>OZ005652.1:37102520-37457520 GCA_963930645.1 Salticus scenicus | reverse complement strand
AGCTGTAGGTTACAAATTTCTAATCCCCACCCTGTTTTATAAGACTAAACGTTTTCGAGCGGATTGAGATTAGGACAATAAAGTTGTTGAGATTAGGACAATAAAGTTGTTGGACAATAAAATTGTCTAATAAAGAAGAAATCCTGCGATATTATTTGTGGGATTTAATTTTAAGTAAAAAAAGTTATGATAACTTACAAAATTATAGATGCTCAGGAGAATGGATAAGTAATTTTAACAACTTTTATCAAATGAATGTATGACAAGCGCCATATTACAAATTATCAAACAATATCATCTTGGAATGATGATTATGGAAGAGTCTGAAGTACCCCCAAAGTATTCGGTCAGGTATCAATTTTTTAATGGTTTATTTCGGATTAATTGATCCCTTGAACATGAAAATTTGCCAGACTCACCTAAAAATTATGCATTTTCGTATTGTAATGTACGGGGAATGTGCTATTGTTTTAAAAGTGCGATTTTCATTAAGTCAGTCACATTTTCGTGATCAGATCTACTTGTTTCCGTCAGATCGAAATAAGTTAAACTTGTCTCATCAGAGAGAACAACTTCAGCCCAATAATTAATTGATCATTTTTTATTTTTATTTTTAACCCTCTAATGTCTTGGCTTTCTAATTCTTTTCGTTAAGAAGGATTTTTTTTTTTTTTTTCAGATTTTCTGGCAATTAAACCTGCTTTGTTTAATTGTTATTTCACTGTATTTAGATAAACTATGTTATTAAACCCTTTTTCTGAATCGCTGCACTGTTAAAAATTTCTGTAAATTTAATGTAAATATTTATCTAGAGTCTCTGTAAATTTACAGTAATTCTTAGTTAAAGGTGAATAATCGAGATTCACAATATTTATTCTGTATTTTTACCTAATTTATTATTTAATTTTTAAATCAAAATTAAAAATGACTGTTTCTACTTTAGATAAAGCATTCTAAAACCGAAATATATTCTCAACAATAATTAATTAAATTACTATTACTTATTAAAATGAATGTACAAAATAAGTTTTTTAACATCTCCGTTTATTTTTCTCTGTAATTTTACGTAAGACTTAAGGTAATAGAATACACAGAGTTTTCTGTTGACATTTTTAACAGTGTGCTATGTTCTAAATGTAATACAAACTGATTTTTTAAGCGCTGGCTTTTTAAATTGCGGTCATCTCGACTGGATGAGTAACGTGGCCGCCTAAGGACAAATGTTTAGTTTAAACAATCAAAACATATTATATCTTGCTAAAAACCAGTTCATTAATATTTTGTTACATTTAATCATTTTGACATACCACGTATTAAAATATTTTTTTTGATTTTTGCTCTAAAATTAATACTTTTTGTCGTATCGTTAATTGCCTTATTCTTGCCATTTTTGAAATACTTTCTAAAATTACAATTTTCCGAACAATTGCATCTTGTTTTTAACACTTGGCTCAATACTAAATTGCACGTGGAACACAACGTAATAAAATCTGTTCAAAAATTTACTTTTGAAACAATAAAATTAGCGATTACAGAAAGCAAAATTGAAAATATCCAAATGCGCTTTTTTTTCCCTCACCGCTTAGTGTGTGTGTATATATATATATATATATATATATATATATATATATATATATATATATATATATATATATATATATATGTATATATATTTATATATGTATGTATATATATATATATATATATATATATATAAATATATATATATATATATATATATATATATATATATATATATATATATATATATATATATATATATATATATATATATGTATATATATATATATATATATATATATATATATATATATATGTATATGTATATATATATATATATTGTATATATATATATATATATATATATATATTTCGCTACGTAATATGTTTTTAGAAATTGATAAAGTTTTTATTCAAACTAAATAAAATATATAGTTTAAAATAAATTAAATTAATAATTAAATTTTTTTGCCCAATAGGGAAAATATCGCTGGCACATACACTTCAAAAAATAATAGAGAAAATGCTTGTTTATGCGCTTTATACTTTGGTTTAATAAATGCATAGTCACTTATTAAACAAGCGGTACTTGTTTACAATAAGCGGCTGTTTACATTTAATTATTCGATAATATAAATATATATAAATAATAATTATTTTTTTCTTTTTTAAGTTTTGGATTAATTTGCAATTAAATTTTAATTGCTAATAAATGAAAAGTTTGTTTTAGTTTTCAGCAGAAATTGTTAAATCAATTAAAATAATTATTTTTTAATTAAAATAAGTAATAGTTAAACTAATTAGCTATGAACTAATGGATATTTCATAAGTAAAAATCCATTGCGGAGAGGGGGTGGGGGATGATAATATCTTAGAAAACACTTTAGGAAAAGCATTAGTTTTACATAGTTTAAATAAAATAAATTCGTGATTTACAAGAGATATATATCCAATATTATATTTCTTTACAATTATCTTTTTATTACAGAAGTACTATGTTTTATACAACTTTCTCTATACAAAATAAATACTTTATTTAGTTAGCTAATTCATATGTAAATATATGTGTGGAACATTCAATAAAATTTCACAACCGTCGCAAAAATTTTAAAATTAGTTAAAAAATCAATTAATAGACTTATTTTTTATTTTTTATTTTACATAGTACATTAAATTCCTAAGCACTGGATGGCCAAGGTACCTCATGTCCTAAGTACATGATTTCTCCCCCTTTGTACATTTATGCTATTGAAGTTTTAATTCTGTATTTTAATCATTTTCCAATTATGGTTTACAGATTAAGTGTTTTATACGTTTTTATGTTATTTTAATGTTTAATGATTTCTTTTCTTTTCTTTCTTTCTTTTTTTTTTTTTTTTTTTTTTTTTTTGTATTGTTAAGATGTGATTATGGTTATGCACTAATTACTACTTTCTGATTATGGTTTCTTTGGCGAGTGCCTCATGTGATGAATTTGGTTCCTTTTGCGAGCCCACCAGCGGCCGAACGGTTCTGCGTTCAATGCTGGTAGACGTGAACTGCCAGATTCGATCCCAGTTCAGCTCATCAGCCAATCCGTTCAGAATTTACCGTGTTTTTCTACGAAAATTGCGGAAATACGGGCTAGGAATACTTAGAAAGACCATCCACCCCAATGGAAAGCACTCCCCGTCATGCCTAGGACCCTAGTGCAGTCAATTGGCCTTAATCACCACAACTCAACCCATCCATTAGAAATATGTAACAACATCAACATATTCCTAAGCTACATTTCAAAGAAACGACAGAAAAAATGTACTATGTAATGTTCTAAAATTAACTTAAAATTTTCACTGTTGAAAAGAGTTTGTGACTTTGGCTTGTATGTGTCCACGCTCTAACTCCGGTAAATATTCATAAACTACCTTGAAACTGATATTCAACTTTACTGTAGAATGTACCCTTTCCTAAGCTCTGCCTTTCATAAGAGGTATTCCTATAAATCACATATTAATGGTTTATTTTTTCCTGAAATTGTAATTAAGTTGACATTTATTATTCACCTGCCGAAATTATATATATATATATAATTTGAATAATTTAATTCCTTTACAACATGCAGCAAATGAAAGATAGATGAAAACACCAACAAATGAAATTTTAAATGAGATGTATTTCGAATAAAATTATTGTCACGATGATAGTTTAATTTAATTACACTTAGTAGTAAAAGCATGTTAAAGTACTTACGCAGAAGAGAAATGACACACATAAATCATAAGCCTAACGATGATATAATTTGCGTAATCCATTAATCCAATAGAAACATTCATCAAATAATAGAAATGGAAAGAGAAAAATTAACCAAAAGGATCTCTTAAAAGAAAAGAGAATTCATGAAATGAAAAATATAATTTTAAATGCTGAAAACCAGAAATGATCATTCATCAGGAAACTTGCATCTCTGTCAGCATAAGCAAGATTTGGGATCGCTGTATAACTAATTCAAGCAATATACAACTCAAGTTTCTATCGAGGTTCGATATATATATATCTATATATCGAATCAAGGTTCGAAATATATATATATATATATACTAGCAGATTTTGCCCGCTTCGCTGGCCACTAAATTTAAAGGAAACTCTTTTCTATATAGCTTTATAAAAATAAAATAAAATGAATTACTGAAATTGTTCAAAAGCTCGCTTCAGGTCCCTGCTGCATTCGGCAGCGATTTGATCATCCACTGCAACTCAGGCGCTTGTCCCTATTACCTGCGACAATAGTTTACCAATTAGCTTCCATATAGATGCTTATTATATAACAGTTTCGAAATAGATAGTATCGAAAAAATTGGAGTTTCCCTTTTATATTTGAATCCCAGTTACATGTGAACAACACTATACGTGTTGTTCACATGTAACTCGGACTGGAGTCAAATGTATATATATATATATATATATATATATCGAAAACCTTTTTGAAACATTGCAAAAAAATTAAAACGAGTATCACATGAAGAACTAGAAAGAACATGAATAAAGATTTCTGAAAAAAAAATAAGCATTCTTGTAATGTATAATACTGAAATACTAAAAGTTATATGATGTAAAAAACAATAGAAGAAAAGGAAATACAAACCAACATGAAGATAATATTAAAAAAAAAAAATTAAAGTTGCGCAAGTTGCATTTTGATGAATCAAGTATTATAAAACTTAATTAAATTAATAACAAAATGATAAACAAGGCCACACTCAAAATAAAAGATTAATCAGAATATTGCAAATAAAAATATGAAAAAAATCATTCCGAAGGATTCGCTCAAAACCACCATAATAATTAAGAATGAAAATATATTGTAAACCAGGCCTGTCCAACCCAAAACATTTGGTGGGCAATATATTTTTTTCATTCGGGCCGCACCGTATAAAATGTCATAACCCCACCTCCCCACCCGCCTTCTTTCTCGGCTAATTTCGCCTTAAATTAGTGTAGAGACATGCGGCCAATCGATTTGTAATCGGGCCTAGTTTAGAACGGTTCAGTTGCATTTTGTTTCAGGGGGTGTCTACATATTAAAATTGGCATCCACTTCATTTTTTTTCAAAGGAAATGCCCAATTTCGGCAACCTTTTTTGGGTTATTTGGATAAAGTCAGCCCAGAAAATGGCATAGTCTATATGTTTCACTCAATTCTTCAGATAATATGTTAAAAAATGGAGATACTAATGTTAAATGAATGTAATAAACGAATGTTAATTGAATGTAATTCAATGTTAAATGAATTATTACATTCATGTTAAATGAATGTAATTCATGTCTTCCCAAAAAATTAATATATTGAAATTTCATCATTTTTTTTTTTTTTTTTTACTTAGAATGAAGTAACCCAAATATATTCCGTGCATATTTTTGATTAAAAACATTTTTCAATTATGAAAATTATTAGTAATTTCATATTTCAAAAAATTATGAGTTATGACCTACATTAATTTTTGAACGAATAGAATGGGCATCATAAAAAATATGTGTTTCTAAATTTACACTTCATTCCTATCATTATTTTACGGATTATAATGATATTTCAATTTTTGTTGCTCTTAGGGGCTGTCACTTGTTATCATTTGTGCCATATATTACTTTGCTTGCACATGATTTAAAATAGCTATTCAAGTAAGTTTAGACGTACACATAATTTTTTAATTAGCATTACTTTATTTTATTTTATATTTAAAATTGTTGTACTTCTTTTCCGATTACTATCTGCATACATAAAATACTTTTCTCTATGATATATATATATATATATATATATATATATTTAAATATAGATATTTACCCTAGATCAATTTTTGCTTCTAACTCTATGAAAACTTGACATAAGGAATATAATATTACTTTTTTTCGAACCGCCTTGACTTCCAAAATTCGAACATGTAATCAACAATGGGTGTTACTATTCGGAGGAAAAAAAAAAGAAGAAGAATAAGAAGTTTGTACAAGTTTTAACATGTAGATGACACCCTAAATAAACTTTAGCAGTTGAATAAAAAAAAATCTGGAGTGACTCCACTCGACTTTCCGAACATTGAGTAACTAACAGTTTTGTAGATAAAATAAAGAAAGAGGAATTGCTAAACAAACAAAAGAGAGAAAACCATAATAGAGTGTTTTTTTCTCCATATATCACACGAGGTTTTATTTAACGCTACTGAACTTTGAGCCCTTAGATCATAATGATAAAGAATTTTTCGTTTTGTCCCTGTAAAAATCTATAGATGCTAGATTCACCAAAATGCTTATAGTTAGTGCAACAGTGATTTATAATATTCATACAAATTTTCAGCTCAATTGAATAAGGCGTTTAGATGCTATCGCAAAAAATTTGGTCTCATAGGCCATAATGATAAAGAATTTTTCTTTGTGTCCCTGTAAAAAAACTGTAGTGCTAGATTCACCAAAATCTATACAGTTGGTGCAAATGCGACCTATAACATGTGTACAATTTTTTTGCTCAGATTAATAAGGCGTTTAGACGCTATCACACTTTTAAAAATTTGGCCCCATTGGCCTTAATGATAAAAGAATTTTTCTTTGTGTCCCTGTAAAAAAACTATAAGTGCTAGATTCTCCAAAATCTATACAGATTGAGTATCTGTGACCTATAATATGGGTATAAAATTTTTGCTCAATTGAATAAGGCGTTTAGATGCTATCGCACTTTTAAGATTTTGGTCCCATAGGCCATAATGATAAAGAATTTTTCTTTGTGTCCCTGTAAAAAAACTATAAGTGCTAGATTCACCAAAATCTATAGGGTTCGTACTATGGTGACTTACAATATACGTACCAACTTTCAGGTTAATCGAACAAAGCCTTTAGACGCTAGCGTGTTCACAAACATACACACATACACACATACACACATACACACATACACACACACATACATACATCATCGTAAAAATAGTGAAAACGGACTCAGGGGACCTCAAAACGTATAGAAACATCAAAATCTCGAATTCGGATTTTTGACATGATTACAATACTTTCCTCACTATAGTGTTCGGAAAGTAACTAGATATTATTGCCAATCGTTAGGCATCACTTGCTGGTTTCTACGATAATTTACGGTAAAAATAGTCGGAGAAGGAAATTATTATTATTATTATTATTATTATTATTATTATTATTATTATTACTATTTTATGACTGCAAATATGCACATGTCCATGTATGTTTGTGTGTATATGATTCATGTACTTTTTTCAGGGAAGAGCAGGGTGAAATTTAGGAGCAGAACACATTAATTTAAATTATTTTCATTTGTAAATTAACAATAGAATCGTGAAAAATTTATTACTATATGTTAAAACTATAATGAAAAGAATGAATAATGGATCTAATAATATTTCATTACAACAGTTCTTTAGCTACTATAATCGCTGAAAGATGTTTTCACTTCGAAAAGTCAAAACGTATTTATTAATTTTTGATTCGTTAACCAATGTTCTCAAACTTTAAATATCGTTAGTCTCCTCGCGGGCCGCAAGTATCTAGGCGATGGGCCGCTGGTTGGCCACCCCTGTTGTGAACATTTTAAAACATTGTAAAAAACGAAACCAAATATGACAGGAAGAATTAGAAAGAACATAAATAATTTTTTTTTTAAAAATTAAGCATTTTATTTATGTGTGTGTGTGCATTTTCTATAGAATACGCTTAGCATTAAGATTTTCAGCGACGCACACACAAATATTTAGATAAATTAAGAGCTTTATTTGAAAATTGTTATTATTCTATTATTGAGTTTATTAATTATTTTTAACACATTCATACCACATTTAAGAGGGATTTTGATTTGAATTACTCTGTTTGTCTTTCCGTCTATCTGACTGTCCAAGGACTATCTGTCCGTTTATCTATCTTTAGATTCCGTGAATATTTTCAGAATTTCTTCAAAGTGATATCTGTTATTCATGTTTACTTTGGAATATTGCTTATTAAAAATAGTATTATAAATAGTCCTTGCAGATTTACTTTTAAGAGACAACATGATATAATTCAGTTATAAATTTTTACGCTTTTCGTCTACTGGATAATTTTAATGATAAATATTTATAAATTTTTATAATAGTTTTTTTTTTTTTTTTTTTTTTTGATTATCAAAAAACAAGTTCTACTATTTTTTTTCCGGTAGAAAATAAAATAAAATAAAATAAAACGTAAAAGTTTGCTACTGTGATACAGATTGTTTTTGTGTGATGAACATAATAACAAGATGAACAAACGAATATAATAAACTCTTATCAAATACTTTTTTTTTTTCTCAAAATCTGACTTTTTTTTTTTTTTTTTTTTTTTTTTATTAGTTGCAGAAATACTTAAACTTTTAATGTTTAAATAAACTTTGTTAGTTTTTAATTTCAAATTTCTGATTTTGTAGGACTTTGTAGATGTTTCGATAAATCTTGATGATAATCTATTACTCGTATAATGCTTGTTTTGTTAGACAAATTCAAAATTCAAAATTTTAAATTCACTTTAAAGCATATTAAAAATTAATGAAATACATTCTGATAATTCCTTTTATCTATTTATCTATTTATTTTTATTTTCTATATTTATTTTTATTTTTTACCATATAATAATTTTACCATATTTTTTACCATATTATGTTGCTTCTTGATTCTTAAAAAGATGCTTCAGATAAAGCGTTCTTGAGTAAATCTGAAATATATGATTAATATATATCAGATTTATGTAATTCTAATATATATATTTATATATTAGAATATACATATATATATATATATATATATATATAATTAAAATGCATGCAGGACACAAACGGAAGCCATAAGCACTGTTTACAGAAATAAGTTTCAACACTTCTGTATATTGATAAGTATTAGAACATAAAACATTATTTCCCGTAAATAAGTGTAAACAATTAATTTTTTTTGACAGTATATCAAAAAACAAAACTGCTTTCATTTTTTTTTCTCCCCTTCCCCCTTTTTTTGAAACACTATCAAGGTGGGAGGGGGAAGAAACTTCCCCCTTTTTAAAATACATCTATTTTCGTACAGAAATCTTAGTCATATTTTTACAGTAATATGCCGTAGTTAAAAAATTAGAGGTTATTGTGCAAAAACAGTGGTAGTAAAAAAAGCGGAAATTTCTCATCCCTTTTAATTGTCTGGTAAACAGTATGGTATGTGCTCATAATCATATTTATACCCTTTATAAAATTCCTTATACTACATATGGCTGATTTTATTAATTTAAAATTCTAGTATTTTTTTTAACTATATTAAGCGATACATTAAATTTTATAAAGAAAGGAAGTTTTACAAATATTATACGTTTTCTAGCTGTTTTATAGAATATAATACGGATTTTATTTTAAATACGCTTTAATTAAAATGTATTTTTAAATTAAACATCTCTTTAAGAAACTTAACAAAATGCATTTTTTTTTTAAGGTTTAAACATCTCATCGTTTCATATATTTGGCTTCATGAACGATTATATTATGGAAAGCAAAAATAAAAGACAAACGATGAAATTTGGCTTATTATAATTAACTATAGATATAAAAATTCCTTCGAAATAAATAAATTCCTATACTTATTTCAAAATAACAGTAAAACGGGTTAATTTAAAAGCATTAATTAAAAGTTAATTCTAAAAAAAAAAGGCTTTTTTTTTTTCTTTTTTTAATAATAACTTTTCAAAATTTCAAAGTATCATCTAAACGACTAAATCCTTTTAATAGAAAATAATTGGAGTCCCCTATTAAAGTTTAAGATGATGATTTTTTTTTTCTTTTTGATTGACTTTTTTCACAATTACTAAATTATAATACAAAATTCCTAAGAACTTAAACGGATTAATGAGTTTTAAATAAACATGAAACAAAAAGTAATGTAAATATAAAAGAATGTTTAGAATATTTTGTTAGATAATAGAAATTTTGAAGAATTTTGTAAAATATAATTTTAATTAATTAAATAAACATACATGTAACAGAACAAAAGGTATTAAATACGTATTGTAAAAGAATTTCTGTAAAGAAATATCTTTTTAAAGAAATATAGTAAAAAACAACTAAAATATTCGTGGCAACTAGCATGCTCCTAATCAAACATTTAAAAAATATATATATTTAAGAAATTGATTTATTTTATTTTTTATTTTTATTTTTTTTTTTATTTAGTAGAATGTACATTTAAGAAAAGAACAAATTATTTTTTTTTTTTTCAAAATTTTAATTAATCATGTTAAAGAGCAAAAAATGTGTTGTTTATTTCAAAGTAACTGTACAATCTATGAATACTTTGTGTTATGTTGGCGACAAGGTTCTTGAAATACTATCGCCTTGTCGCCATCGGTGAACTATATAATTCAACTGGCAAGTATGTTTTCAACTTTTACAAAAAACTTTTACCGGAAATTTCTGTCGTTTTGAATTAAAATACTGACATCGGAAATTTATTCTGGATAAAATTTAAGATATTCTTAGGTAACTTATAAGATGGTTATTTGTAAAGTACCATGTAAACACTGTTAAACAAAAATTTCTGGTTTCATTTTATTAATTCAAAACGACATAACTTTCCGGTGCACCTAATATATATATATATATATATATATATATATATTGGGGGAAAAAATATCCCAGAATTGGACTCCGATTCTCTCGCTCTTCTCGCCATGTCACAACCCGGTGTTGAATCAATGCATCATTTTTACAGTATCTATTTACACCGTTCCCGTTCCGCGTGCTTTCTTACCTGGTGCTGAATCATTTTTATAGTGTGATCTGTAATGATTTATCGGTTTAGAGAAAATAATTAAAGCATTTTGCTAATGTTGAATTTAAATAAGGGTTTTCTGATTTATCTTCCAGTTGTAATAAATATTTAGTTTTTATGCATAGAATTTTAATTTCTATACTTAAGTAAATTTCAAAATTGTAAAAAAAAAAAAAAGAGGGCGGAGCAGGGAAAGATATTATTTACTGGCTACCAGAAATAGTTTTTGGCCACCAGCTTTCTTCAAATTCCAGGAGCCCTGGTGTAATAATGTACTTTTACTTGTGATATGTTATTTATGCTATCTTGTAATATCACTAGCTTAATCTGAAACGTGATTTCTCTGTTACTTATTAGAAATTCATCCAAATGATTGTCATGCATATATATTTTAATTGTATATAGAGGAAAGTAGGTAAATGCAGAAAACCTTTTTATACTTGAACTCTATTTGAAGCATTTTGCTCATTGTGAATTCTACTATTTCAAATTTCCAACTGTTGTTAATGTGTTTTTATGGTTTTTGTTACAAAAAATAGTTTACATGCAAAAATTTTAGTTAAAAAAAAAAAAAAAAAAAAAAAAAAAAAAATCTATTTTCAAGTTACATGGACAAGGTAAATATGGAATACCCATTATCGGATGAAAATTTCGAATATATGGTAAAAGAGAAATATGGAATACCGTATCATCCTTAAAGGATAATACGGAATAGGGTACTATTTTTGCAGACTATCACGAATAATTGCAGAGATAAACATTCCATTTTGAAATTATTATTGAAAAATTATCAACATTGAAGTTTTACAAAAAAACGTAAATATAAAATAGTTGGTATTAAATATTACCTGAATCGCCATCTTAGAGAATAAATCAACCTCAACCACTTATTAGAAGAAAAAAGTTCATGGAAATCAGACTACTAACTCAACTCCTCTACCGAGAATAAAACTAAGTTTTCGCTCATTTCACTGCCTCGTGAATAGATTACTGAATTCGCAATACTTATCTCCAAAAAGTAAAAACCTTGATAAATCAAAGAAGTTGTGTGACACAAAAATGGCTCTTATCACTGACACAAGGTGAACTACCGTTCATGTATGTAGCGCAGTGAAGACTTTTAACGTTCTTTCGAAAGGTTGCAACATCATACATGTGAGACATAATGGTAATCCATTTTCAGATTCCCGACCACTCTTATATATATTTATATATATATATATATCTTTCTGTCATTCTAGATAATATTCAGCTTTTGTTATTTTACTTATTTGTTAGTTTTTTCGCATCTTTTATTTCAAAATTTTACTTTAAATAAAAAAGTTGTGAGAGATAGAATGAAAAGAATTACTGTTCTCTCAAAATAAAAGCTAAATTAGAAGGGATTTTACTCAAATTTTAAACCCTTAATATTCACTGGTTTCACAGCGAAACCAAACATTTGGCATAATTTAGTAGTTTTTATGCAGCAGTTTTTTAACATTTCCCCCCCCTTGTTTTAATTAGGTTTTAAACTTTTGTTCCTTTTCTGTTCGGTAGATAGCAGCACCATTCCAACATTTAACAAATAATGCTTCAGAGGAAACTAAATGCATAAGTCACTTGAAGTTTTTTAGTGTGCGCGAGTGCGAATTGCTGGTTTAATGATGCATAAATGTCTAGTTTTTTTTTTTTTTTTTTTTTTTTTTTTTTTTTTTAATGAAGATCTGGACTATTGTTTTCACCTGAAACAACTTTTACGAGTTTTTGTAGTCGATAATGTTTACTTTCAAAGTGTTTTATTAATTAAATTAAATATTATTTGAATTTAACCCATTTTATCCCATTGTCCTATTTAAAGGACAGCTGAAAAATAGCATATAGAAATCAGAATTTGCTTGGTGCGAATATTTTGTCAGCTGGAATATACAATGGTATATATAAGCTTCTGCTGGCGTGTTATTTGTCACACCTCCTCCTCCTCCTCCTCCTCCATCTGGAATCTTTGTTTAATCATTACATTAGGGGGCGTGGTTTATCTTCTCTTTGCGGTTGAAAATTCTTTCTGGAGAACTATCATGTAAATAAGAAAGTATTATACAGATAAAGCAAAACTTTATTCTCGGAAAGCACCTTTCACTATTGAAGAGTGACAAACATATAAGTGCAAATTTCATCCTCTTTATTTCAATGTCCTGAGTACAAGGTGGATAAGATTTCTTATACGTAATATTTTTTATATTTATTTTTTCAAATTTTGTTGTATTTAGTTTATTTAGGATTAATTAACCTTAAAAAATATAATTTTTCTCAAAATTGAGCAAAATAAATAAATTGGGATAAAATGTTTTAATAAGGTTAACATAAAAATGTTTCAAACTAAAAATTCTCAAAAAGGAGCAATATTATTTTTTTATATTTTAAATATTTATGATCAGCTATGTATCTAAAAGCCATTTTTAAAATTAGTTTAGGAATTTTTAAAATAAATTAAATAGTGAACGTTAAAGGGTTAATTTTGATTCAATCAATGGTAATATAATATTCGCTGATTGTAAATAAATATTGATACCCCCACACCACCCCTCATAATTTTAATTTTTTTGAGAGGAACTGAAATTCTGTTCATTCGATCTCTGATAACTTTTTAATTTACACGACATTTATTTGGAGTTCTGATATAAGTAGTTCAATACATTTGAATATTAAATTATGAAAAAGAAATTTTTATAAACGCTTGCGCATGCGTTGTTAAAAATTATTTAGTAAAAATGCTCATATATCGTGAGGTGTTTAACATTTTTGCATTCTGATTGCAGTATGCTGCGTCTAATGTAGTCCTAAAAATGGCTTTGCACTGGGTCTAATACCCTACGTGTTATAATTAAAAAAGTTGTAATTTCATTTACAATTTTTTAAAGAAACCATTATATCTCCATAAATATATGAGGTAACCTCATAAAAATTTATACTGATAATTAAAAGAATACTCATACTCTCATGCTACAGCCAAAATGCATTTCAAGGATTATTTTTTACAGGGAGATCCAAAACATTTTGATTTTTGTTCAATTGTTTACTGGTCACCCCCCCCTCCCTTTCTCATTACCGGGACAAAACTTTTGCTGAAATATATGAGGTATAAGATATTCTTTATACTCAGAAAGTTTCAAAATGATTCGTAAATAATTTCTCTAGATATTTGAGAAAACATTTAAATTCGATAGTGTCCAAATACATTTTGTAGATAATGCATATATTATTATTATTATTATTATTATTATTATTATTATTATTATTCATTGACACCTAATAAAATAACTGTTTTTTATTGTGTTTATCCATTTCTGTATAAAATAATTTGTAGCTTAAAAATGCATATGTATTTTATCTGACTAAGAAAAATGATCCGGATATTTAATCTAAAAACTTTAATGGTAAAATCAATGTACATCAGAAAAAAGTAATTTGGAAATCGCTACTGATTAATAAAAAGAAATACAGTGGGGAAAAAATCTGAAATATTATCCATCATAACTGATTTTAGGTTTTCCTGATGCCAAGGGTAATATTCTGATCAGAAAAGTTTCCGCTGTATATATATTCCTATGATAAATTTAGATTTACTTATCTCAGATGTCAGATTTTTTTATTTTTTTATTTATTATTATTTTTTTTTTATTCTGAATATTGGTATATCAAATTATAAAATATAATATTTAATTAACTTTTGCCATATATGACAAAAAACAATTATATGAATTTCAATCATATTTTAATATTTGAGATAGACAAGCTTGTTTTTATTATTTATTTATTTATTTATTTTAATTATTATTAACTGACATTAAAAAAAAAAAAAAAAAAATTACGGACCGCAATAAAATTTATTTAAAGTATCTTGACACTTATTTTTCGAATTCAGCTATAAATATTTTAAAATTTGTTACAAATTATTTTAAAAATATGGTTTTTGGAATTCTCGATTTTTAAATTATATAAATAAATGAATAAATAAATAATTCATGATTATATCCCAGTTTGTTTATTTGTTTGTTCAATAACACCGCTTAAAATTTGCCCATTGCCAAGAAATTTGAATCTCTTATTAAGTTTTAGACATAAAAATTTTCAATAGTTTACGTTACGAAAATACACGTTTTATTAAATGAATTTATTATTTTTCAGTCGCTGTTTAAAAAATAAATTTCTTTATTGCATGATTTATAAGTTCCTATTAAATACCGAAAATAATACATGTGATCCGTATCATACTCTATGAGCTAGAATATAAAGTATGATAAATTCACGTTGAATACCACAGAACAGGCTGCGGTCTTCACGGAACAGGTTATTTTCAAATCGAACATACAAAAAAAAAATCTGCAGAGTAACATAGTCTTGTTAACTGTGCAACTTTTTTCCAACTCACTTCTAAATTTTAAAGCAGACAACAGACCGTTCGATATTTCCTCCATCTAGAAATCTAGCTCAGTGATTATTAACTTAGGTATTCGTGACAATTTTTCATCTCAATTAAAAAGAAAAAAAGAAATAAAAAAAAATGTTGTAAAGTGAGAGGAATTGAAGAAAACAAAAACTTGATGTGATGTCCGGAAGTCACTTTCTTAGTTTGTGCACACAATATCTCAAAACAAGATATCAAGATCGCAAAAAAGTCGGACAAGTTTTAAAATATCAGCTATGACACTGGCAGAAATCATAAATTTGTAGCATTCTAATTAAATAATTTCGTATGTTATTCGATATTACGTTTTTTTTTTTTTTTAACATGACAGAATAGGGAAAGATTTCACATAAATGCCCATTTTGAAAGATATTTTCATCGTAACTATACCACATCATTTAAAAATTATCATTTAAGGTACTGGTACGAATATTATTATTTATCAAAATTCTACTTTGAAAACTTTGAAATTCAGGATTTACTTAATATTGCGTAACAGAGCAACATTTCACAAAATCTTGCATCGTTATGAGTATTAAATTGAAATGGAAGATGTCAGACCATTTTCAAAATGTCATTCAGGACACTAGAACAAGTGCATCATTAACTATGAATTTTCTAATTTAATCTAGTATGTTGTGGCCACCACATGACTTTCTTCAATATTTTCCTATACAAATTCATCCAGAAAAATTTATTAAAATTTTTATTAAAAAAAAAAAAAAAAAAAAAAAAAAAAAAATCCATGATAATGCAGACGATTTCCATATTAGAGAGGTAACATAAATCTAAATATCCCAAAAAAGTCAATTTTATTCTCAATATTACATTAAAAAAAAGGGATAACTTTATTTTAAATTATGGCAGATCCATGGTTCAATCATTCGTTTTAAAGGTATTGGCGAGCTCTTTTGAAAGATACCCATCGTGGAAATTTACTCCCTTCCAGGCAGGTAGGGGCTCCTACATGCACAGTTATTTTTCCCCAGTTGACTATCTCTGTCAGAAATAATTCTTTTAAATTTCATAATGAATATTTAAAAAAAAATCTCTCTATGCACATTTATACAAAATTTTATCCTATACCACCATGCTAAAAATTTAGAAAAAGCCGGACGGTAATGCAAACTGCTGGGCAAATATTACAAAAATTAATAGGCACTAATTTATGTCAATGGGTAACTACATACCAATTTGTATGAAATTCTGTGCTGTAGTACCTGAGATACAGTTGCAACAAAATATTGTCACACACACAGAGACAAACGGACAGATAGATAGACAAGCAGACAGACATTTTCTAAAAATGGTCAAATCGTGTTCTATAGCTCTCAAAGCCTGTAAATCCATCAAAAACCCGAGGTAAAAAAAATTTTACGAATCCAATACTTTCTTCTATTGAATACAGAAGAAAGTAAAAATTCATAACGCATACGCAGTTTACGTCGTCTTAACGTGACAAAATAGCGCAAAATTTCGCATAAACATCTAATGTGAAGAATACTTTTAGCGTAATGATTTAGACCACTTCTAAAACACTATCTACTAGACGCCTCCTTCGAGCAGATGGTTCGGAATTCCTGAAATATCTGACCATATTAGAACTTTGCTCGCTGGTGCGTACGGCGCCCTCTTCCCGTTTCAGATCATACCGCATCCTGTCAATATTTTTAAATTAATCAGTATTTTTTATAAGTCAGAAAAAATAAAAATAAATGAAAATAATCTTTAACGATAGGGGAAATACTCGCTGCCGATCCCCACTGTCTTGTCCCCAAGAATGTAGTACACCGTTTAAGTTCAACCATCTTAACGAATCACTACATTTTATAGGTCAAAAGAAAAAAAAAATTCTCATTGGTGAAATCATCGTTATGGGGCCCCATTTCCTGCGGCAACCCAAACCCGCGCTAGCTACGCCCGGCTGACGCCTCCTAAAAATTTTACATTTTCGCAAGTGTTCGCAATCAATTCTCACGCCTAAAAACCTAATACCAATTTTCAAGGCACAATCTCTGTTTTAAAATTTTTGCCCCCCTGCCCTCACTAATAATTTACACATTCTACATTTCTGTACTGCAATTAATTCTTCACACCCAAAAACCATTTTTTAAAGCTCTCTCTCTATTTTAAAATTTTTGCCCCCCCCCTCCCATTTGCCTTCCCAAATATTCCCAAACAATGCACTTCTAATAATTTAACACATTCGAAAATATCCTCAATCGATTCCTCAGATCCAAAAACATTTAGATACCACTTTTCAAGGCTCTATCTCTATTTTAAATTTTTACTCCATACCTGATCTCCTAAGAAATGCCTCTAATAATTGAACATTTTTGTAAGTATTCGCAACTGATTCGTCCCACTCGAAAACCCAATAATACTAATTTTCAAAGCTCTATCTATTTTTTAATAATTTTGAACCCCTGTCCCTCCCAGATCTGCTCCATTAGTAGTGAACACTAGAGTTCTGCTCGACCCAAACCCGAAAAGTGGATTTTAAATCAACCCGAAACCCGAACCGAACCCGATTTCTTTATACCCAAAACCCGACTTCTTTTCACCCGAATCCGACTCGAATCCCGAATCTAAATGAAAATTAATAATTCAAATAAAAATCCTTCAAAATATTTTTAATTTATAAAATAAAGTAAATTTTCATTGTGACACTGTTGGTAAATCATTTTAAAAATAATTAAAAATATAATTACTAATACACTAAGTTAAAAATTTAAAAATTTGAACAATGTATTAATAATAATTTTTTATTATTTATGTGCGTTGTGTACTTCAAGTGTACAAAAATGGGTTCCAAGTTAAGCATTTTTGTAGTTTTACTGTTTAATGCTTATCGCACACAAAATAATACTAAAGTAATACAATATTACCCACGCCAACTAAACGTCCGCTAAACTTATCTAAATCCACATTCCTATAACTTGTTAAAAATGTATGCAAGAGGAAAAATATTAATTATCAGTTTAAGCTCACAGTCTATATCAAAATAATGTGAGTAATCAAAAAAGATGAATCACACATCTGGTTATTGTAGGAGAAGTAGCCTGTTTTTAACAGCTTGTGATCTAAATAATAGTAATAATAGTTTGTTTTTCTTCTTTTTTTTCTTTAGTTATATATGGATGTTTATTTTACTATGATAATTTGCACTGTAAAAAAAAATTTCGGTATTTTACAACAAAAGTTGCTGGCACCGCGGCTGCCAGCACAGTTGCTGTAAAATTTACAAGTTGCTGTCTTTTATGGTGCTGTAAAATTAACTGCACTTTGCTGTAAAATTCACAAATTGCTGTCTTTTTTGGTGCTGTATAATTAACTGCACTTTGCTGTAAAATTCACAAATTGTTGTCTTTTTTGGTGCTGTAAAATTAACTGCACTTTGCTGTAAAATTTACAAGTTGCTGTTTTTAACGGTGCTGTGTAATTTACTGCAATTTGCTGTTAATTTTAAAAGTTGGTGTTTTTAATAGTGATGTGAAATTTACTGCACTTTGCTGTAAACTTCATAAGATGCTGTTATTAATAGTATACTTTATTTAAAAGTTTGTATTTACATTTAATATTTATAAATTTCGTTTGTTCAATAAAATATGTAGTCAGGCAACAATTCTCAAGGTTTTTGATAGACTGTTTTTACAGATTTGAAATCTTTAAATAGCGTTTTCTCAGTTTAGATTTTTTCATGAATTTATGATCTTCAAAATCTAAGACTTCCAAAGATATTTAAGAATATACTTAATGGGTATGGATGTTTAATAGAACTTAAAAGAATTGGGGATCGATTTTGCAGTAACTTTAAAAGAAAAATTAAGAAAAATCACCTTTTTTTTCCTTTCTTCCCAAATTTTACCAAGCACGTTTTAACTTTTATTTATTTATTTATTTTTTTTTAACTAATGAATAAATTTCAAAACCCATACGTAATTCTTTTTAAATTGTTTCCCTTAAACATGCAAAAAAGTTGTCAGTTCTTTCCTAAATATCTCTAAAAGTTTTAGCTGTTTGAAGATAATTCATGAATTCATGAAGATAATCATTAATTCATGAAAAAAAGCAGACTGAGAAAACATAATTTATAGATTTCAATGCTGAAAAAAAAAAGTATTAAAACCCACAAGAATTGATACCGGAATATATATTTTAATAGACAAACCTTATAGTCCAGTTTATAATATTAAGTGGAAATACAGGCTATTATATGAAACTTACTTCAATAATAATTACAGAACTTTGGATAAACACCATAAAATGCAATAAACTCGCAACAATTTCTCGGGTTGAAAGAACTCACGATCCTTTGTCAGGCGAACAAAGTAGGCACGAGTGCTGCATTCAATAATGCCGTCAAAGGTGCCATGTCATCTTAATTCAGTTGCTGCTTCAGATTCTGAGCATTTGCTGAGCTACAAACTCTCATTTTTTACAATTCTGTAAAATTCACTACATTTTGTTGCAAATTTTACAGGATGGTGTTCTTATCAGCGCTATAAATTTCACAACACTGCTGTAAAAACTTACAGATGAAAAGATCGGTTTATTTCTTTTTCATCTTTCCCTCCCCCTCTCTCTCTTTTTCTTTAAAGCCATGTTAAGCCTGAAATAAAGTTTCAGAAAAAATTATAACTGGAGACATGGACTAATAATTTAAACTATTTTTGGAATGTAGTATTTTCTACTTTTCCTTTCTCGATAGAGAGTTAAACCTGTTGATTTTGTATTATGGCTTAAAGATTAAAAAAACATTTTAGCTTGGTTCGAGAAATTTGAGGTACTCTGATTCAGGGGTGCAGAAAATGTTCAGATCTCGGAAATTTCCCCCAAACACAGTATAAATTTCCCTCAATAATGCAGAAATCTACTTTGCTATACAAAGTCACTTGTTCTATGTAATATATCTTTAAGAGAATAAGTATACAGTGTAACAAAAAAATATCGCTGTTACTGTATATTATAAGAAGTTCAAAGTAGCAAATTGTTATCTTTGACTTAAATTTTTTTTTCTCTTTAAAAAATATTCAAAATTTCCCCAGTCAGTTTAAATTTCCCCCGAACATTGTTCGGGCGTATGGACATATTCTGACCCCTGCTCTGATTAAAATATCTTCAAAATTTAATACCATTTTGAAAAATAAATTTTTTATAGTATTTATTTTTTTATTGTATTTGTAACTTAATTTTTGTTTGACAAATAAATAAATAAATAAATAAATAAAATAAATAAATAAAAATAAATAAATAAATAAAATAATAATAATAATTATTATTATTTGAATGTGCTTGTTTTTTGATGCTTTTCATAAGCTTTCCGAAAACTTATTTTTCTATTCAGGAAATACTTTTAGTATTATAAAGTCTCACTTTCTGAGCTATATGCTTATAATTTGTTAACACAATTATATTACACTCTGTTTATGATTTGTCTGTTATAAATATATATCCAACTGCAGCTATCCAAATATCAGAAATCAGTTTTTTAGATGTATACCATTATGCAAGAATTTTTTACATTGGTAGAGTTCTTGCCAGACAAGTAAATTAGATGATCCAAAATGCCAGGTGGTGTGGTTCAAATATAACAAATTTTAGACAAATTAATGCGAAAAATACGTTAACATTATTAAAATTAAGTTTTACTTCATGTTTATTGATACAGATTTAAATTCTGAATCAATTATAATAAATTTTTAATACTTCTTCCGATTTTTGGTTCAACTTTTTGTATAGTTGCTGTATCCTTTCTATAATTAATTGTTCAATGTTTTTTTTTTTTTTTTTTTTTTTTTTGGGGGGGGGGGGGGGTTGACATACTTTTTTTTTTTAAGTGCTATGTTTAATTTAATTTTTTTCTATTAAAAAAATAATAATAATAAAAATTTAAAAAAATGCAGTTTGTTTCTATTTTTGTAACAGCAGTTATCTTTGATTGAATATTACAGATATTACTTTATAAAAATAGTGTTATTGAAAAAAGTGATTGCGCCGATCCCTGTTTTATATTTAATTGTAGAAATCACAAAATATTTTATTTATTTATTTATTTATTCTTTTTATTACGAAGTCATAAAACAAAATAAATTATTTTCGCACAGATGACCTAACAATGCACCCCAGTACATCTTTGTGATATCTCTAGGGAATGTGTTCTTTATTTCTCAAGATATCTCAAGGGTGTCCTGGGGAGAACACCAGGGGAACTGCAGTGTAGGTGTGCCATCAAAATTATAAAGGTAAGAATAGGGAAATGATGTTTGGTTCTCTATGAAAACATGATTCTGCTAGGAGCAATTCACGTTTTGTTTTTCCAATGTGAATATTAGATATGTTAGGCCTACCGGAAACTTTTGTACTTTTTAATTAAAATACGTACATCGGAAAGTTATCTTGGATAATATTTAAGGTATTCTTGTGTAACTCTCAAGATGATAATTGTTAAATAAAAATTTTCATTTTATTAATTCAAAAGAACAGAACTTTCCGGTAGACCTAATATTTTAATGACAAATTTTCTAGATGACACATTTGTTATTCCTAATCGCAAAATTGATACCAATTATTCCGAATTTAGATAATTGTCGTTACACTGACAGGAATCCTATCTATTTAATTATTCCTTGTTTATTGAAGTCTTGTAAAAAACTTTTCTTTTCTTTTCTTTTTTTTTTCTCTCCCCAAGAGGGAATTATTAGAAAAAAAACACTGTGAGTGATCAAATTATTAGATTTATTTATTTATTAATTTATTGCCGAAACGTCAGTGGAGGCCCTACATTGAGACTCAAAACGGTTTTGGGCTGTGTCTGTCCGTCTGTCTGTCTGTCTGTCTGTCGCGCGACAGCGGCCGCAAAATTAGCGCTATTGACTTGAAATTTGGTACACATGTTCATGAGCCCCACGAAATTAGCTGTATAGTTTTTGGTATGTATTCCATTTGTAGTTCGTATACAGGGACACGCCAAAGTTTTTCTTATCATTACGGCCTATGGGAGGAATTTGTACGTATCGCGATAGCGGCCGCAAAAAAAGCGCTATTGACTTGAAATTTGGTACACATGTTCATGAGCCCCACGAAATTAGCTGTATAGTTTTTGGTATGTATTCCATTTGTAGTTCGTATACAGGGACACGCCAAAGTTTTTCTTATCATTACGGCCTATGGGAGGAATTTGTACGTATCGCGATAGCGGCCGCAAAAAAAGCGCTATTGACTTGAAATTTGGTACACATGTTCATGAGCCCCACGAAATTAGCTGTATAGTTTTTGGTATGTATTCCATTTGTAGTTCGTATACAGGGACACGCCAAAGTTTTTCTTATCATTACGGCCTATGGGAGGAATTTGTACGTATCGCGGTAGCGGCCGCAAAAAAAGCGCTATTGACTTGAAATTTGGTACACATGTTCATGAGCCCCACGAAATTAGCTGTATAGTTTTTGGTATGTATTCCATTTGTAGTTCGTGTACAGGGCCACGCCAAAGTTTTTCTTATCATTACGGCTTATGGGAGGAATTTGTATGTATCGCGGTAGTGGCCACAAAAATCACGCTATTGACTTGCAATTTGGTACACATATTCATGAGCCCAACGAAATTAGCTGTATAGTTTTAGGTGTGTATTCCATTTGTAGTTCGTGTACAGGGACATGCCAAAGTCATTCTATCATTACGGCCTATGGGAAGAATCTGTATGTACCGCGATAGCCACCGCAAAAATCAAGCTATTGACTTCCAAGTTTTGGAGAGACGTCAGTGGAAGGCCTCTGTTGAGACTCAACAGGATTTTGTGTTCCGTCTGTCCGTCTGTCTGTCTGTCTGTCGTGCGATAGCGGCCGCAAAGATCACGCTATTGACTTGAAATTTGGTACACATGTTCATGATCCCCACGAAATTAACTGTATAGTTTTGGGTGTGCATTCCATTTGCTGTTCGTGTACAGGGACACGCCAAATTTTTTTTTATCATTACGGCCTATGGGAAGAATTTGTATGTACCGCAATAGCGGCCGCAAAAATTCTCCGATTGATTTGCAAATTGACACATATATTCAGGCTCGGTGTAGAAATAGCTATTTATTTTTTTAGGCCTATACTTTTTATGGATTGTAGACAGGGACACGCCAAAATACTTCACATTACGGCGTATGAGGTGAATTGCGTTTAAACGCATTTTAACATCTTTACTTTGCAATCAAGAAAATTAAACTAGCGTACATGAGTAAGATGTTTAACTTATGTTGTTTGAAGAAAATATGTGCTCTTAAGCTTTCTAATTAATGTACAGGACCTTACAAAATTGTTCTGACAATGTCACGTAGTCATCCAAACGATGTTAAATTTGGAACAATTATTAATTTTAAACGCAAAGTAAGCTGAATAGTTTTTACAGGTGTATAGAATGTTTATGGTTTGTTTACAGAGACACGCAAAAGAATTTCGTAGCATTAGAGCCTATGGACAAACTTTTATTTAAGAGCGCACTTTAATGCGTTTATGCTGCATTGAACTTAATAAAATTATCATACATTATAAAGATGCTTAAAATTATGTTTACTCTTAAAAAAGGTTATGTATAGACTAAATAATTTATGGGACCACACAAAATAATTCCGAGTATGTACTGTAATCATCCGAATGATGTCAAATTAGTTTGAAAAATTAATGAGTTATAATTAATTAAGTTTATTCTTATTATTGGCGTTTATAATGACTGTGGCTACTTTTCCTGGATATATAAAATAATTTCGTACTATTACGGTCTATAGTCGATATTTCTTAAAAGTTTATTTTAACATGGTTACACCCCATCAAATATAATGAATTTATGTTAGAATTTTAAAAGCATGTTTTCTTGTTGATAATTGTGGGCATAGAATTGGAAATTAGTTTAAAGGTTACGCAAAATATTTCCGATATGCTACGTAATTTTTTTGTATGACATTTGGTAGTTATGAAATTTGGTATTTATGAATTTCAGGGAAATAATACAAGACCGTCGTTTATTAATAATACATATTGTTGCGTACTTGGGGGTCCGTAAGTTGTCCGAGAATGAAAGGCAAAACTTGCAAAAATTCAGTGATGTATTCACAGGAAGTTCCAGAAAAATACAGGTCTATAAACCAAGTACCAGCTTCAATTCAACCAGTAAACACAGCTTAAACAACAGCCGTTAACAGCAAAACAACGGTACAAACTATTTAGCAATAACACATAAAGAAAGTCTCATCTAAAGAGGCTCAAAGCAAAGCAAGCATTTCACGAAACTGACACAGATCTGAGACTGACTGCCTTGGCGAAAAAATGCTCCTTTTATACTTTTCTATCGAACACAGACTGTTCTGGAAAATTCTCGTATCTCATAATGAGATAAGTGCTTCCATATTTGGTATATCCCTAATAAGGATTTTCTCGGAAAGGTCGCCAAAAAAAAATCGATAAGGAGGGAAACAGTCGCCAAATTTGGAGCTAAATCCATTTCTTCCCTTATTGGAGCTTTTTTTAATGTTTTTAAGGGAAAATTAGGCTATTTTAACGCTAAAACGACTAAAAATGCACAAAGTTAGCATTTTATTAACTTTACTAAACTTCTTTGAAAGAATTGATACAAAAATAAATGCAATTATTTACAATTCCGTAACACTTTATAAGATATGCAAATAGAGACATAGCGGGGGGTTGAGGGGGGCGGCAGCCCCCCTCAGGAATGTATCTGATTATGGTAACAAGTCGATCGAATCAATATATACTATTATATAATAAGGAATAAATAAAAATGACCTATTGAATAATGTCTGATGTAAATAGGACGTTGAGGCTTCTGATCTGCAGATCCACTAGTTTTTGACATTTTTTTCCGATTTTCTAAAAAAGATACTGGACGTAATGGCTTTGAACTACAGACATCTAAAGAATATTTATACTCACATGGGAATATAATTAGGGGATTAAATATAAATTGGAAAAAATCACAAACACTTTGGATAACCCTGTATCATAAAAAAGTTACAAATGTCTTGTAATTTTAATACATTGTTGTACTTATTATGTTCAATATTTGCATGTAATTTTTGTGTGGAATCGCACAATTTTTTATGCAGGTTAATTTATAATTAACGTTTTAAAAATTCTAAACAGAAAAACTTACCGAAAAAAATAATAACAAGAAGGAATTTAAACAAAATTTTAGAAAAGATGCTGAAAACTTGACAAAACATTACAGATACATTGCTATGAAACATAAAATTCACATGTTTGATATTCGCTGATATATGAACATTTATATATACATATATATATTTACTGCGCATGTTCCAAAAGAATATCTGTAATTTGTACTTAAGAATTCTTGCATACATAAAAAAAAAAAAAAAAAAAAAAAATATGTACTTTGTAATTAAATTCTCATACACACCTAAAAAAAAAAAAAATACAACGGCAAAGAATTATTTATTTATTTTTAATTGATGTGATAAAAAAAATTTATTTTCTTTCCCCAATATAATATTCTGATTTACATTATACATATGCATATATGTAAATAAAATGTTTATATTTGAATATTTATATTTTTAGTTATTTCAAGCTAAAAATAAACATTTTTTTTTTTTTTTTTTTTTTTTTACTTTTTTCAGATTTATCACAAAGTTTTACAAACAAGAAAAACGACTATTAAATGATACATCTTGCTAATGAAAAATAAATTTTTTTAAGCATGTATTATTTCAGATTTTCACATATTGACAACTATACTTATTTTTAATTTAAATATAAAGAAAAATAGGAAAATATATAGATGTCATTAAAATGTAATTTTTCCTGTAGCATTAATATATAAAAATAATTATTAGAATATAAAATCATTTTAATAGTTAAATTTATTATAACGATTTTATTTCAGTTAATGCCACTTAATGTATTTTCACTTAATGTCTGAGAGAAAGTTTCGATGTATAGTTTCTTAAAAGAAAAATATGTTTTATTAATAATGTGTATCAGCAATTAAAAGAGAAGTATTCATTTCAAATGGCAATAGCAAAGTAAATTAATTTTTCACTTATAACTATACTACAAAGTAATTTTCTTAACCTATCGCTTTATTAACGACAGAATTTTTTATGTTATATACACATTAATAACAGTTACATATAAGACACAAAAAATAATCAATTTACTTATAAATTTTAAAATTTAGGAATTAGTTTAAAATATTTTTAATCTTTAATAATGTAACATAAAAATAAATAAAATAAAATAAATATAGAACTTTTAAGCTCTTGTTGTTTGTTGATTTATTCATGTATTTTTCCTAATGTTTGATCATAAGCAACTTCCTGATGCCTAAAACATTTAATTGTATTATTAAAATACGATATATAATATTACAATTCATTATTATAATATAATATCCATGATTTACTTAAAATTACCAGTATATTTTAAATAATTCACTTTCAGAATTTTTCTCATAAAATGTGAATTATGCAGAAAGTAAAATTTGTGTATATTTTGCAAAAATTTAACTTAAATTATTCGAAAAAATATTACTTTACAACTGCAGTTTTAATTAATGTACATTCATATTTGAATAAATTGTTGTTTAAAAAAATATCATAGGCATGTTGCTTATGTGCTGTAATTTATATATGTAATTATTAAACAAAAGAATAAAGGGGAAAACTACATTACACAATATTACACAATATGTAAAGAAATAAAATAAAAATAGATACAATTTGTTTATTTGTAGCTTTTATTTATTTATTTATTTTTATTTATTTATTTATTTTTTGGTAGAAGTATTAAAAACGAAAAAAAAAAAAAATAAAAAAAAATTATACATTATAAATTGTTCGAAAAATGCTGATAAAAATATTAATTTTAACTATATTGTGGATAATTAAAGTAAAATAATTATGATTCAACAATAATTTGCTTATTTATAATACGTATTCTACACATAATAGTCTTACAAATCTTTATGAATTTTTAGTTAAATATATATTTTAGTAAAAACTTAATACAAAAATCGAATGAAATTTATTCGTTTGTAGTATTATTTATATACATACGTATATATGCAAAACTTCAGTATGAACTAACTAAATATATTTATGAAAGTATTACATTTTATCCTATCAAAAAACAAAAAGTATATTTAAATGATAAACAAGTTGCTTATTTGTAGTATGAATATATAGATAATGAAATATATATATATTATTTATTTATTTTTAAATGTTACGACGTTATTAATGATTAAAAATATATTAAACAAATCCCTAAATTTTAAGTTCTATCGATAAGTTAAGAAAACATTTGTGATCAGTTATAAGAGAAAAATAAAAATAAACTTACTTTGCTGTTGTCATTCGGAAATAATCCTTTAATTTTAAATAGCCCTTTGAAGCATCTTTAAAAAGTGTGCATACAATATATATATATATATATATATATTTTTTTTTTTCTTTTTCTTTTCTTTTAATTCCACTGAAAATTAAAATATATTAGATTTGCACGTGTAGCAGTTTTGAAACTACACGCTATTCTGAGATTCTGACCTCTGACTGAATTGAATCGAGTTGACTTTTACCCGAAGTTTGATGAAGTCAGTATCTTTGTCAGTAGGGTAGGGGGGAAAGAAGTGGCCTTGTATATCGAATATCACGGCTTACCTCGCCGCCAGTTCAGATATAGAACATCTGCTACAAACCGCAAAATTCCGTCTAAAGTTCAAAGGAAGTCACGTTGCTATTGGTTACGAGCGGTAGAAATAATTTTTTACAAAATTAGGTGCTGTATATTTATTTAATAATGCCAGTGCTTGGAAAAAAACAGCAGAAAGTGCAGGAAAAATTACAACATTTTTTTACAGTGTGGGTAAACGTATATTCATCATCTGTTGGTCACGTGATCAACCAGAAAGTCAAAATAAATTTAAATTGTAATATAATCGTAACATTTTTTTTATTTACTGAGCAATTTTCACGAAAATTCAACTATAAGCTTACTGTGTCTTTTCCTAGCCGTTTATTAATGTCTGTGTAAATGGGATAAAGTTTGAAAATTACAATTTTATACGTCTCTTCAGGATCACGTATTTCTCAATGAAAAAAAAAAAAAAAAAAAAAAAAAAAAAATCCTTTTCTACCTCCAACAGAAGTTTAAAGAGACTGCATTTAAGTGAACTGTTACCATTACTTTAGTTAATGCCTTACTTTAGTTAATTGAAAAACTTGTAACTGTCGCATCAATAAGGAGATTGCGCCCGTGGAGTCAGAGAAATCGTCCCTTTCATTTGGTACTAATTTGTAAAAAATCTGACCATTTATTTGGCCATTTAACGCTCTTTAAGTGCTTTTAAACTAAGAATCGTCCAGGAAGGCTTCTGTGTGTTCAAAACGTGAAGATGTACGGGGAGGCAGACATCTTCTTTTATTAGAATAGATGATACAGGCTTGATCATCATTGGTCATAGATATTCTAAAATTAAAACATCGTAAGTGTTTCTAAATTTAAAATTTTATAACAGAGCAGAACAGAGCAATAGTTCACATAAACTTGCATTATGAGGTTATCAGCATTGGATATTAACTGGAATTGCATGAAAACTAATATACGAAACCTGACCTTAAAAGAATTAGTCAGTCAAAGTAGAATACGGTCTCTCTATCGAATTGGTTGCCGTGTTGCCTATAAAGTGAGGCATTTCAGTCTGCGACCGTGTCGAGCATTTCAGTGACTATTTCTCTGTACAGACTGATGTCGAAAAATATATTTTTTGTAACATTTGTAATACACCCCCTAAAAGTCCCCGTCCCAAAACTATCTTTTCAAAATATGTGGCCAATCATCCACTACACACGTTCAAAGTTATAGAAGACTTCTTGAAATATTTCTTCAGATATTTAACAAATCCTGTTAAACCAAAGGCGGTTTCATTATCTTGTCTCCTACTTGCATATATACATATATGTCGATGAAAAACATACATAAATGTTACCAATGTATTATAATAAGTATTATTAAGAAAGGTATTTTCAAAATGAATAGAATTTACACAGAATTACAAAGATAAAAGACTTTCAAATGAATAGAGCAATAGCAGCATGTTTAATTCGAATGACATACGCAACAATAATAATAAATCATTATTACAACGATCGAGTACAAGGAAAGAAGATGTGAATTAATATTAAAAAAAAAAAAAAAAAAAAAAACTATATCATATTGAAATGAAGCTTTATACAAGGCAAAAGATTAAAAAAAAAATAATTATAAAATACAGTGTTAACATAGTAATAAACATGTACAGAGCAACATAGTATCATCACATTAGAATAGAATAAAATACAACGGTAAAAAAAAAATATATATATATATGAATATAATTAACAGGATTAAATAGGAATGCATCAATGGGTAATGAACTTCCTGGTGCTTGATCATTGTGATGACGAATATTATTTTTATTATTATTATTATTATATATAAATTTAAATGATGCATTTGTGTTACCTGACACAAGTGTAAGACACTCTGGTTACAACTGCCCGACTTAAAAAATTTCTGGTATAAATCTATCTACGGGTAGCAAATCAGAAATTTAAGTATTAGAACGAATATGAAATATATACGAAATCTACATGCACAGGTTGACATGCCCTTGTGAAGTAAAATTAGTGGATTTCACTTCACAAAAAATCAGGTTGTCTAAGGATGACTATAACAAACAAAAGTTTTAAAAGATAATGAATAGTAGGTCTAAATTAATTAATATAAGGTTAAAATTTCCTTTATCAATTTAGCTATTAGCCGAGGTTGCCCATACTTACCTGTCATGTTTTTGTTGTTTTTGAATTCAGTAGTATTACAAATTCAATTTCTTAAAGTTTCTTTGATCTAATAGTTTTTATATTCTAGTAAACATTTTTTTTTTTTTTTTTTTTTTTTTTTTTTAAACACGCTTTTATTAGCTTCACCTGTATGTATGTTTGTATGTATCAATGTATGTTTATAACCGCTCTGGGAACAAACAAAAAATCTATATTGTAAAAAAAAGACTTTCCCAACGTGAACGCTGTGGCTGTGAGGTAAAGCTCCGCGCTACGAACCTAATGGTCTAGCGTTCGAGCCCAGTCAGGGGAGATTTTTTAAAAAAGTTTTTTGTTTAATTCTAGATTAGTTTAATTAAAGATTTAAATGTATGTAACTATTATGGTGTGTCACTCACACAATTTTCTCTTACCCTGCATTTTAATACTAAGATAGATATTTTGTGCTTTTTAGTTCACATTTCTATAAAAGCGTGTTCTTTAATTTTTTTTTTAAGTATAATATTATTTTTTAATAATTTTATTGTTTTCAAAGCTGATTGTACAGTTACATTCAAAACTTAACATTTTATAAATAAAAATTATTTTATGTTTTCCTTTCTTTTTCCAGCTGTGTTAGTGTGTGTTTTGGATTGTAAGTCAGCGTTTATGTTACAAACGTGAATGTCAATTAGACCAGAACCTACCGTTTATAGTATATTCCAAACCTCAACAGCTATTCATAACTAAACCGGGATTCGAACGAGGTAATTGGTAATTGAAAACCAGAAAGAATTCTAACAAAAATGTAATTGAAAAAAAAAAAAAAAAAAAAAAAAAAAAAAAAAGAAAAAGGAAGCTGACAAACATATTGTAATAGCAAACAAACAAGTATACTACTGGCCATTAAAATTGCTACACCAAGAAGGAATAATAATAGCGGAATGAAATTTGTTGGACACATACATTATAGTAGGAAGAACAATTGATTAAAATTTCAGGAAATTTGGAGTAATATGTACTGATAAAACAGTACATAAAGCAGCGACCTCTGTGAGAAATAACAGCACATATCTGCCTAGGCATTGAATCGAACAGCTATAGAAAAGCGAGTGGCCCCCCACCACTCACCAGTAACTTCGATCGATGAATTGTGGCATCGTGTTAAAACTTCATGAAGTGCTCTACCCGTACATGTCATCTAATCGCTATTCGATTCAGTGCCTAGGCAGATATGTGGTGTTATTGCTCACAGAGGTCGCTGCTTTATGTACTGTTTTCTCAGTACATATTACTCCAAATTTCCTAAAATTTTAATCAATTGTTCTTACTACTATCATATATGTGTCCAACAAATTTCATTCCGTTATTATTATTCCTTCCTGGTGTAGCAATTTTAATGGCCAGTAGTGTAAATATATCATACATTATTTAAGATAACTGTATTTGAATATTCTTTATACTTTACAAAGTCAAAATTTCTCATTATATAAATGAATACTTTTCAAAAATTTAAATATTAAAATTTAGAAAGTAGAAATTTATCGTAATTTAATCATAGTGCAGTGTCATTTAAATAATTTTTCTGAATGATTGATTAAAAGTTTTCAGAAACTTTCAGTTTCTATAATTCAATTTTAAAAGTCATTTTTCTCTGTGTGAAAATCTTAAATCTTGTAGATATGTTATTCAAAATTTTAAAATTGAAAACGATAACTTTGTAAATGTTTTTAAATTTCGAAATAAATGTCTATGATTTTATATAAAATTTTATAAAGCTGAATTGATTATGTTGGGTAAATACTACACTTTTCAAAAATTTAAATAATATTAAAATTTAGAATGTAGAATTTTATAATAAATTAATCAAGATGAACTGTCATTTAAATAAATTGTTTGAGTGATTAATTAAAAGATTTCAGAAACTTAGTTTAAATAGTTCAGTTTTAAATGCCATTTTTCTCTGTGTGAGAATTTTAAATCTAGAAGATATGTTATTGAAAATTTTAAAATCTGAAGAGATAACTGTATTGTAAAATGTAAAATATTTAAAATCGATTCAAATTGCCAATTTAGGTTAAAATAAAATAAAACACATATCAAAAAATAATAATATAAAACGAAAAACGAAAATAAATAAATAAATAAATAAATAAAAATTTAATTTAATAAAGGGGATTTCTTTATTATTATTATTATTATTATTATTATTAATGCTTAAGTAATTTTCTTAAACAAATAATTTTCGTAAAGTGAAATATGTCAGTTTTTTATTAATTGGCTTAAAAAAATAAGCATCATTTTTTGACGAATGTATTATTATTTTTTTTTTTTTCAAACTGTCTCTTTTATTAGTTTAAAGTTTTAAAATATAGAAGAGTACACTGGGGAAAAAAAAAAAAAAAAAAAAAAAAAAAAAAAAAAAAAAGGCTGCATCACTTAATAATACCGAAAAAGTTCCATTTATTCTTTTTTTTTTTTTTTTTTTCTTTCAAGGAAATCACAGAAAACATTGCACATGCACAATACCGCGGAAAAAAACTGGGAAGCGAAAACAAACAGCGTTTATTAATTTATATGTATTGGAAAATTTTCAAGGAATTAATTTATCATGATTAGAAAAAGAATATTAAATAAAATACTGTAATAATTTAATTAAATTTATAGTCGAAATAGATATTGATAAGAAATGATAAGAAAGAAGTTAACAACACTTGAGTATTGCTTAAAAAGAATTTGTAACACACATTCAATTAAAATAGGTTCCTATTTTACGTCACCCGTAAAAAAAATATTAGAATAATTGTGATTTTTGTTTACTTATTTGCTTTGTAACTTTTAAAGCATGTTAATATATTTTTTATTTTCTGCTATACAACTATGAAAACATTTTTAGCACATTTTTTCAAAATTTAAAAGTATTTGTTATTTCGGTTTGTCTACCAGTGCTTATTTTATCTCCATCCTTTTTCTTTTTAAATTAAAATATGATCTGAAAGAATTTACTCGTAACAATTTAAATATTAAACTCAAAAAGCTTTTTCAATGCCAACGGAATGTATAGAAAACAAACGACTTGACTGAAAATACTCTTTCAGAAATCTCTCATAATGAATTTGGATATTTTAGTGAGGCCCTGTAAATAATTATTAATGATAATAAAATCCTTTTGAAAAGAGAATATTCTCTATTACGTCTGAAAAGTATATTGATTTTTTTTTTCTTTTTTGCTTAGAAACAATCGAAAGTTGTTCCACTAACATTATATGAAATACGTCTCATAAATCCTAATGTATCGAAATATTTTTTTGAGACTTTATGCTCAAACCAATTGCGCAAATTGTACTACTTTTCAGAGTAAGGTTTACAGTAAATGTGAAAAACATTCTTAATTTATTATTCAGTTCCACTAAAAAAAATGAATTTAAAACCTGAATACACAAGCAAACCTATGTTATCAGCATATTTAAACATTGTTAAGTTGTAATACGTAAAAAACTGCGTTGCCGCTTTGTTTGCAGCACTCGTGCCTACTTTGTTTGCCTGAAGAAGATTCGTGTTTTCTTTTGACACGAAACAATTGTTGCAATTTCTTGCACTTTATTTATTTATTTTTTTTTTTTTAAGTCTTTTACATGTTAATCATAACCGCCAGTGTTGTGGTACTTTTTTACACTTATTATTAAAATATGTGTCAAAATCCTCCAAACTATTCATAAAGGACGAAAAATGAATTATATAAACAAGTAAAGCTATTTTTCTTCAATCGAAAAGTTATTAAGAATTTTTTTTCGAATTAATAATTATATTTTTAAAATCGCGCATTAAAAAATTAATAAAACAATAAATAAATAAATTACACCTGTGTTTCTCTGTTTCTCACATCTCTATTTTATGAGATATATAATTAATTGCATTTATTTATTTATTTATTTATTTTTATTTATTATTTATTTATTTGAACTATCTTTTATACTTCCATTGGCAGAAATATTACATCCGATTGGTAATTATTTATTCATTCTTTAAATATTTTATAATACTTCGATTTTTTTTTTATATATATATACAAAAATAGAAGACCAAAAATATTCCCTGAATGTTAAACTCTAAACTTTACAAAGTTATTTTGGATACAGAATTAACATAACTGAACTTCCCAGTTTATGATAGAAACATGTAGACATAAAAATAAGTGTAATTTTGTGTATTTATCGTCAATATTAAATCAAAAATATAAATTGTTTCTAAAAATAACACCTGTATAATCATTATAAAATCAATATTGTTTACTAAGTTTTTTATGCATAATAAATTATCAAACAAGTAAATCCAATATCCTCATAATCGAGCTTCGCTTTTCCAATGCTATGACATGGGTTTTATTTTTAATTGGAAGCAAAACAATAAATGGTTGTCACGGATATTCTCTGACATACGTGTTTTAATATTATTAGCATAAAAACAATTTAAGTACTACGCAGAGCGACATATTTTAAAGGGTTTTGAATTTCGTATTATATAAAAAATATATGTCAACGTAAGGTAAATGAAAGTATTATAGTTCTCTAATAGCTATTTTTCTATAAATTTTATAGATTATTAATATTTTTCTAAAAACCAATCGTTTTAGGTTTATGTTTTTCTGTTTTATACTCTTTTTTTATGCAATGTAAGTTTAATATGGGCAATGACATTTAAAATATTGGAATAAATTAAAAATGGCATTAACACACACGCACACATACACACGCACACACCAAAAAAGAAAAAGAAAATCTTATCAAAGAGAAACGGCAGAAATAAAGGTCATATTGATATTTTATAAACAAATATAGCATACTTTTAAATTTCAACATGAAGTTGCATCTTTGAAAAACTGATAATATTGTACTAAATTATTAGATATTTTTTTCAGCTAAAATGATTTTTATAATGTTAGTTCTCATAATTTTTTATTATTTAAAAATGCATTATGTGTTTAATGTAACATGGATTTTAATATAATGGGATAGAAAAAGATAATATTTTAAATGTAATCTAACTTCGCTTGTATATACTGAAAATATATTTTGTCACCTAACCAATACTAAGAGCAAATGCTCCATGTTAAATACAGCTTAATTTATTATTGAAGATTTTAACTTACACGATTCTAGAAGTATTTTGATTAATAAATATATATTTTTTAAATACAGATGTTTATTCTAATATCCAATTCAAAATTTAAAATATCCAATTTATATCTTTGTGTTCTTTTTTTTTTTTTTTCCTGCGTGACTCATATGAATTAATTAAATACCTCTGATAATACAAGAAGGAAACAGTTTCATTTTTATATATTCTAAATTATATTTTGTTTCTAGAATGCTATTTATAATATTAATTCTCATAGATTTTTATTGATTAAAAACATATTATATTATGAATGTAACATGGATTTAAAATAATGGGACAGAAATAAATATTATTTTAAATGTAATCTAACTTTGCTCTTAGGTAATGAAAGTATAATTTGTCACATAACCAATACTAACAGAAAATGTCCCATGTTAAATTCTGTTTAAGTTAATATTGCACTTTTAAGCTTGCACAACTCTAAAAACATTTTAATTATTAAACATTTCTGTTTTTTATTTTTTTTATTTTATTTTTTATTATTATTACAAATGTTTAATCTAATACTGCAATTCAAAATTTAAAAATTCCAACTTATATCATTGCGTTCTTTGTTTTTTTCTGTGTGTTTCATATGATTTAATTAAATTCCTTTGATAATACAAGAAGTAAAGATTTTTTTTTTCTATGCTCTAAATTAAACTCGTAATTCAGAGTTTTACATTTGATTTCAAATTAAAATTTTAACTGGTTGTGTAGAAAAATTCTGAATATTACAAAGTAACAAAATATTTCAGCATCTTGCGAAAAAAATGTGTGTTTAAAAGTGAATACCACTTTTTAAAATTAGTTTTCGTTGTCTTATTTATTTAATACGATAAGTGCTACGCGACTTTATATATATATATATATATATATATATATATATATATATATATAACTGGCTATAAAGCCATTGAAGAATATACGACTATGTTTCATTTTATATGAATCTCGACTTTGAATTTTACATTGAAATTAGAATATCTGTAATTAAGAATTTCAAATAAGATTAACGATTTAAATTCCTAAATCTGAATTTATTAGAATTTCATTTAGGTAATATCAATAAAGCAGGCATTAGATTCAATGAGAATAAATTTAATCTGCTCACCCCTCTGCCAGAAACCGGGACGAGTTAAAGACAAAGTAGACTCACACTCAAACTTAGTAGACTAGTATTAGTTAGTCGACTAATTTTTAATGTGGACATGAATCACTTACTTTATGTAAGTGTTATGAATAGATTTCACAAATTCATATTTTATTATATTGAATAAATTTGAATTAAGATGAATAGAGAGGTCGATCACCTCTCGCTTCAGAATTATCGAATGCATCTCACTGACATAGCGCAGTGGAGTCCAAAAGAGTTTTAGTCCTGCGCAAGATAGTATTCAGAAGAAAGTTTGTCATTGTTTGGTGCTGCCATCTCTGTTCAATGATAACAGTTATTTTGCAAATCGAGATCCCCCACCAATAACTATGAATTAAAATTATGATAAGTGAAGATATGAAAGTGGAATGTAAAAACAACAATGATAACTTTAACAATGTTAATAAACAAGAAAATAAGTTAAATTTAACACTCTTCAAGAAAAAAATTTCAATTTATGCTGTGTTTTCTTCAACAGCAGGTGGGAACACAGCTATTAAAAGAACTATGTAGTACTAGCAGGTTTCTGAAGATATGCCAAGCTAACATATTGCAGAATATATTTCAAAGAGAATAGTAAAGAAAAACATAAATTTTAAAGAATGAAATATAATTTATTTGAAAAGCATTTTATTTTAAATCAAATACTATTACTTATGAGTGAAACTATAAAGAAATTTTATGTAAATTTTGTGCTGCTTTAGCGTGCATTTTATGCAAATTAATAATTGTTATCATTTATTTTCAAGTTAATGTATATTATATACATTAACTTGATTTATTATTATAAATTGATTTATTTGATGATTACTTGATTTATTATTTTAAATAAATTTAAAATAATAATTTAAAGTATTGTTATTTTCAAAACATTGAAATTAAAACAAAGCTGTTTTTTTTCTTTTTCTTTTTTTTTAAGTTTCATACTGTAATTCGCTATGTTAGTCAATGGCGCCTGAAAGGAAAAAATAGCTCAGACTCCGGTAAATGACAAAATCTGAACGGAAACTGGTGACAGTCTCAGATACTGGTGACTGATATCGTTCGGACGAAAAGTTCAGTGTCAGTTACCGACGACTGACTTATCATGTTAAAAAGTGCTAAAATATTATGGTATTCAACAAGTTAAAAAAAATGTTTGTCTTTTACAAGGTAAAGTAGGGAGATTTTACGCAGAATTCAACAGAATGTTTAAAAAAAAAAATCCAAACGTTATTATTATTATTATTATTATTATTATTTTCTAAACTATTTCTAAATAACTTTGAATTCAATCGTATTCTTTGCATTTCCATTATTGTTTTGTTGTTGGGCTATAAATTAAAGCAACATCTGTAGAGTAGGGGTTCTTACGCCCATGGGAAGGGGATATTCACTATATTAAACTACATTATAACTATAATTAAACTGCTAACAATAAAAATTGTACTTTAATGACATTTTTATAAGGTTCGTATAAACAAATATTTTTGTATTAGAATTGGATGTTTCAATTTTATATTAAATATATACTAGCTGGAACCCGTCTACTTCGACGGTCACTTTATTGACCGTAATGTTTCAAAAATCGTCGTATCATTATTTAAATGTATTTCAAGTTAAAACATCTAATATAATTTACAACATTTCACTTAAAAAAAAAAAGAAATTCGGAAAAATGGTCATAAATTGAAATACTATATATGACATCACTTTCTACAAAGTACTGTCAATGTGACGTCAAACTGACTCCAAATAAAACAGTTGCTATCTTTTATTTTCTGTTTCTTTTAATACTAAGGCTACATGTTAGCTGACCTGCCCGGCGTTGCCCGGACCCATGATAATAACCTTAATTGAACCTTAAATTTCTATGATTTTATATCTTTAACTCGATTTTGTTTGAATTTCTATTTTTAAATAAAGGCATCGCGAAAAAAATAATCAGCTGTAACAAAAAAATTACCTCGAACCGAACGAAACTCAGTCTTGTGACACCGGTGTCTGCGGCAGCACATACGTGAGCCGCTAATAACATAAAAAAAATTCCCAAAAATTAACCTGCAACCGAAAGAACCCGCCCGGTGTTGCCCGGGCCAATGATAATAACCTTAAATGCACCTTAAATTTGTATGGTTTTATATCTTTAACTCGATTTTGTTTGAATTTCTATTTTTAAATGAAAACATCACAAATAATAATAATAATAATAATAATAATCATCTGTAACAAAAAAAAAAAAAAAAAAAAATACTTCAAACAGAACGGAACTCGGGTTCGTATCCCAGTGCCTGTGGCACGTATATGCAGGCCGCTATTAACATGAAAAAATTCTCAAAAATTAACCTTGAACCGAACGAACCTCTGACTCGTGTTACCGCTGCCTGTGGCTGCGGCACCGTATAGCAGGCATGCTACCCACGCACTGCAAAATCCACTTTCCTCCAACAGGGAGCGCAGTATGTTGTATACGAACATCACCAATCACCTTGAATTTCCAAGACCTTTCAAATAAGGTGTCACATGGTGGTGTCAACTGCAAAATCCTTTAGTTGCACTTTCCACCGCCAGGGGGCGCACTGTTTTCTGTACGAACATCACCAACGGTCAGGAAATACCAAGACCTTTAAAATAAGATGTAACATGATAGGGTCTACAGCAAAATCACTCAGTTCCATTTTTCACCACCAGGGGTCGCACTATACTGTATACAAACATCCCCAATCGACATGAAATTTCAAGACCTTTAAAATGAGGTGCTACATGTGTGGGTCTAGAACGGATTTCCCTCTCAAACTAATTTCCCCCCTTTCCCCTCCCCTCCAAATCTACTTTCTCCCTTTTTCCCCCTTTAAAATCGAAAATTCCAAATTCGCAGATATTTATTTTTTAGTATTCGACTCTAGTCCCCATATGTACAATTTCTTCTCCGTGAAGTAATTTGAAGCTTAGTTAAGCTCGTAAACGTGTTATAAACCCGAAACGGGTGGGAAACCGTTCGACCTTTTTTTTATTTTTCTCTTCTCATAGCACATCTACAGACCAAGACCTTTTTTTAGACACCTCAACCAAATTTTTACACCAAGTAGTTCTCTCAATATAGTGGAGACAGACAAAAACATGTTTCAAATTAATATATATATATATATATATATATATAAATAAATAAAAGAAATAAACGAAATTAAAAACAAGTTAAACATATATATATATATATATATATATATAAGAAAAAAATATTTAAAGAATTAGAAAAAAAAAAAAAAATATATATATATATATATTTATATAAGATTGTAAAACAACATCAATTTACTAGATAACAAGTTTAAATAAAATTAGCCCATTTCCTTTTTATATTGAATATTTTCTTGTTTGTTAACCTAATTTATCATTCACCACAATCGTTGCAGTTATTGTTGTAAATGGTGCAGCTTTCGAGAAAACACTTGCCACAAGTAACATATATATACTAGTCTATAAGAAATCGTTTAATTTAAAAATATTTTGTATTACTACCATTCTATAGAAATTCCCTAGAAGAATTATGAAAATGCAAACATATTTTTTTTTTAAACGAGACAAACTAAGCGCGTTTTATCTTAGACGCTTGAGACAATCAACATGCGCACTCAAGTCGGCACTATATTATCGGGGTCTCAACACGCCCACTCTACTCCTTTCGAATTATCCGCTATGAGCGCAATCCCTCTTACCTTTACCTCATATAAACTTTTCTAGATACTAAAAAAAAAAAAAAAATCTGAATTGACTCCACTCGACTTTCCGAATATTGAGTAACTAACATTTTTGTAGATAAAGTAAAGAAAGAGGAGTTTTTAAACAAACAAAAGAGGGAAAACCATAATACAGTGTTTGAGTATTTTTCTTCATATATTACACGATGTTTTATTTAACGCTACTGAACTTTGAGCCTATGATCATAATGATAAAGAACATTTCGCTGTGTCCCTGTAAAAACCTATAAATGCTAGATTCATCAAATCTTTATATTTATTGTAAAAGTGATTTATAATACTCATATAAATTTTCAGTCCAATTGAATAAGGCGTTTAGATGCTATCGCACTTTTAAAAATTTGGTCCCATAGGCCATAATGATAAAGAATTTTTCTTTGTGTCCCTTTAAAAAAACTGATAGTGCTAAATTCACCAAAATCTATACAGTTCGTGCAACTGTGACCTATAACATGTGTACAAATTTTTTCTCATATTAACAAGGCGTTTAGACGCTATCACACTTTTAAACATTTGGCCCCATAGGCCATAACGATAAAGAATTTTTCTTTGTGCCCCTGTAAAAAGACTGTAAGTGCTAAATTCACCAAAATCTATACATTTCGTGCAACTGTGACCTATAACATGTGTACAAATTTTTTGGTCAGATTAATAAAGCGTTTAGACGCTATCGCACTTTTCAAAATTTGGCCCCATAGGCCATAATGATAAAGAATTTTTCCTGGTGTCCCTGTAAAAAAAAACTATAAGTGCTAGATTCACTAAAATCTATAGTTCGTACTATGTGACTTAAAATATACGTACCAACTTTCAGCTTATACGAACAAAGTGTTTAGACACAAGCGTGTTCACTCACAGATATGCACACATACATACACACATACATACATACATCATCGTCAAAATAGTTGAAACGGACTAAGGGGACCTCTAAACGTATAGAAACATCAAAATCTCAAATTCGGATTTTTGACATGATTACAATACTTTCCTCACTATAGTGTTCGGAAAGTAATAAAGGAGCAAAAATACTCAAAAATGAATAAATTGCTTCATATTTTAGCACGTACTCAAAATTGTTGTGAAGCAAATATACTCAAATTTAAAACCCCATCTACATTTTGAATATTCTAACATGCTCAAAAATTGGCATCGACCATTGTGAATCCCAGTAACCCAAGCGTAGAAATTCCTTGATGTATTTTTCCGCAAACTTATATGTATCCGCCATGATATATAGTTCTGGAGATTTGAGGGAATAAATTTTGTATTTGAACTCTTTCTTTAGAAAATCTATTAAGGTATCTGTCTACGTACGGAGCACTTCTTTCTAAAAAAGCAGACTATGCATTAAGTAATTATATTTTTAGTTATAAACGGACATAGAATTATGAAAAATAGTACATTTTAAACAAAAATTTCTTTATTTTTCAAAGAAGTAGGTGATTTTGTGTAAAAAATGAGCAAAATTTCACGTTTACGCCAAACCTCATATACTCAATAAAAATTAATATAATTCAATATCCATTAAAATACATAATGATAGGACCCTTATCTGTGCATTGAACTAAAAGTTAAGAGAAATTCTTAAAATTGACTGAAATATGGTAACTAACAGAGAAAAATACAGAATTTTCCGAAAAAAAAATCTGTTTTTTAGAAAATAAACACATGTAAAATCTTCAAAATAGTACGTAGAACTTAGCTTTTAGTTCATTGCGTGACTGCAAATCTGTTATATACTGTGAAAAAATTTCATTGAAATATCTTGAAAACTTTTGGAGAAATCAGGTTTATCGCATACACAAAAATCGAAAAATGTAGTTTTTCAGAAAACGCATTAAAAATTTTACTTTGAAATTTACTTAATTTTTTTTTTAAATTCATACCATCAAAATTTCACACATTTATAAGACAAGCGTTTATTTATGTCACAGTGCAACAACTTTAATTTTTTGACTTGTCATTTTTTTTTCAATCAAATTTTGCAGAGGCATGTGAATGCCATTTTTTTTAAAAAACGGCAAAATTTCCTGTCTTAAAGAATCTCACTTCCGGTTTACTTAATTGGCTATAACTTCGGTTCTATTTATCGTACAAACAAAAGTAAAGCTGTTTTGGAAAGCTAAAAATCTATTCTTTAAAACTCCATAAAAAACAGAAAATCGATATTTTTGTCAAAAATGGTCATTTTAAAGTAGGCAGATACCTTAAAAAACTTCTTTTAGTTCAGTATATTTATAATATATTATGTAATGAAGAGATATGAATTTGCAATCATGACAAGTTTCATAAATGAGGCAAGCATGATTTTCTTTCTGAAACAAAATTACTCATATTTAAATGAGTGTGACCATTTACTTATTTTTAAACACTTCCTCTTTAACAGTGTGGAAATAATGTTATTTAATAGGCGTAAATGTTGCCAACTATGAAATCATTGTTATGCATTATATACAGATCATATACAATGTGCCTAAAACTATAAAATGAAGGCCACATTTAAAGCGTAAAAATTGATTTTCAGCAAATATAGTATATATTCGCCCCCTGATAAGTATACTTCTAATTTAAAGCATTTATATCCAATTATTTCTGTGGTTAATTATTTGTTTTCTTTGTCATTATTTTAATGGTCCCTTTTTTAGTATCATTCATGTCGGCATAAGTATTTTAAGTTATTATTGTAACTTATTGGTTCTTAATCTATATCGCAACTTTTTGTGTCAGTCTTTCCTCTAAGTTAAATTCAGTTCTATATTTTTGTGTGTTGTTATTGTTTTAGTTCTATTAATTGCTAAATTTTAAGATTAAATTTTATTACGTTATCTATCATTTATATATATATATATATATATATAGTGAAAAAAAAAAAGAATGAGAACGAAGAATAGTCAATCAAGTAATTCGCAAAAGAAACACAAGCCAAACAAAACAACTGGATATCTTAAATTTATTTAATTTTTAAATTTATTAATAGTACTTACTTTAATTTTTAAGACTACAATATCTGGTGAAAAATAAATAGGACGGTGTAATAATATTCTAAAGAAAAGAAAGGTGACACTAGGATATTATTTTAAGGGGAAAAAAGAGAACAATGTTATGAAATGAACCTATTAATTTTGAGATGAGAAAAAGACGATCGGACCAAAACAGAACAAAACTGAATTTGTGCATAAAAGCTCATACTGCTATAAGACGTTTTCAAGTGCTATCCTCATAGCATTGAGCGAAGAATTGTAGTATTTCTGTAATTGATATGCATTTTAGCAAAATATCAATTGATAGCACGAACTTACAAGAAAAATTAACCTTATATATATATATATATATATATATATATATATATATATATATATATATATATATTATATCTATTAACCCATTACCCGCTGGTGTTGCGTTCATGCAACACCAGAATTAATCACGTTTAACAGTTTACTAAAAAGGGTATTTTATATTAAGTATTGTTTTTAAGTAAGAAATCGATAGATGTTTATTTCATTATTTAAAAAATTGATCTGAAAAATAGTTTTAAGTTTAAAAATGGATTTTCAACTTGAAACACTTTCCAAAACAAAAGTTTTGAAAATCTAAATATATGAATGAGTTTACATAACTTGTAAAAAATCTTTTCGTAATAAAATAATTACTTTTGTAGTTATCTGTAGTTTTTTCTGTTTTATGCTCCCTCAAGAACATTTCTGTAAACATTTGTTTGTATTAATTCTATACTTTTATTCCATTGAAGTTGTACAAATGCAATACTCTATTTTTAGTAAGTCAAGACTAACTTTCATAATTTTATTTTAAATTATTGTTATATATGATCGAAACAATTAGCGTTACTGTTTGTATTCAGAAAAAAATCATTTCTAGTTTTTGCGGTTAATGGTTAAGAGAAAGAAATTAAAACTTATTCACACACCATAAATTTTAAGTCAGCACAACCGGTTTCGAAAGGGCGTAGCCTTTTCTTCATCAGGTGCAAACACGTGTTACAGACTTGCTTTTGCCTCCTAGGCAGTAGCACGTGTTTGCACATGATGAAGAAAGGCTACGTCCTTTCGAAACCGGTTGTGCTGACTTAAAATTTATGGTGAGGGAAGAAGTTTTGATTTCTTTTTATTGACTGTACGCCAGTTTTCGAATTTAGTTTTTGGTAATGGGTTAAGGTATATTTCTTCCTTGTTATGTAAAACTTTTACTGTATAATGCGCATAATTACACGATTTCAATTTTTCGAAAAAATCATATATCTTTAAATTAAAAATAAAATAAAATAAAATACAGTTTAACTTTTTTAAATAAATTTTTCATAGCACTTGATTATTTAAATCTTTGTTTTGTATTAAAGTTTCGGTTGTTATACTTTTCTAATAACTTAAAAAAATATTATCTCGAAAAATGACTATAAAAATTGATATTTACAGGAAAATATTGTACATTGTTTTATTCTGAATGTATTTCGTGCAGCAATTTCCCAGCTATTTGGAAATTTTTTCTGAGTTTTCATATTAAATTTAAACTCTATATCATATATCCTATGTTTGCTATTTGTTTATGTTTAAATAACAATATGATAAATCATTAAGCTGTGAAAATAATGCTGCCACAACGGGCTTTAAACATATAAAACAATTGTTTTCTAATTTAAATGAAAATAAATAATTCAATATGTTAAATATTGATTTATTTTTTTTTATTTTATTTATTTATTTATTTATTTATTTTTAATAGGTGGATTTTTTTATGTTCGTTGTGTTCAAAACTCATGCTAATAAATTGCTAATCCAAGTCTGAAATAAGAAGTAAATTTTATATAAAATAGACGTTTTCATTTTTACTTTCTCTTACGCATTGGGTCGAGAAAGTATTGTTTTAGGGTGAAATTTTGAAACGTAAGTTTTTGTTATATTTACATGTTCTGAGGTTCCCTGAATACGAAAATCATGTTTTTAGCGAATGGTCTGTGTGTCTGTCTGCGTGTTTGTCTGTTATCAGCATATCTCAAGAACAAATAGTAACAGAAATTCCAAACTCGGTATTCTAAATGTGTATTATATAGGGATGCTACAGTAAGCGTTTCGTTGAGATGAAGCAAATGGTTCGTGTACAGGGGCACTCAAAAGTATTCAAATACATTACGTCTATGGGGGAAATTGCAGGTAAGTAGAGTTTAACTTCTATAGACTGCACTAAACCAAATGAAACGAATATATATTTTTTGTAATAAAGATAGTCAACTGGGAAAAAAAGATTGAGTATGTAGGAGCCTCGCTTCTCCCCTCGAGGGGAGTAAACTTTCATGATGTGTATCTTTCAAAAGAGCTCGCCAATACCTTTAAAACGAATTGTTGAACCATCGATCTGCGATAATTTAAAATAAAGTTATCGACTTGTTTCATATTTAACAAAATAATAATAATAATAATAATAATAATAATAATGCAATATTGAAAATAAATTCAACTTTTTTTTTTTTTTTTTTTTTTAATATATATTTAGTGTTTTACTACCTCTCTAATATGGAAATAATTTGCATTATCATAAAAAATAATTTGTTTAAATAATTATTTTAATAAATTATTTTTTTAAAAGCAGATTTTTTTTTTTAACCCGAATTAAATTCTATATAAAGTAGGTGCATTAATTAATGCTATATAGAACTCTTCCTAGCCTACTTTGAATTGATTAACACAGGTTTACATAACAGTACTCGTTATCTTACCTCTTAATATCCAACCTGTATTTATAGTATTAAATTTCAGGGTAAGAGAAAGTCGTGTGAGTGACACAGCAGATTTTTTTTTTTTTTTTTTTTTTTTTTAATGCAGCGAATTTACTCATTCCTTATTTGATTTCATGTCCAAATACAATAAAAGTATGTATAAATATTTATTTTAACAAAATAATATATATATATATATATATATATGTTATATTTCCTTTCTATTTTATGTTTGTTTTTTGTATTAAAAATTTATGTTTGAAGTTTCTCAATACTTTTTATTATTATTACTATTAATGTAAATTTCTATTGTTTTTCATTTACTTATAGTAATTTTGCTATATAAGGTTTACTCATTCCTTACTTGATTTCATGTTCAAAATACAATAAAAGCATTACAAACATTGCTACAAATTAACATAATAGAAAAATATCTGCATTGAATTCTTTGTTTAATTAATTTAATAATAATTAAATTCAGAATTCGTTTTTGTAAATATTATCATTTAAACTCATTTAATCGCATATATCTTTGTGTTTGTTTATACTACTTCTTTCAATGCTAATATTAAGAAAATTACCGTGTGTTTTCTTGGTGAATTGTTATCTCTTTTGGGGGTATTTATATTAAGCTAATACTTACACTGTTCCAAACTTACAAAAACTTTTATTAAAACAATTGGCAAATTGTACAATGTAATCAATAGAATATATAAATGAATAATACTAATTCAAGTCTTAATCAAATACTGTTCAATCTTAGATTATAAGTTTTGTTACACACAATGAATGTTTACGAATTTATGTAAAAATCCAATGTACTATTCATCTATTGTTCTTACAAAAAAAGAGATTTTACGTTTAACATAAATGCCACTTAGAATAAATAATGAAGAAAACTTAATAAGAGGATATACAAAACGGGTATAATGCAGAAAAATTACATATTACTTGCATTACGAACAAAAGGATGTACATTATTAAATGAATAAAACAGAAGAATTATGAACGTATTCTTTAAATTCTTTAAGCATTTAATCTATTTCAACCCTGTGTCAAAATGCCTTTGTACCTTACAAAAATTTGAAATTGTGCTAAAAATAAATACGTTTGTTTTTGATAAATCAGAATTGTGTATTTCAATTGAGATTACATGTAATTTGCATTTTCATTGTTCTTAATTGAAAGAAAATTTTAATAATATAAATCAAAATCAAAGCAGGATTTTGACATTTGCTTTGTTTTAGAGTATTATTAAAATATAGTAATAATAAATAAATAAAATAAATAAAATAAATAAATAAATAAATAATTTAACAATATTTCTTGTTTCTGAAAATAAACTTTTTGTGTATTTTATAGAAATCACTAAAATTTATGTCGAATTATACGACATATATATATATATATATATATATATATATATATTCTTCTTAAAAAAATAAATTATGAAAAAATATGTTATTTAAACCACATATAACTGTGCTTTTATATATTACGATATTTTTACTATAATATACGTCAAAACTTGCCATCAAAAAAAGAAAAAACATTTGTCAAATCATTGTGATTTTTTTTTTTTTTTTTTAAGACGATCAGGAAGTCAAAAAGTAAATAAACTTAATTAAATTTAATTAAATAGGCTAAAAATTATACCACTGCCTTTTGGTTATACGAAGAATTAGGTCAAAACAGCATTACTTTTAAAATCACACTTCATTGAAATATTCAATAAATATTACAATTCTAAGACGGATAAAAGACTGACAAATAGAAAAAAAAGGAAAAAGAAAACGCATTTTTCCCCTTTATTTACTTATTTTTTGATTAAATACATTACAAAACTTTACCTTCATATATATTTCTATAAATCTCAACGAAACCAAGTTATAAAAAATTAATATCTTGTAAACGCGTTAAATATTTGGGGAAGATCTTTTAAAAATATACTATAATAGTAAAGTTATCTATGGAATGTATATAGATGCGACAAAAAATTCTAAAAAAAAAAAAAAAAAAAAAAAAAGAAGTAGTGTAACATTTGATAACTTTATAAGATTTAAATGGTTATTGTTATTATTAAGAAAAACGGAGGCTAGTAAAAAACAGTCATTAAAAGAAAAAAAAAAAAGAAAAAAAAAAGAAAAGAAAAAAAAAGAAAAAAAAAGTATGATTCAGATAAATTTTAATAAATAATTGCGGCAGTATTGCTGTAATTTGAATCATTTATAAATTATGGTTATTAATCATACTATTATAATTCTGTAGATGCCCGATTTTCGTATTTTGAAAACGGCATTAAGCACCAACTGAAAAGAAGTAGTACAAATCAGTTGTAGCATTGTAACACTGTCTGGCTGCTTGATATACATCAATTGTATATACTATTAATACAATAATGGAAATATGTAAATATTCTTTAACTACTTTATAAATTAAATGACAAAAAGATTTGCTCATTTGCTCTTTTTTTTTTAATAGAACAGCCTTAATATTGCATATTAAAATGTATATATATATATATATATATATAATGATATATTAAGCGTAGTAAAAGCCAAGCAACAAATACAAGATCACTGAATATATATATATACAGGGCGCCCTTAAATTCACGTGCCATATTTTAAGGGTTGGTAAATTACTCATAAAAAAGAATTTTTTGTACAGCACTATGGGGTCGGAAATGAAAAGTTTAGGTGGAAAAACAAGAAATGCTGAGGAAATGTAAAAAAAAGGTCTTTACTTACATAATATTAGAGTAACTGCTCAAATGTGTGCAATATTTGTATTAATAGAATCAGTGCTTTAAATACATCGATTAGAAACTGCATTATTATTATTTATATCCTTTTATGTAAAAAATGGCACAAAATACATTCATATATATATATATATATGTATGAATGAATGTGTGTGTGCGTGTGTGTGTTGTGCATTTTATTTTTTTTTTCCTGAAATTCATTGCGTTTCATTTTTCCGAATATTAACATATCATTCTCGCTGAAAATAGTGAATTTTGTTAAAATTATGTTGTATTATTCATTTGAAAAAAGAACTCATGCACAATTTGTAGAAAATACATACTAATTAAAATTCTTCTATGTCTCATTTTAACTAGTATACATTTTTAAAAACATAAATGGATCCAGTGTTCTATTATTATTAATATTATTACTATTATTATTATCATTTACCCGGGTTTCAAATAATGCATATAATAATTTATCTAATTACGAAACTTCATAATTGGTATAAAGGGATTTCGTTGCTTTTGAAATTATCTGTTAACAATTTTTAATATACACATTTTTCGTGTTTAAAATGCAAAGTCTTGAAAAGATAGCTCGACACTTTTGGAAAAATAATTTTCTTTATGAAAGGAAAAAATATTTAAAATATTATGTTTAAAATTAAATTTCAGATGTCCTATTTCCTTGTCATCCTCGGTTAGGGATTCTTTTTTGAAATAACAGTTATAATTAATATTGCTATTATGTAGTTACAATTGCTATGTATAAAAATTTTCTGGACTGATATTAAATTGTTAATTATTCGTAGTAAAATTATTTTAAAAAGTAATTTGTTTTACTAAAAAATGTTAATTATACACTGAATACATAATTACTGTAATTATTTGACAAGTTCTTTATTCCTAGAGCTAAGCTCACATAATGCTGTCTATTTATATGTCGTTAAATTTTTTTTGTTGATTTTATAGCCTTATTGTAATATTTGTCAGGAGATTTTTTAGCGCTCAAAATTAATTTACTTTCTTTTCTTCGGTGTAATAAGCAAATTTTAGAAAAATATTATATTTTAGGTATACAGGGTGAATATAATAAAAGTTACTATTTCAAAACGCTATAATTTTAAAACTACCTATCAGAGCAATTTGATATTTTACCAGAACAATCGTGAGGCAATGAAATTTTGTTTGGCAAATAAAAGTTCCAAAATGCGCCGTTAATTATCCGTAAAGCATTTGTTTCATGTAAAAAAAAATGTAATAAACCCTTGAAGTCTATTGTTTCCTGGTATTCCATTCTGTTGCTAACAACATTCATGTGTTTAATGAGTCCATTTAGGCGTTTATCCTGACATTACCCTTACAGCGCCATCTATCGCAACATGTTGGAGCTACTTTTTACTTCCCCCACGCATACTTTCATTGCCTCATGATTGCTCTGGTAAAATGTCAAATCACTCTGATGGGTAGTTTTAAAATTATAGCATTTTGAAATCGTAACTTTAATTATAATCACCCTGTATATTAAATGTTTAGACGAGGTACAGTCGGTAACAAAAGTGTCCGAATACTAGCAAAAATTCCTGTATAAAAAAAGTACGCTTAATACAGTTTTGCTAAATAAATCCTTGTCGAATCATGTTCTTAGATTGACTAAGAACAAGATTCAACAAGGATTTATTTAACAAAACAGTATTACGTGCACATTTTTTATATAGGAATATTTTTGCTAGTGTTCGGACACTTTTGTTACCGACTGTACGTACATAATCAAAAATTATTTGGTCGGATTGAATTTATCACTTTACTGTCATTTTTTGTATATTAAAGCCAGTTAGACCTAATATTATTTAATACCTAATATTATTTAATACCTAATATTATTTATCTAAACCTAATATTATTTAATATTACCTTTATTCATAGAAAAAAAAATACCTAGCATTTAATTATTATTTCACGATAGTTTTAGATCTTACACTTCGTATGAGTTTCTCTTTATATATTTTAAGTTAATTTTTATTTCATATACAGTCGGTAATAAAAGTGTCCGAACACTAGCAAAAATTCCTATGTAAAAAAAGTACGCTTAATACAGTTTTGCTAAATAAATCCTTGTCGAATCTTATTCTTAGACTGAATAAGAACCGGAATCGACAAAGATTTATTTAACAAAACGATATTAAGTGTACTTTTTTTTATATAGGAATTTTTGCTAGTATTCGGACACTTTTGTTACCGACTGTACATAACAGCAAACGCCATTTGTGTTATTTGGCAATGGAAATTGTTATTTGGTTGCAGGTATATTTTGAATTATTAGCAAACAATAGAAAACATTTAAAAATTATGTTAAACACACCATTCAGTTTAGGAAGTTTAACCAACATTAAATAAATTTTATCAAATTAGCTTAATATATTTTATTTCATGTCTTTCTTGTTTCGGAAGAAGGTGTGTATAGGAAATGAGAATTTTTTTTTTCATTGGTAGCCCCTCGTTAAGCATACGAGTTCTGATTTACCAGGTGACCTAAATGTCCGTTGATTGAAAATTCAATAACTCACGGAGAAAATTCAAAACTGACATAAATGTTTGAAATGGCATGGGGTGTTATAGAAACCAAACCCCACAAAATCGTCAGTTAACTATTCATGATGACACTGGTTCCTGTACGGATATACAGTGCGTTGCATGAATATAAACGCACCTTTTCCTGACTTAATTATTGCATACTTATTACTTTAATATTGCATATGACTAACAACTGAATAAGGTGCTTTGAGCACGTATGTTTAGGCTCATGCAAGCTTATGTAAATGAGTGTTTAAGCATTTTCTTATTTTTCACTCTTTTTTGTTTGTTGCGTGAAATTAATCGCACTCTGTATCTTGCGTTTAAAATTTAACAGAGCCACCGGAATTAAATTAAAACTCAGATAGTCGTGTTGCTAAAGTCCTCTTAAAAGCGGTTTTAATGCTTGAGGGCGAAATTTACGGAGTTTGTTCAGGATGGCAAGAGGGAAAACTTTGACAGTAGACGAGAGGATAAAAATCGACTTTACGCGTGGTAAAGGCTTTAGCAATCGTGAAATTGGGCGTCGAATCGGAAGAAATGAAAGCGTTGTGCGAAATTGTATAAAGAAAGGAGCGAATTATGGGAGAAAGCGTATAAGAAGCGAACAGGAAAGCTCACCAGTTACGACAAACTTCGAATATGAACGCTGCAAAGAATAAGAATATTTCCTGTGCGAAGATAAAGGCTCAATACAAGCTGGGTGTTCATCGGACAACCATATGGAGAACTATCAAATCTGCAACATTCATTAAATTTAAGAAAATGAAGGCGAAACCACCCCTCACTGAAAAGCACAAAGATATGCGGTTGGAATGGGCAAGAAAATGAATTTTAGATCGACTAAATTGGGAAAATGTCATCTTCTCAGATGAAAAAAGTTTAATCTCGATGGCCTGGACAAATTTCATAGCTACTGGCGCGATTTGAGAACCGAAGAAATGTACTATTCAAAACGTCAATCTGGAGGTGGGTCTATCATGGTGTGGGCAGCCATAGGTTTTAAAGGAATTTTCGAATTAGAGTTCGTGGAGAACACTATGAATTAAAGTTCTTTATTAGCCCTCAAAAAGCCCCGATTTAAACATAATGGAGAACGTATGGGGTATTCTGGGTCGCCGTGTTTACGTAAACGGAAGGCAGTTTAGCACGAAAGATGAACTAAAATCGGCCATTCTATTAGCTTGGAAGACAATCAGCTTGGATGACCTCATGCCACTATATTAGTCAATGCCAAGGCGTTTACTGGCTGTTCTAAAAGCCCATGGTGGCTTTACAAAGTATTAGATACAGTATTTGTTAATCAGTTATTAATTTTTTACATGTGCGTTTAAATTCATGCAACACGTATTTTTGTCATAAATTCATTAAAATTATTTTCTAAAAAATCATATTGGCCTTTCATTGTTTTGATTCGTATTTTCAATTCTTGAATCATACACATACAGTTTACATCAAGTGTCACCTATTCATATTTTTTTATTGCACTTCTATACCATTCTAATTCTTACAGCTAAGGTGCGTTTATATTCATGCAACGCACTGTATTTGGAGGGTCTTGCTTAGTGCTCTCCAAGATGTAGTGCGAAGAATGCCAGTGTGGCATGCGACCTTACGAGCGCTCACTTCCCAATGCCTAGACGAGACCGATAAAGTCCTATTTCTTCCTGAACTGTCCGAGTGGAACTTGTATGTGGTCGCCCACTACGGGTCCGATCGTCTGGATTTAACAGATTCTGCATTCCGATATTGCAGCACCACTAACAGTGCCTTTTTTGGTAAAGTGGTGGATTGTTGGTGGATCTGTTTCTCTCTCTCACTACAGCTCATTTTATATACGTTTCTTAATGAGTCACTGACGTTTTACTATAAAACACCATCTGTTGGCCATATTTTGCACTTTTTCAATTTCAAGTAAACCCCGTGTCATTTTAAGCATGTGTGTCCATATTTACCTCTCTACCAGCATTATTAAGTGAATTGTTAATTTTTCGATTGTTAACAGATGTTTTACACGGTATGTAAAAATTCACTTTTTTCCCTCTGATAGATGTAACTACACTTAAAAACTATTTGAATGAATCGTGTTAATAACAAAATTTTTGATTATGTTTTTGGAGCCATGGATTACAGTAGCGCTATGCGATCTTACGATCGCTGACTTCCCATTGCGTAAATGAAACCAAAAAAGTCCCATTTCTTCATGAACTTTCCGAATAGAACTTGTATCTGGTCACTCACTACGGGGTCGATCTACTAAACAATCAAGATTCTCCATTCTGATAATACAGCATCACTAACAGTGACTTTTCTGTCAGCACGCAAGGTTTGTTAGTACATCTTTTACCCTCTCCTACAGCTCATTTTATGCACTTTTTTGGCGGGTCACTGACGTTGTGTTCTCCAACGCCATCTTTTGGCCGTTTTTATACTTTTTTTTTTTTTTTTAGTTTCAATAAATCCCCACATAATTTCAAGAATATGTGTCCATTTTTACCCCTCTACTTATATTATTGCGTGAATTATTCAATTTTCAATTGTTAACAGACTTTTGATTTACCCGGTACATAAAAATTCTACTTTTTTTTCTATGATTTATGTAACTTTAATGAAAGTCCTTAAGAATAAAATTTTTAAGCATATTTCTGGTCCATTATGAAATAACATTGTCTTTCATTACAACCTCTGAATATGGAATTAAAATCACATTCGAAAAAATCGTTGTGTATATATATATATATGAGCACGTATTGTACTTGTATGTATACAAGAAAAAGTATTTGATTTGAGAAAAACTCCATCACTTGTTTTTGATGTTTGCGTACGCTGTACTTCATGAAATTATTGATGGAATTCATCAAAACATAAACTTGATTGTAACATGACTTAAATATGTACAAATTAGATTTTGGGTTATACCATCTATCTAAACAAGAAGTAAGCACGTGCGAATCTAGGCTCAAAGGCTATGATTTGTGTCAAACAATGGCGCTATTTGAAATATGCTGATATTTCTCCCTTATAAGTAACGGCTGCACCCTAGCTTCTATATTGCATTAGAGCAGAAAAAATAATGTATAAGCTGAGCCCTGATATAAAACTTTATCTATACAATCAGAGTGCACAGGGGTTGACAGATGGCATTGTTATAATAGAGTCTAATGAGAAGGCAATATTTTAGATTCTGTGATATCTAAATGATTTATGTGATTCTGCTTTTTTCTCATTTCTGAGATCTTTTCTGATGGCTTTACCTGAACACATAGCAATTAATATACATATGTAAAATGTGTTTCGAGAGGAGCTACATTGATAAAACGTTTGGCCACGTTAACCGGTTCATGGAGTTGTTACAAATATAATAGAGAAGAACGTTTTGTATGGAACAGAATGTGACCACAACATACTAGTTAAATCTTAACTGATATTTTAAAATACTTAATTCCCTACTTAAAATATGAGTAAGCGACATAAATATCAAAATTTCTTGGTTAATAATTTTCAATAGGCTCAAAATCTATAATTTGTGTCAAACAAAGGCATTGTTTGTAACATTTTAGTTACAACGATGAGAAGAAGAAACATTTAAAAATATTTTTTTTTTAAAGGCAACGAGATTTTTTTTCCCAAATGATCCTGAGCTAAAAAATATCAAATTAGTCAATTTATAAAATTATATAAATTATTGTATACAAATTATCATACACAATTTGCTAGATTTATCAACTGTTAAATATAGTTTTATATATCAACAAATACCTATATAAAAATATATAAAATATATATAAAATTTCACATTAATGAGTCTAGGGTATTTTAAATGCTAAAGCATCGGTATTTAAAAAATGTATACAAAGTTTTTACAAATGTCCATTCTGAACATTTTCGCTGTCTGGGGACTTAAGCTTTAACCATAAAAAAAGGTCTCTCGGACTAGTAAATTGGCTATAGGCTCCTACATGAACCCGCTTACAACATCACCTGGTGAATAACGGCGGAGCCAAGTTCCTACTGACGGCAACAAAAGTATCCGAGCACTAGCAGTATTTCTATGTAAAAAAATTACACTTAATACTGTTATGTTAAATAAATCCTTGTCGAATCCTGTTCTTAATTAATCTAAAAACACGATTCGACAGGGATTTATTTAACGAAACCGTATTAAGTGTACTTTTTTCATCCCCAGTAACACATCGTTTCAGAAAAGCATCCTCAGGATGTCCTGTGAATAAAAGGGAAATCCTATGGAATTCCTCAGGATGTTCTGTGGATAAGTGTGCTACTAGGGATATAGGAATTTTCGCTAGTGCTCGGATACTTTTACTGCCGACTGTATCTCTAAAGGTGTAATAATATGGGGAAAAGAATAATCATAAAATAGTTAGAGAATTATAAGTTTTGTGTAAAAAACACCTTGAGTCTATGAATGCTAAGTGCAAAATGTTTAAAATACACTTTGTTCCCGATTCCCTACTATGTGACGAAATGTTCTTAGAAAAAATAAATATTTTGTTATTACAATATATCTTTAGTTTCGACGTTAAAATTTCTTTCTGTCAACTCTAATGTATAATTCGATAAGCCGCTACGCTAGAATGTGTGCAACGCAAACTTTAAAAAAAGAGTCTAGTTGTGCATTTCAGCTAACTGAGAAAATTTTCTCAATTAGTATTTCTGCATTTAATTAACTTATTTTGTAGAAAACTTTAATAGAATTGGGTATACACTGTTGTAAGCCTGTGCAAAATTATACATTTTATTTTCCGAACTTGCATGTGTGAGGAAATTATCGTAATAATGACAAAATTCGACTTTCACATTTTCTTGTATTTATATGTTTTACGGTTCCCTGAGTTCGTTTCTGCTATTTGTACGATGAATGTGTTTAAATTTGTGAGTAAACACGATTTCGTTTAAACACTTTGTCGAATGAACTGAATGTTGGTTTCTATATTTTAAGTCACTGTACACCAAACTCTATTGAATTTGGTAAATATAGCAATCATAGGTTTTTTTTTTTTTTTTTTTTTTTTTTTTTTCTTTTTACAGAGGCACAAAGAAAACTTCTTTATCATTATGCTCTATGGGTTGAAAATATTTGAAGTGAAATAGCGTCTAAATACATTATTCTATTCAACTAAAAATTTATATACACGTTATAGGTCTACGTCGCACGAATTATATAGATTTTGGGGAATATTGCGATTATAGTTTTTACAGGGACACAATAAAATATTCTTTATTATAATGGTCTATGATCTCAAATTACTTGAAGTGCAATATCGTTGAATTAAACAACATGCTATATAAGGAAAACAGTCGAAAACCTTATTATAAATTTCTCTTTTGCTTATATAAAGATTTCTCTCACTTTAATTGGTTTAAACTGTCGTTAATTACTTAATATACATAAAGTCGAGTGGAGTCACTCCAGATATTTTTATCTTATGGATAGTGCCAAAATAATTAATTTCAGGAAGATAGACATAAGTTTTGAAAAAGCAACAAAATTTACACTTTATAAAGATTAGAATTTTTTTCACAAATTGCAAAGCGGAATACTCATAAGTTTTTTAACCAATCTGTAGAAGTAGAAATAATACGTAATTAAAAAGAATATATTTTATGTATTAGCATATATATATATCTGTACTGATAAGTATGAAGGATTTAAGTCCAAAAATGTCGATTTTGAGTTAAGTACATAGTCAGACTCAGAAATAAATTCTCTATCGATTGGTATAAGGGATTTAAATTCATGCCATTTAGTCTGTGAGAAAATCCATTGGTAAAAAAAGATTCAAGTCAGAAATTTAGCATTAATTTTTGGTATAAAATAGTTAATTCAATTTTTTCCCTTTATTAAAGGAAGATTGTCAATCACTGAATGGTATAAAGCGTATACACCAACATAATTCCTTTTTCGCAATCGATTATTCTGATTAGTTTTTAGTTAGTTTAACTTTATTTTTCGTCTCCTGAAAAATCAAGATTATGGACCTAAATCGTTTATACTTATCAGTACAGATATATACTTTCAATATATCGATATTTTTAAAGATATTTTTGTCCTATACTCCTTAAGATTGCATGAAATATGTTCAAAATACTCACCCTAAACTGAAAGGAAAACAAATTACTTTTTAGTGTACCATCATAACGTTGGAGAAGCCACCACTGCCATTCGGGAAATTTTTTTATTCCAGTTTGTTGTTTTTATGCGTTACGAGGTGTAAGGTTTGCAAAAGTTACAAAATCAGTACAGTATTTTCTGTTTTTTGATAGAATTATTGCTTACATTTTTAGTTGGTTAGATGACCATTCATCATTCATTTCACTTTTTTTTTTCTCTGTAGACACTATCTCAAAAACTAATGGTCATACAGCATTCAGCAAGTTTCAAAGTATTATTTATAATAGTATCATTATTGATTTCATTGTAAAAATATATGATTAGTTTTAAAATATAATTTATTATACTGACACACGCACTAGTCAATAGTAAGAGATTAAATAAAAAAATTCGCAAGTTAGTTTAAAAGATTCATTTAGCACAGCCGGATAGGGCAATATTTAGCATAAACTTGCATTCTCCAGAATATTCCTTTGAAAATAACACGTAATTTCACATGGATTAAAACTAAATTTCTCACTTTTAAAATTACGCACAAATTTAGGTTATGTACATGTACCTATACTGGTAATAGGTAATGTGGTTGACTATCATCCGAGATTTTTGTTCTTAACATAGCTATAGTATGACTTCTAGTAGAAATTAAATGCAGGAAGTATATAATAGGAGCTCAGCGTAGTCTATCTATGCCAATTTGTTCTTTTTCACTTTCAAAATTGAAACTTACATTATATAGGAAACTTACATTATATATATTATGTAGGTTGATTAGAATGTGCATGTTTATTGCTTCAAACGTCTAAGTTAAAACGTGGTAATTATTTTGTCTAATTTTCAAAAATGATTGCTTGAATTTTCCTAATTATTCCTAGGAATTTCTTTAGAATGGTAGTGTTACAAAATATTTTTTTAATTAAAAGAATTCTCATGGACTAGTTTAAATATGTTACTTGTGACAGGTGGATGCACCAAATCTACACCACTTACAGCAATAAGTGGAACGATTGTGGACAACGACAGCTTGGGACAGCAAACAATAAGCTATTCGAAATGAAAAGGAACTTTAAAAAATTTAATTTAAACATCTTATCTAGTAACTAATTGTTATTTTTTATTATCTGGTCTTGTTTTTTTCTGATTATTTAATTTTTCTTTCATTTAAATTAAATTTTTAAATCCTTTTAAAACTTTTTCTTTCTTTTTTCTCTGCTTTTTTTTTTTTTTTTTTTTTTATTGAAAGGGCCACTCCTAATACAAAAATGTTTGTTTAGAAAAAACTTACAACATTGTCATTTAAGTGCAATTATTATTGTTAACAAATTAATTGCAGTTATCATTAAGTGCAATCTCTCCTATCCATTTGTTCAATCTCTCCTACCTTCTATAAGGAGAGATTGCATAAGATTGGTTTTATTGCATTTGCGACATAAAAACAAAGTAGTAATGGAAATGCATAGGATACGAATGAATTGAAATTTATTCAGCAATAGTTTAGCAAAAACATAACATACACAAAAAAAATATTATTTATACCATTTTTTTAAAACTTATTTACTGTACGTAAACTCTTCTAGCTTTACCTTATGTTTAAAAAAAAAAAAAAAAAAAAAAAAAAAAAAAAAAAAAACATGCTTTTTAACTTACACAAACTTTAATACATTTCTTTAAAAATATATTTTAATAACAGTGCAACATATTATTCCCGTTGCTGTTTCAAGCGTTATCCTATGTAATACATCGTATTTAGCTTTAAAATATTTTCTAATAAAATTTAGATTGTTATTACACACACACACATGTATATATATATATATATATATATATATATATATATTTAAACAGAAAATTTTTAAGAAACACAAAGTTAGTGTAGCGTAAAAAAAAGAACAATTTTATCTAGATATTTATTATTAATCTTTGTAAACTTACAAAATTGTCAAAAATGTGATAATAATATTATAACATTTATTAACTGTCATGAGTTGTTAAAACGCCTGATTGTGATTAAAAATAAATAAATAAATAAATAAATAAATAAAGACCTCTATATTGTGAATAACTGTTGATCTATAAAATAAAAATAAATAATAATATTTTATAACTATATTATGAAATAATTAATCATATAATGTTTTGTTTAAAAATAACCATAAAAAATTGTAGGGAAGAACGGGATACTTGGCATAGAATTTTGATTTTTGATTTTTATAATTATTTGCACCATATTTCGAGAATATCCGATGAATGCATCAGGAAGATTTTTTTTTTCACTAAAAACCATGTATAACTCATCACTTAAATACGTGTTTGAACAACGCAAAAAAAAAAAAAAAACACTTTTCCTAAGAGCTCACAACTACGCCAATTAACCCCGGCTGCGGAGCTAGTTCACATATTCGTAGGAGTAAGATTTCATAACATGCTATGAATAGTGATACTTAAGCAGAGCACAACAATTTTTGAGGGAAAACATTTTATTTTTTCGAAAAATCCTATTTTATAAATATTTGGCCAAAATTTCTGCCTAAATGTATAAACAATAAATGAATTCCTCCAGGAAAAAAAAAAAAAAAAAAAAAAAAAAACTGTTTTTTAATTAAAACTACCGATACTTATCCAAATACCTCAATGGCCGAAATTAACCATGGAAGTATTAATCACACGCTCATTTATTTGAACATTTGGGCTCTATTTTTGCACAATTTTACTTTGCTCGTACAAAAGTGAATCATTCTCATCTGGTCATCTCCAGTTTTTATTCTTTTTTAACACGCTTTTATTAGCTTCACCAGTATGTATGTTTGTATGTATGTTTGTAACCGCTCTGGGAGCAAACAAAAAATCTAAATTGTAAAATAAGACTTACCCTACGTGAACGTTGTGGCTGTGATGTAAAGTTCCGGGCTACGAACCTAAAGGTCTAACGTTCGAGCCCAGTCAGGGGAGATTTTTAAAAAACGGTTTTTGATTAATTCTAAACTATTTATTTCTCATTCCTTCATTATGTTATTTATTAAAGATTTAAAAGTATGTAAATATTATGGTGTGTCACTCACACGACTTTCTCCTAACTTTCATTTTAATACTATAAAGGTAGATATTTTGAGCTTTTTAATTCACGTTTGAATAAAAGCGTGTTCTTTAATTTTTTTTTTTTTTTTTTTTTTTTTTTTAAGTATAATTTTTTACTATGGTGGACATGCGAATCTCATTGCAATTGGTTTCGTCAATTTCCTCAAGTACTTACTCCTCAAGTAATTAAAAGTTGTGATCATCATAGATACCTTGGTGTAGACATTAATAGAGAAAGAAGAGTCTCACAGGAAATTAAGAATAGAATCTGTCAAGGAAGAAAAGCGGTAAAACTATTAAATTCGATTTCGCGGAGTGAGGAGTTATCTAGGACGAGAAAGTATAATATATACAACTCCATTGTAAAAAGCATATTGTTGTATGGAGCTGAGGGATGGAGAATTATGGAGACGGAAAAAAAGAAATTGGCTGCTGTTGAAATGGATGCCCTGAGAAGATCATGCAGGATATCAAGAATGGAGAGAGTGAGAAATGAGAGAATCAGAGAAATGATGAAAATAAAGGAAACCATATTAGATGAGGTTAAAAAAAAAAGCAATTAATCTGGTTTGGTCATATTAAAAGAATGAACGATGAAAGATTACCTAAAATCGCATTCAACTATATACCAAATCAGAAAATAAAACGAGGAAGACCAAGAAAGACTTGGATGGATAACGTAAAAAAACGATGAGGGATAGGGGTCTGGAAGAAGAGTGGGTCCATGACCGGAAGACCTGGCACATACTTGTGGATTCTGTCGGAAGGCAACACCCGATGACATAAACCGAACATACATACAGTCGGTAACAAAAGTGTCCGAACACTAGCCAAAATTCCTATGTAAAAAAAGTACACTTCATACGGTTTTGTTAAATAAATCCTTGTCGAATCCTCTTCTTAGTCAGTGTAAGAACATGATTCGATAAGGATTTGTTTAACAAAACCGTATGAAGTGTACTTTTTTTACATAGGAATTTTTGCTAGTGTTCGGACACTTTTGTTACCGACTGTACATACTAACGGGATTAATATTTGACCAATATAATGACCTTTATTTTATTCAGGATGGTTAGGAGTCCGTTGATTTTATTGAGGTTTCGTTGATAATCTTGTTTTATGTGACACTTCGGTCTCTCTCTGAGGTTCACCGGAGTTTGTAGAAACTGTCAAAAGAAAACACTCACCACCGTTTTGGCAGTAGACTGAGAATAACTCTTCCCATACATACTGTTACCATTAGACATCTAAATTACATCCAAACGATCCATAAAAAGTACAAAATATCTAAAAAATGTCCATTAAATGTCCTGGATGTCCTATACTAATTATAGATACAGTCGGTAACAAAAGTGTCCGAACACTAGCAAAAATTCCTGTGCAAAAAAAGTGCACTTCATACGGTTTTGTTAAATAAATCCTTATCGAATCATGTTCTTACACTGACTAAGAATAGGATTCGACAAGGATTTATTTAATAAAACCGTACGAAGTGTACTTTTTTTACATAGGAATTTTTGCTAGCGTTCGGACACTTTTGTTACCGACTATATCTATTAGACGTTTAAATATAGACAAAATTTAGACGTGCAATTTTCGATGTCTACACTGCAAAAAAAATCTGTTGAAAGTACAGGAAATATCTGGCAGCTGGGGTGTCAGTTTTTCTCCGTCAATATATACAGTTTAAAACCGTAAAATTGTATCACTGACGTATATTTTACGGGGGAATCCTGTAAATAAACAGGTTTTTTGTTAAAAGTATAGTTTTGTCCTGTATATTTGACGGAGAAATACTGGCACCCCAGCTGCCAGATTTTTCCTGTACTTTCAACATTTTTTTTTTTTTTTTTTTTTTTTTTTTTTTACAGTGTAATAGATATAACATGTTAGATCAAAACAAGATGGTGATATTTTTAATATCTATTAGATGTAACAAATCCATTTATTGGAGATTTGGAGTTTTATCGGATATGTAAAAGATATTTAATGGATGTTAAAAAAAAATCTGCATTTGTCGTGTTAATTACATATCTGTAGGACATTTGTAGAAGTTTAATGAATCCTTTTTTTAAACTTTTATACGTGTCCATAGGTGTCTTAATAAAACAAAAACGTACATTGAAAGCAAAACGTGGCACAGTATGTACAGTTTTAAAGCGATAATAATCTATACGAACCGTGTGATTTTCCGTTCTTGTTATTATTCGCACAGTAAAAGAACCAAACGAGAAAAAAAAATAACTTGTAATCTATGAAAATATTTCATTTTCATTTGGAATTATATTTCTATACGTCAACAGAAAATGAAATTTCAATTTGTTGCGTAGCAACAAAAATTTCTTACTAGACTAGTAAATAACATTTGTATTTAAAAGCCTATAACTAAATAGAATTAATACTGTTAAGTGAAAATTTTTATTTGTTAAAAAAGCTACTGCGTAATTTTTTTTTTAATCTTCTTTTTACTTAAAAATCGAAATATTCTTATTTTTGAATCAAAAAGCAAAAATGCTTTGAGGCACCAATTGTATTCCTCAAAAACTGAAAGCATCAATTGAAAAATTGCATTTACATTAAATGACTACTTTTCTGAAAGGGTTACTTTATGAAAGGGAATGCATATTGAAAATTATCGCTGACGTACATATGCCAAGTGTCTATATTCATATATATTTTGCTTTTTATCTGTTTGAAACATACAAATACATATTAAGTACTACTTTTTTTAGCCCTTTATCTATTGTATTACGAAACAGACAAAAAACGTATTTGAGACTTTCTTTTTAATTACTTAAGAGAGTTTTTTAAAGATATTTGCAGTAAAAATTATGCGTATCAACTTACCATAGTAATAATTGAGGATTTTATAAGGTAGTTCTTTAGTACTTTATTGGTACGTAAAGGTCGGTAAAAGTATTTAGACTTAAAAAAAAAAAGAGAGAGAAAACGTATTCGCTTTTTGCGTTTTATAATTTTTCTAAGATTGATGGGAGCTTCTTGCACTCAGAAAAAATTCTGTAACTGACATCTAGACTCTAGATTGTGGCTCAAGTAAAAATAGTTTCATTTCATCCTTATAAATTCTAGTCCCCTTTGAAAGCGAGTTCGAGAATCCCCTATTAGAATTCTAGAGCGTTTGTCTATATTAACGAGGTCAAACTTATTTAAAAATCTCTGCAAATAAGTGTGAATACAAGAGGCGTGTTTTAGGAATTATAATCTTGGTTTATGACCCAATTCTAGAAAATCAAGCGAGAATTTCTGGAAGTTCTAGATACCAGTTACGAAATTTTTTCTCAGTGAAATAATCAATGTGAAACTAAATTTTGCTGGAACTTTTTTTTTTTTTTTTTTATTTTAGATTGAAAACCCGAATATCTTCGCTAATATTTTTTCATATATTCATTTAAATTGGATCTGATATTAAACATAATTAATAAAGAGCTTTATTATCGCGTTTCAATTTTTATTGTACAGAAGATTCAGAATATTGTTTCACCATCTAGAAATGTATAAAATAGAAATTCTCGATCATTACGTCTATTCAGATTACTGGCGTGCCTTATACGCATGGCTCGGAAATCTATATTTCTAGTTTAGAGATTTAGAAAATGACCACTTAGTCCTTCTAGATGAAAGCGGTATATTATTTTTCTCAGTGTGAGATAATATAGGAATTTATTATAACGCATGTAAAAATTGTGAAAATTCCGAACAATAGTACTCTATAAAATGCTTTTTTGAAAAAAATACAGTTACATGTAATGTCTAGTGCCATGTTATGAGGTTATTGTGAGGTGTATTTTTTCTATTCTTATAAACACTTTTGACAAATCTTCCATAAATTTGATTTCATACGCTTTTTTAACTAATGGTACTTTAAATATCGTCGGTAGATAAAGGGTTAATAAATAACATTTGAAACACTGATAAAAAGTTATATATATATATATGTGTATACCAACTTTTAAAGATCACGATTTAAAGAAACTGCAGTTTGAAGTTGTTAAATATCATACATTTTCTTATAAAAATGCATTGACAGAAATTATGTACTTTGAACAGTTCTACACTGAAAAAAAAAAAAAAAAAAAAAAAATATATATATATATATATATATATATACCGCCTTCATCTAGGATGAATAAGTGGTCATTTCTAAATCCGTAAACTAGAAATATAGATTTCCGAGTTATGTGCATAAAGCATGCCAATAAACTGAATAGACAAAATGGTCGAGAATTTCTAGTCTACACACTTCTATATGGAGAAGCAATATTCTGAATATTCTAAATCATTTGTACTGCGAGAAATTCTCGCTTGATTTACTAGAATTGTGTCATATACCAAGATTATAGTTGCTGAAACCCGCCTCTTGTATTCGCATTTATTTGCAGAGATTTTTAAATAAATTTGCCCTCGATAATATAGGCCAACGCTCTAGAAATTTAATAGGTGTTTCTTGAACTCGCTTTCAAAGGGGACTAAAATTTATAAGGATGACATGGAACTATCTTTTGTACAGCCACAATTTAGATTCTAGATATCAGTTACGAAATTTTTTCTCGTTGAAATAATCAATGTAAAATTAATTTTTGCTAATACATTTCTTTTTCAGATTGAAAAACCCAAATATTTTCGCTAATATTTATATGCATATATCCCTTTAAAGTGCATCTGATATTAAATATAATTAATAAATAGTTTGTTTATGCGTTTCGATTTTTATTTTTATTTATTAAATAGTCGAAAAAAAAAAAAACTGGTGAATTTATCCAGAATAAATATTAAATAAAGAATTATTATTTAGAAGTATCATTTTACTATGTTATTAATTTGTTTTTATGTAGTTTTGTTTTAGTCACGTTCATGTTTCATGACAGATTTACCAACCATGAAAATTCTAACAATAGAAAATTCCTGTTCAATTGAGCCTTTTGTGCATTTAATTTAATCTACTGTTTTAAATAATTCTTACCGTGTGAAACACTACCAGGTCGCTTATAATACCTCCTTACGACAAACTCTTGCTACAGAGAAATAGCTAAACCCTTTTCACAGGCAAACAACAAGAGATTTTTCATGATGATGAAATTTCTAGCGCTTGCAGGAGTTTCAGAACTCGATGCATAGCATTCAATAACCGGCTCTTTTACGACATTACATACAATCTGAGCTAAAGATATTACTAGTAAAAATAAATTATTTATTATCTCGAAAATATCAGTTCTATATTTTGTTAAAAAAAAAATAAATAAATAAATAAACAAAAATATTTTTTTCTTTTTTATTTCACGCTGATTTTACAAAGTCTTCCTTACATTAAGATTTTACGTACGGATATAAATTTTCCTTATGCTTATCATGGCGTAAACGCATTAACTTATTTCACTTCAACATACGTTGTCACTTAACCACAGCATCATTAGAAGAAAAAAAATTTAAACATACACAAAAATGTAAAATTATGCAGCGCGCATTGATTATCAACACTTTCCAACCGTACGTACTTGTTGTATCGTACTTGTTGTAGTGTAACTTTCAATGTTCTTTACTTACGTTATCACACAACGGACTAACAGGACTGAAACTCGTACGTCTGTTCGTACTTCCCTATACACGAAGAATAAACAGTATGTACACCAAAAATTATACATCTATTTTTTTTATAGCTCCTAAACCTGTGCACCAATTCGCAAGTCAATCGGGGGATTTTTACGGCCGCTATTGCAATACATACAAATTCTGTCCATATTCGTAATGATAAGAAAAACTTTGGTGTGCCCTGGACTCGAACTACAAATAGTATACACACCCAAAACTATATAGCTAATTCTGTGTAGCTCATAAACATATGTACCAAATTGCAAATCAATGGTGGGATTTTTACGGCGGCTATCGCGAGACATACATACAGACATACAGACAAACATACAAAAGCAGTTTGAGTCCCCACTGTCAATGTATGAAGCCTCCACTGACGTTTCGGCAATAGTATAATAGATATTCTAGTTAAAAATCTTTTACATTTTTTAAAGATTATCCAAAAGTTCAAGCAAAAGAAAAAAATATTTTGATAGACTATTGTTTATCTTTATACAGAAATTAATTTAAAATAACTGTAAACAATTACAAAACAGTAATGATTTTGTTAACGCTATTTCATTTCGAGAGGGTCTTACCTAAGTGGTGTACTCTTAGTGAGGATTTTCTTCGTGAGGTATTCCCATGGATATAGTAATAAGACATAGATTGATCAGCAAGAGGGAAAAAGTGATACCTTTTTTCTCGGGAAAAGTCACTCTAATGGCTCATTTTCCCCGAGTAAATCACACACGAATAAACACGGATAATTTAGTAAACAAAATCTGTAAATAATTTGTTTACTAAAGGTGAACGAAAAACCCCAGATACAGTTTCATATTCATTTTTCTTTTTTTACTTTTTTTCAACACTTTCTAATGGCTGATTTTAGAACTTTTTTTCGGGAACAAAAATTTTTGCTCGACAACATGGGGATGATAGATCTATATATATATATTACTATATCTACGGGTATTCCTAGTCCGTAATATAGTGGCGGCAAAAATTCTATACGAGGTCAATAAAACGAAAACATTTAAATCAAAATCTTCACTTTCAAATGGTTTATTGTGAATATTACATTGCAGTCAGCATTTTGTCATCTCACCTTTCCCTTTTATTACCAACTGTAGCCGTTTACGCTTGGATCTTTGGCTACACCTGCCAGATGGTTATATCTGGCTACATTTAAGATGATCTGCCAGATATGTGGCTACATCAATCACAGAGTCCCCCTTATATAGTAGAGTCAAAGCATGGGATTTTTCTTCCATTTTAAACTTTTTCCGTCCCACTCCACACAGTGAGACGTAAGAAGCCGATGTAAGTTCTCGAACAAATGAACGGAATACTGGCCTTTCATTCCAGTGTATTCCGTCCATTCCTGGCATGTTCATTCTCAATACCGGAAGAAAAGAGCGAAAAACTCACTGTAAAAATCCACGAAGCAAGCTGAGTGTTGGTAGAGTAGGAAAATGTCATCTGTGACAGACTAATGGCCGCCTCAATTCGCCACTTTTGTTCGTCAGAAAAACTGAGAAAAAAATTCTGTAACTGACACCTAGAATCTAAATTGTGGCTCTAGAAAAAATAGTTTCATGTCATCCTTATAAATTCTAGTCCCCTTGGAAAGTGAGTTCTAGAAGCCACTATTAGAATTCTACAGCGTTTGCCTATATTCTCGAGGGCTAAGTTATTTAAAAATCTCTGCAAATAAATGAGACAACAAGAGGCGGGTTTCTGCAACTATAATCTAGGTTTATTACCCAATTCTAGAAAAGCAAGCGAGAATTTCTCCTAATACAAATGATTCAGAATATTTAGAGTATTCAGAATATTGTTTCAAAATCTAGAAATGTGTTCACTGGAAATTCCCGATCATTTCGTCTATTCAGTTTATTGGCGTGCGTTACGCGCATTACTCGGAAATTTATATTTCTCTTTAAGAGATTCAGAAAATGGTCACTTATTCACTCTAGAGGAAGGCGGTATATATATATATATATATATTTTTTTTTTTTTTCTCAAGTGTAACGTAAAATGATATGGGATTTTTTTTTTATTCTTTTATTTATTTACTAACAGGCTTTTCCCGCTTCGCTGGTCACTAAATTTAAAGGAAACTCTTTTCTATATAGCTTTATAAAAATAAAATAAATTACTGAAATTGTTCAAAAGCTCGTTTCAGGTCCCAACTGCCTTCGGCAGCAATTTGGTCATCCACTGCAACTCGGGCGCTTGTCCCTATTACCTGCGACAATGGTTTACGAATGAGCTTCCATTTAGGTGCTTATTATATAACAGTTTTGAAATAGATAGTATCGAAAAAAATTGGAGTTTCCCTTTTATATTTGAATCCCAGTTACACGTGAACAACACTATACGTGGTGCATATAATATTTGCTTTTACGTTATTTCCTATGTTTATTTTGTTTATCCAATCAACCATAAAATGACAGCAATTTCACGCCAGATATTACAATATGCTGTGACCGGCTACGTCTGTCGCATGAGACAATAAATTTTTTGTGTTTATATATAATTCATGGTTGGTAAACCTGATAGTACAACCTCTTTGGCGACTTTTGAATTTTTGTCACCATTTTAGACTTTTAATCCATTGTAACAATAAGACTTAATCCCTTGTAACAATATGCTATGAGCGCTATTTCTGCCGTATTTTAGACAACTGATGTTTTTATTTTTATATTTATTTCCCATTAAACATATTTTTATTTTTATTTATTTATTTAAATATTAATTTGAATTATTCAAATATTTCTGTTCGACAGCGTGCACGTGCAGTAACACACAGAGGCTCAATTTGTTTGTATGATAAATTAGCATAGTGATTATTATACAAAAGAATAAATAAATAGGTAAACATTATCGTGCTACACAACTTTATTATGTCGCTCCATTGGCGGCTTTTGAATTTTTGTCGCCATATTAGCGAGGGATTTTTTTTTTTCTTTTTTGTATGAAAAGGAGAAAACTGTTTTGCTAATAATTTTATCAGACTCTTTTTGTTTATACATAAGAATCCTTCATATTCTGATGGTTTTTAGGTTTAAAATAGTGCTTGTTGAAATAAATTTCCTATGTTTAAAACTGCATTTTTTCTGTAAATTTTGCATAAAAATAAATCATTTATGTTTTTATTTATTTGATGCGCTACTTAGATTAAAATGGCTGTTGCTATGTTAAACTCCTTGTCAAAAAACGTAAGGTGTACTTAAACACGAAAATTTAAAAAATCGCCCAGCAGGATCTATTAATGAAACTGCTAAAATAAAAATATGGTTCATAAAGTTTAAATAATATATTTAAAAAAACTTTTAAAACCAAAATTCTTAATTTATAGCAATACATACATAGATATAGTAATAATATATAGATTGATCATTGGGGAGAAAAAAGGGTTTCCTTTTCACTCGGGAAAAGACGGCGATTTTACCAAAATATGGCAGTCTTCCCCGAGCGAATACACACGGGAGTACACACGAATATTTTAGCAAATAAAATTCATGAATAATTTATTTACTAAAGGGGAATGAAAAACTCCAGATATTGTTTCAAATTCATTTTTCTTCTTTTCCATTTTTTTTTTTCAATGCCACTTAATGGCTGATTCCAAAGCTTTTTTTTTTCGGCATCAAAAATCTTTGCACGATAATATGGGGATGATAGATCTATATATATTACTAGCTGACCCGTCCTACTTCGCACGGATGAACAAATTTTAGTTACCGATGAATTGATATGCAAAAAAAAAATATCAGTTTATACGTTATAGTTAGGCAATATTATCAACTGAAAAGTCAAAATATAATTTTACAATTATTTTTTTCAATCAGTTGTTAAATGTTGATAATTTTTACTTTATGTTTTTTATTTATTTATTTCATAAAAAGAAGTCTTTACTCATGAATAAAAAATATTGAAAAATAAACCTATAACATGAATATGTGTTTGATAAAGCTGACGTCATAATTGCTTTAATTATTATTTATTTGTTCTTATAATATTAATTTCTATTAAACACAGAGCTTATGTGTTTTTAATTTTCTTAAATTTAAGCCCTATACAAAAGTAGATTTCTAACGCGAATGCACATTTAATTTATTTTAAATGAACCGTGTTTCCAATCAACATAATGAAACTTGCATAATCAAATGTCATTTGCAATTCCCTAGCGGCTGTATATTGCGCTACTTGCTTTCGGAAAAGATTTTATATCAATCATCCTTGGCGGGAAAAAAAAAAAAAAATGATTGCCAAGTTATCTCGCAAATATATTTAATTTTTTCCATTACTGATGGTTTTTAATAATGTATATTAAGGGAAAAATCAATAATATGAAACAATATTCGTATAATATATACTATTACAAAATCTGGTGTGAAACAACCACACGACTTCCATTACCCACCATTAAAAGTATTATATACATTTCTTGGAGATATTAAGTACATGCATTTTTTTTTTAGATTTTCCAGTAAGAGAAACTTGATACACGTATAAAGACACCTACAACAAAGTTTACAGAGTGAGTTAAAAAATAAGGGGAAAAAATAGATAGTTATTTTTTTAAACACGAATTACCGTGATCTAAAACTGAACTTCCTAATCAGGATGACCGTTAGTATTCCTGTAATATGCACGTAATACTTGAGAAAGGTTATCTAAATTGAATTAATGAAACAATTTTCAAGAAAATCGTTGGAGCCGTTTTTGAGATATCAACTTTTACCAAAACTTGGCATACTCAATTATTGACCGGAAAACAATAATTACATACAAAAGGATATTTAGTATTAAGTTAACATGGCGAGTTTGAAAAAAATTCGTACAGCCGTTTTTAAAGTTTATATAGGAACTTTGAAGAAAATCGTTAGGGCTGTTTATGAGGTACGGGCTTACGGTCCCATTTCCGGTTTTCGATGACCCAGTTCCGGTTTTTCAATTTTCACCAAAATTTGGAAAATTCATCTGTACATCAGACCTGAATCAATTGTGAAGATTTGTAGTTCTATCTTTATTAATTTTGGAGATATGACACTCGGAAAATTTCACACATTCGTAAACACACACACTGACCAATTGCCAAAAACTACTTTTTTGGACTCAGGAGGCCTTAAAACATATAAATCAGGTGAAACTCTATATCAAATTTTTGGACCGAATACAATACTTCCACTACCTACGGTAGTACGGTAATTGAAGTAAAAACATAGATCTCGTATTTAATACGAAAATATACAGATTTTCGTATTACGTTTTCGATCTCGAAATACAAAAATCGCCAAGGACGATCGATATCAAATCTATGCTTTGTTTTCAATTAAAATATTGAAAATTTGAATTAAAAATATATTTTACCAAAATTTATTATAGCCTCTAGCACTTAGAGACAGTGTAACTTTTGATTAGTATAAAAAAAGAAAGAAATAGAAATCGGCTTTTTAGTTCTAGCGATCGTTCTCTACATATACATATAAACCTTTCCTCTTTATATATTAATATAGAGCATAGATAGATTAAATAGGTTTCTAATCAACATAATGTAACTCAAATAATTAAATGCTATTTGCATTGCAGTAATGGTTGTATGCGCTATGTATATTGAGCTACTTGTCATAACTGTTAGTTGCTAAAAATAGTCGTCAAATAAATTTAAACTTCTCAATCCGCGTTTGTAATGATCGATAGATGGCTCTCTCTGAACACTGCAGTTGTTAGTAAATATAACAGCCACGTGTAATTATTATTCTTTCTCCGCCATTTCATCATGGAAAGTCGATTGCATAATATGAGGATATGCAGTGGTGTGATAATTTCACCTTAGCCCACCAGAGGGCGAGCATTTCATTACAGTCGCGGATTATTCTTTTAACAAATGCATAATGAAATGCAGACGATATTTTTTTAATTCACTTTTTATATTATTATTCGCGAGAAAATATATTTTATTATATGTCGAAAAATGAATTAACTCGTAAATTTTTTGGGCAACAATTATAAAATAAATAATTTAATAAAAGTTTAGAAGTAACGCTTAGATCATTACATTATGTCATATCATATCAAATTATATTATTAGAAAAATAAATACTTTAAATTTATAATGACGTCAGATTTAACGTGTAAGTTTAACATTTTGCAAAGCTTTATATGAATTTCAATTTAATTCACGTGCAAATATATTTCTTTTCTTTTCATGTCAAGATATTTTAAAAACAAAATGTAAATGTTTCTTTTATGTTGGCAACAGCTAATTTTTTTAATATTCCATTATTTCCATTTCTATTATAGCTTTTATGGGGATTTTAATTAAAATGCTCAGATTTAAAACTAAAATTTATTTTATCAAAATTTAATATAGCCTATAACAATCAGGGATAGTGTAGCTTTTGATCAGTGAAAGAATTTTTTAAATCGGTTCAGTAGTTTCAGAGATTACCCTCCACAAACATACAATTTTTTGAGCTTTATATAATGATATAGATTATATCTGTAATCACATAAATCTTTTCAAAGTTAGAATAAAACTTAATTTGAAAAAAAAAAAAAAAAAAAAAAAAGTTGTAACTTTTTTGTTTATTAACCAAAAAAATTGATGAAATTTGAAATGTAAGTTGGTTTTGTGGGGTACAGGCTGTATATTATATTTTTGTGTTCGTGAGAGGAAATTTAAAAGAATTTGAAAACTGCAGTTTTTAATCCCACTTCAAAAACATGTGACTTAATGTGAAGCAGATTTTTTATTTTTTTTTTCTCCTAACGGTTTCCATACAATCTTCTGCTGTTGCCACCTAAAATGCATACTTTAGTTATATTTAAAAAATCTAATTGTCCGATTGATAAGCTGTTTCATGCATCGGATTCACAAAAATTTTCCATTTCATTTGCTATCTTATTTGTAACGATACGACTGATATTTCTAATTTATTTTCTAATCGCTCTGATTTATTTTCCTCATTTTAAATAAATGTACGTTTATTATTATTATTATTATTATTATTATTATTATTCTGTCGAAAAAAAATTGGCAACAATTAAATTATGGATAAAATTTAAATGGCTTATTTATCAGAAATTAGAATGTTATTATTTTCACATTTTAATTAATTAAGAAAAAACTAATCAAAAATTCGAAAATCTGACTTCGATGTGCACAATGACCCTTCGGGGGGCATCTTTGTGTTAAATCTCGTGACTGTCCGAGCTACCGTTTTCGAGAACAGTGAAATATATATACAAATATTGCTCACTTAATAGTAAAAGATTTATTTTCATTTTACCGAGTGTAAAGATTTTTTTTTTTTTTCCGGCACTGTAAGGGAAATTTCTGAGTAAGCTACGGAAACCTTTGAAAACATAAGCCAATGAGATAGGATTGGTTTCCAATCCGACATTTTCTGTCTTTCAGCTTTGAGAACAGTTCTTCTCGTCAATTGTTAAAGTAAAGGAAAATGTTTTCATTTATTATTATTATTATTATTATTATTTAGCTGTTTTTAAGAAAATGATTAAAACCAAATTAAAGGATGGATATGCCGTTTGACAGGCCACAATATAATTTTGCTTATTAATTAATCTGTTGAATTACAATTAATTTAATCCTGATCTTCTTCTTCTCCTCTTTGTGATATGTCCACATTAGATTATGTCATATATTTTACATAACGCATATTACAAATATATATTTTTTCTCTCGGATTTCAATTATCACACAGCACTCATGAACCTTAACTGAACCTTACCTTAAACTTCGTCAAGTACATTTGTCGAAGAAAGTAATTCGGAAATCTGCACCGATCAATGAAAAGAAACTTAGTCCAGATGTAATCAATCATGGTTTACTTCAATATCTAAGATTTACAGAACGGAAAGCGAAAAACATGTAATTGTCTGCTCAAAATTTTTGAGTTTGTTTTTAACTACCTGCAATACTTGTTATTTCTCAGGTTCATCTTTAAAAAAAAGTGATAAAATAAATATTAAATAGACGACAGTGTTTTGTAAATATAGTGGCCTGGATATTTTCAAAATGTACAAACACAACATATATTTTTCTCCCTCTGCCTCCATCTTTAATGGGGTTAAACATCTTTTTAGTAGTGTAGTGAATATAATTTTGAATGTAAAATTTCCGTAGAAAATATCTAGTTCCTTTATGAAACGCTTTCCAAATTGTGCAAATGACACTGTATTTTTTAAATCCCGTAATGAAGTTAAACAGCTTCTTCAATAGTATTGTATTTTTGTTTTTATTTTTAATTCTCTGTAATTTGAGAAAATGCACGTAGTTTACGAAAATATTACGCTGTCAGAAGGTATGTTCTCAAATTATAGAGAATTTCTGGCAGCAAATAGGACATATTTTTTACTGTGTATAAACATAAATCAGGAAAGTTTACAATCAAAGTCATGTTTCTATCTTAAGCGTTTTCCAAATTGCATAGTATAAACACTTTATATACAATCATTTCACTTACCGTTAAGGAGTTGAAAAACTTTTTAATAGCGCAGTACACATAAACACTGAATGAAAATTCCCATACCGAATGTCCAGTTTCTTGGTAAAGCGATTTCGAAATTGTACAACAGACACTCTCTTTTCCTCATTTCTACTATTTAAAGTTTTCAACAAAACTTTAATGGTGTAGTGAATATAAATTCGAAGGAAAATAAATTTCATAAAAAAATATGAAGTTTCTAGCTCAAGCAGTTTTGAAATTGCGCATCACATCCCCTCTATTTACCCTCATTTCACTTTTAAGGGATTGACCAACTTTAACAGCATACTGCAGAGGAACTATGAATAAATAACTCTTACATCATTTGTAAAGTTTCTGTCACTAAAGATTTTCAAAAGACAACCTTATCTCTCTTATTATCCCTATTTGATAACACCAGAATAGACTTTTTTTAATAGCCTAGTGATGTAAACCTAAATAGGAAACACAGAGTATATGTTATATACAGAGTATATGTTTTACAGAGTATATTTTATACAGAGTATATGTTTTAGCTCACACAAGCACAGGTCCCAAATTCTTCCTCTTATCTCTACTTTTCCCCCCTTACCCTACTGCACATAGACCTTATATATATAGACTACGCCAAAAATAGGACTTCCCATTATAGTGAATGTCTTCAACATGAGGGTGTAATCAGAAACCTTCATCCTTTGCGGTCAACTCCGCATATCACGTGACATAGACTTGAGGGAGATTCTTCTATAAAAAAGCACTTATTTTTGTAAGAATCAAACAAAATATTCTCCCCTTAAAAATGGTTTTTCACAAACGAAACATTTTATAATTAATCTATGACATTTTAGCTTTCCAACGATGCGTAAATCTAAAGGCTTAAATGAAAAGTATGTGTACAATACAGAAATTAAAAAAACTCAAAACTAATTTCTTTCCTAAGGAAAAATCACATAATATTACGTCCTTCTCTCCAGGTCCGCATCACGTGATAATTGAGCTGGGGAAGCTAGCTCATCTCGCGGGCAGATAATGAGGCGGATGCGTGGTCTATCTTATAAGGTCTATGCCACTGCATGAGAGAAAGAGAATTATTTATTAGTGGCATAGTGAGGTTTGTCCCTACCTACAAAACATGTGCCCGAGTTTTTTCTTTTTTCAAATCAGTCGATGATGTGAGATTTGTATAATGAAAAGACACTCACATTTATATATAGATCAGGTCATTTTCATACAGATAATTAAAATAAATATAAAAGTTAGTGTTTTTTTCTTTTTTTTTTTTTATTTATTATTAGACATAAAAAAATGTCTTTATAATTTGTTTTTATTAATCCATACACGCTCATAATAAAAACATATAAAACGCATTTTAATGATAAGCAGTTTAACTTTTGGCTGAAAATGTGTATTAAAATGGATTTTCTTCAAACTGTAGAATGAAAAAAAATAAATAATGATACTGTTTTTCTAGCATATAATTCTTAGTTCAGTTTTATATCAGAAATTTTAATTAACCGTAAAAGTTATACTTGCATGAGGTACAGGAATGTAAAATTTTATTGCCATTTAAACTACCGTTAATTTAATTTGTATATTGACCAATGAAATTGTTTCTCTATTCTAAAATTGCAGATAAATATAATATTTTCAAATATATCCAATATCTAAATAGTTGATTTTTGTTCCAATCAGATTCACAAAAGAAAACGTTGCTGAGTGGGATTTTGCCCCTCTAACAAAACATTGTGGGATTTTTTTCAAATTTAAGTGAGTAATTATTTATTTCATTTCATATATAATTGTAATTTTTAGCTTCTAAACTTAGTAGTTGTTTGTTATAAATAATTATAAGATAAAAAACTTTTTATGTACCATGTTTTTAAATTTTCTGCTAAATGATAGCTGTATAACTGCATTAGCACTTTACCAATGCGAATAAAAATTTTAAAGTGATAATGACGTGAATTTTTGTGAGATGCCTAATTTAACTTTTTACATTTTTTTAACGTTCACGTTTAATTAAATGCATTTACTTTTATGTCGAAAGAAAATGAGCTCGTAAATTTTATTTGTCAACAATTAAATTATATCTAATATTTTAATGGCTATTTTTAAAGCTATTAGGAGGTTACTATTGTCATATTTTAATTAATTAAAGAAAACTAATCAAAAATTGAAAAATCAATCTTCGAAGTATTGCGTTGTCATCGGGATCTGAGCTATTCCGTAAATTTCAAATGTCTAGCTAGTAGAGAAGTTAGTTAAAACTTTTCGAAAAGGACTGTGACAGCATCTGTCACGCTTCATCATAGGATTTCGTAAGAGCCTCTTTCAGAAGGTTAAAAACCTATTGCAAGATTTGTACCGAACAAATATACAAGAATCGAAGTTAATAAAAACATGGTAAAATATACACATCTTTATATACTCTTTTAACACATTTTTTTTTTATTAAGAAGTACTTTTAAAATAGTATCCTTTTTTGTACTTTTTTTTTTAATTCTGGAAATTCTAGAGAACAGCTAGAGGAAAACTAAAAACAGAGGAAAACTAAAACAGAGAAAAACTGAAAACAGAGGATCATAAGAAAAACTAAACATTAGAAGAAAACTAAGGACAGAGGATCATAGGCTTCAAAGTAATTATTATATTACCCAAAGCAGCTAAAAATTGGATGACATACTCTATGAACAATGTGAAAAAGTTGTAGGAAAAGCCCCCTTGTGAAATATTTCTGAGTGGGATTTATATATATATATATATATATATATATATATATATATATATATATATATATAGTAGGATTCTCGCAATCCCATCCTCTAATGTGAAATGTGGTTCAAATGAACTTTTTTATACACCAAAATTATGCAGTATATTTTTTATTCTTAAAACACAATTATTTGACAAAATAATCTTACAGGAAAAATTACCATATCCATATTTTATATGCTCCTATATTAGTTTTATCTTATATACTTCAAATTATACATAAATACGCTATACGGTTATGCTCAAAATTCAATTACAGTACACCCAAACCTCAACTGCTTATTACCCATCGACAAATGCATTTGTCGAAGAAAGTAATTTCAGAAACAGCATCGATCAATCAGATGAAAGTTATCTCACATGTAATCAATCATGGTTGCTTCAATATCTTTCAGGTTTAAAGTGCGGAAAGCAAAAAAAATTGGTATTTTGTGCGCAAGATTTTAAGTTTATCTTAAATTAAGAACATACCGCACAAATATTTGAATTAATATATTTCTCTTTTTTTTTTTTTTTTTTTTTTTTTCATTTGAAAAATTGATTACGAGACGCAAAAAAAAATATCCTTGAGCCGTAACTGCATTTATTAATATAAATGATTCTAAAAATCTCACAAGAGAACAATCTATTGATTAAAAGAAAGAAAAAAAAAAAAAAAAAAAAAAAAAAAAAACCTCATTTCTCATATCATCAATCATAACTGAATTCTGTCTTCAAATAGGGTGTTAGAATGCGTTTTCTGGAAATTCTATATTATAAAAGTAAAATAAAACCTTCATTTTAAATATGTATGATTTATATTGAATTTATTTGTGAGACAGCTTTAGTAAAAGTACATGTTTTTATTAATACGTGTGAAATAATGTAAATACACGTCTTTAAAATTTAATTTAAAATTACTACACTTATAACTGACATTAAAATATTTTTCTTAGGTGTAAAAAAGAAATATATATATATATATTTTTTTTTTCTTTATTGAGATCATAGTATGACGGCATAATTACGATAGCTTTTGTTAGTTAAATCTGGAATTTATAAATTTATAAAAATATTTTCGAAAAAAAAAAATATCCTCCTTTATTAATTTACATCTGATGAAATAATTTATATATATATATATATATGTATATTAACATTTAAAAAAACTTATAAATAAGAAAATTGCCTTTAAAAAAAGAAAAATAAATAAATAAAAATTTAATTATTTGACAAAATAAGGGGAAGACCTGTAAAAATTAGTAAAAATATTTCAAAGAAATAATATTAACAAAAAAAAATAATAATAATAAAAATAACATTATTAAAATTAAATGCTGTTCTGTTTATAAGACAGATGAAATCTTATGTACTTCAATGACAATTAAGCTTGCAAACGGAGCCTGGCAGACAATGGGGGGGGGGGGTCAATATCATATATATATACTTATTTTTTTTATGATTTCTATCAGTATGAAGGGGTCACTCACTGATTATTCATAGGTCACTAACTGGTCGCTCACTGGTCACTCACTGGTCACTCATAGGTCACTCACTTGATACTCAGGGGTCGCTCATGGGCACCCATGGTCCCTCATATTCATAGGGATGACCATTGAGTTAAAATATATCGGAAAAGTGATTCGATGACAGACAGAATGACAGACAACCCGGGTGAATAATAAAGCATGCTAGAAACCCATTTCCTAAACAAATATCATTTTAGTATTATATCATTTAATACTTAGCAAAATTTCTCATTAACACAACTTTCATGGATAAGGGCACATGGAAGAACTCTTAGCAACGAAACAATAAAGGAACTAGCAAAAGATTATTTAATAAATTATCATGATATCTCTCTTCTATTCATAGTCTCACTTATAATATCAAACTCATAATCAACAATAAACGCTAAAATTCTTAGTGATAGGCAATATTCCCATATAGGTAGAGATGCATACGCAGTTATTAAAACTGCGTATCCCAATTTCGTCTGTCAAAATAAAATGTCTTCATATTTTATCTCAAGCAATGGTAGTTTCCCCACTTTCCTCTTTAAAATCAATTAACTACCAAACGCTCTCTTTAAATGTAAAAAATTAAGTAGCCCTTTTCATTATATATTCAAAAAATGTTCACTTATTAAAAACAATTTTAAATCAAATAGTAATAAAACAATAAGGCAAAACATAAAAGCAATTTTATTAAATCCAGATAATTGTAATAAACTAAAACATATTTATAATACCTTAAACAATCGTTACTCATTTATTAAATATAAATTCGAATATTATATTCGTTGACTTATTTTTCTTTGTTAATGAAACGTAATTTGTCTAAATTTGATTTATTCTTTTTAATTTTTATTTGTTGCTTACTTACTTATTTATTTATTTTTAAAGGTCTGTCTTTCTAAAGACAATCCTATGTAAAATTTTCTATGTATATCTTGATTTTAAATTAAATTAATATGGTCTTCTCTCTTAGCTGCGTTCCGGCCCTGCCTCGGGCAGTGTTTAGCAGGATCGTAGACAGGCTTTTTCTCCTCTGGGAACTAAAATCCATATAACTATACAGTTTTGGATCCAAGGTGAGAGACCAATGTAACTAATGTTAATTCAAAAAGTCGTTGGCGATACAATTAACTGAATTTCAGTTCCTCTGAAAATAAAAGGAAGATGAAAGGAAATTTTATCTATATCTACCGAAAAGCAACGACAACTAACTCTTCATTGTCTGAACCGAAATAAATTGGGGAGAGTTGGGAGGGATGGGACACCTAAAATTATTCCTAAAATGCACTTCCACCAGACGAAGTAACTACAGCCCCATATTTGTTGCTATGTATCATTTCAGTTGGAGAATTCTGTAAGTTTATGTAACAAAAAAAAAACTATTTTATAACACTAAAAATAAACAATTGCTTAATTTTAAAGGCAGGTTTTCAATGTCACTCACTGATGTTAGCATAATTACTTTTCATATTTTATATACCTAATAATATAACTTTTATGAATTAGTAGCTAAATTAAGCCTAAAAGTAGCATGTGTCTAAAAATAAATTATTTTTTTGAAAAATAATGAAAGGGAGGAATGGGACAGAGCAGCTCAGGGCGGGATGGGATATGTCAGAAAAGGAAGAAAAATGAAGATCCTGATACTCCTTAAACAGAAAATATCAAGAAGCAAATAAATAAGAAAAAATGTTCGAAACAAATACAAAATCATGTAAAATAATTGGTGTGGCACTCACACGACTTTTGTTTACCCTTTTAACTTTTTAAAAAATATTCTATTTACCATATATGTATGAGGAATTAATTTTCATTCCTGAGCAGTTTTCCTGGAGATGGTGAAATATACAAAAGAAATTACATTCACAATTTACAGTTAGGATTTCTTGGTAATTTTTGTTCTTAACATTCGTTGATAACACTCACAGACTAGCCACTAAAAACATTATTAATATTCAGGGAACCACAAAAGATGTAAATATAACAAAAACTTAATTTTGAATATTTGAACTAAAAAACAGTACTTTCTCTGCTAGAAGTAAAAAAAAAAAAAAAAAAAAAAAAAAAAAGTTGAACTGCTTGAGCATTTGGAAATTTTTATTTAAGTGGTACATTATACTCTAAAGTTGGATAAAATAACTGTTATTAGTAATTAATTAACCTTACCTACATCGTGTCCCACTGTTTTTATCTTTTTTTTTTATACTATGTCTGTATATTATGTATTTATTTTATATTTATAAACATGTCCCATCCCTCCCTCATACAGGAGAGAGATGGGACATTTTTATGACTATGTTAATTGGCTTATAAAATTAATATTTTAATAATTACCATCAAATTTATATTTTTAAAAGACGTTAACTGCTCCAATTTGATTCTCTGGAACTTTGTTGTACCATTAAAAAAAATTTATATTTAAAAAAAATTGTCAAAATTGTCCCATCCCTTCCTACTCTCCCCTACTGATAAATCCCATATCATCTTGTTTCGTTTTGAGAGAAACTGATATTCGGTTAATTCTATCAGTGACAACTTTTTGAATTTTCACGATATTTGTATGGGGTTTTCATATGAGTAAGCCAATACTTTTGGCTATTAAATTAAGGAAAAACCTGTTTCTTTTTAAGCTCGCGCATGTGTAGTTCATTTTCATTTTTCTTAAGATACTTTATTATTATTTTTATTTTTATTTCAATTTAGTGTGACTGTGTCTAATATAGAAAGTGAAGTTTACTAAAAGTAACTTTGTACTGGATTTAATTTTAAAAGGTGTTTTTTTTTTTTTTTTTTTTTTTTCTCTCTCTCTCTCCCTCTTTTTAAAGAAACCGTTATATTTCAATGAATACATGTGGTAGTCTCAGAAATCTTTGGACATCCTCTGCCTGCCTGGGCTCGGTCAAGCTTAACGAGTTGGATATGTGGTAGTCTCATAAAAATTTATACAGATAATTAGAAGAAATCACATAATCATATGCTATAGAAAAAACGAAATTTAAATATTGCTTTATACAGAGTATTGCGAAACATTTTGATTTAATTTTAATTTTACTGGCCTCCATCTCCTTAGCGGGACAATACTTTTGCTAAAATATATAAGGTTTAACATAAATTCATCTTTTTTTTTTTTTACTTTTTCTAGATATTTGACAGAACATCTAAATTCGAAATGTCCAAATACTTATATGTAGATAATAAGCATTATTTACTACCTACCAATAGTATATATATACCGGGTGTCCCATAGATCTGTAGACATTTTAAAAATTCATACCTATTGTATGAAATGATAGAATTGAACGCGGTTGGCGAAAAGTCTTTCTAGAAAGGGGGAATTTTCTTTTCTTTTCTTTTTAACACATTCCAACAAGGTTGAAAAGTGTTAATGACTTCAGTTTTTCTGTCTGTCTTCGCTGTAACTCCCGTAAATATTTATGGATTTTCTTGGAACTGATATATGTTATTCAAGTTCACTCTCGGACGTTCCCTATTGAAAATGGACTTTATACCTCCACTGGTTTGTGCACAGGGGCACCCGAAAGTATTTCAAAGCATTGTGTTCTATGAGAGGTATTTCTATAAACCATATTTTCATACCTTTACTATAGACATAACTTAATGAAATTGAAATATGTTATTCAAATTCACTATCGGACGTTCCCTATTGAAAATGAAGTTTATACCTAGACTGGTTTGTGTACAGGGACACCCGAAAGTATTTCAAAGCATTGTGTTCTATGAGAGATATTTCTATAAACTATATTTTCATACCTTTACTGTAGACATATCTTAATGAAATCGAAATATGTTATTTAAGTCCCTATAGGACGTTCCCTATTGAAAATGGAGTACATACCTCTACTGGTTTGTGTACAGGGACACCCGAAAGTATTTCAAAGCATTGTGTTCTATGAGAGGTATTTCTATAAACCATATTTTCATACCTTTACTGTAGATTGAAATATGCTATTCAAGTTCACTATTGGATGTTTCCTGTATAAAATGGAGAAAATACCACGATCGGTTTATGTACAGGGACACTCAAAGTTATTTCAAAGCATTGCGTTCTAGGAGAGATATTTATATAAATCAAATTTTAATAACTTTACTATCCACGAAGTTTTAGGAAATTGAAATCTGTTATTTACATAAAAAACTACAAAAGAATGCTTTGCATAGAATATAGCATGATTAGCATTAGATTTACAGGGTGGCACAAAAATATCCAGTTATATTAAGAGGTATTAATAAAATTGCTAGAATTGCACTTTCATTTACGTTAAGCGTTTTTAACACTTTCTAGCATTTTTTAAGTGTGAATATGACTTCCGTTTTGTGTATCTGCCTGTCCGTCTGCCTGTCTGCCTGTCTGTTTGTCCGAGCTCTTTCTTTCTCCGAAATATTTATGGAATTTCTTGAAACTGATATATGTTATTTAAGTTCCCTACCGGATGTTCTATATTGAAAATGGAGTAACTATCTCTTCTGGTTTGTGTACAGGGACACCCAAAAGCATTTAAAAGCATTGTGTTCTATGAGTGTTATTTTTTCCCTATAGAATGTTCCCCATTTAAAATGACATTAATAGGTCCTGTACAACTAGTTTGTTTACAGGGACAACAACAATAAAAAAAAAAAAAAAAAAAAAAAAAATGCCATCACATTACATTTTAGGGCAGAATTTATTTGACATTTATATATAAAAGTCTTTCTACTGTAAAAATCATAAAAATATTGAAATGTATTGTTAATATTCTAAAATAATGTTTTCTATAGAATATGATATGATTAACTTTCTGATTTACAGGGCTACACTAAAATATTGAAAGAGATCAAAAGCTGTAATTATAATCTAATGGCTGCATTTTCTTTTGCATTAAGCCTTAAGCCTTTTTAACACTTTCCAAAATGCCTAAGAGTAATTTTAAAATCAGTTAGTGTATCCGTATATTTTTCAGTACTTCTGTCTACTGTGTGATAGTGTAGGCAAAGAATATTAAAAGTTATTTGATACAACAATTACGCACAGTTGGAAAGTGTTACTAATCAATGCGTACTGCATGATTTTTTTTTTTTTTTTTTTTTTTTTTTTTTTTTTTTTTTAAGAAAAAAAATATATAGTTAAGTTTTTTGTCGACGATAGTTAGACAAATAGTTAAATTTTTGGCACGAATGTGAAAGAAAATTATGCAAATGAAAGTCTGTACAATGTTTCGATTAGAACAGTTTATTTCTTATTTTGCCTCCTACTTGTACATACATGAAGTTTTAATTGCGATGTTGACTTGGTGGATAAAGCGTCATTGGTGAAGACGTTTTCCCTCCAGAGAAAGAACCGCAGGCTGAAGCTACGGTTAGTTGTGTTATAACGCGTTTGCAAGCTGTAATTTGTGGTGACGACGGACACATATAGAAAAGGATTTTGGCTGTAAGCATGTGCATGCGAATAAGTACAGTTTTTCATGAAAATGTGTGATCTGGTCTCGCGCAGTACCCTGCATCGACAAATAGCTTAATTATTATATTTTCTTTACAAAAAAAAAAAAAAAAAAAAAATACTTCTGCACGAGAATGATTTTTTCGCAAACCGCGTTCAATCAATTCACACGATAGTTATGTTTTTTTAAAATGTCTACAGACTTATGGGATACCCAGTATATATATACAGCAAGCGCTCCCCAACTTGAAAATTATATAATTGCGAAACGCAAAATAACAGAAATGTGAAAAATTATGGTATGTTAATTGTACAGGTATAGAATTTGTCATACACCTGTTTGCAGAAATAGTTCAAGGATTATACAATTTTTATTAAAATCACACAATCAACTGTGGAAGAAAATCATATTTATTGAAATTTTGTTTTTTTCCGACTGAGTGAAAATAATGCCTGGACCGGGAGTCGAACCCCGGATCTTTGACTTACAAGGTCAAGGCTCTACCAATTGAGCTATCCAGGCCGACAAACGGTCAGCATTACTCACTCTCTTGCCTAACGGTTGTTTGAGTGAGTAATGATGACCGTTTGTCGGCCTGGATAGCTCAATTGGTAGAGCCTTGACCTTGTAAGTCAAAGATCCGGGGTTCGACTCCCGGTCCAGGCATTATTTTCACTCAGTCGGAAAAATTTTTCTTTCAATAAATATAGTTCAAGGATTGACAAATATATTACAACAGAAACACATGGAGCCTCAAATAGTCCTCAGAAGTACAGAAAGTTCATTTCCCAGTCCGTTTTATTGCTAACACTTGCAATGGAGTCATATCGACCGATAAATACCACCGATTAGGTCAATAACTGACGATGACAATAGGCGAAACTTTCAACAAAAAATTGACATTAAAAGAAAGTGATTACCAGAAAATCATTTGTAACTTATTTATATAAAAAAAATTCCAGACCTGCCTGAACAAATTCAGCTTCTGTCATCATTCTGTCTGTCACCGTTTTGCAATTTTGTCATTTCAAAGCTATTCTGAAATACCCTGTATATACCGGGTGATCCAAATGTCACGGAAAAAGTAAAAAAAATATATCATTCAAAAAATACTAACTTTACGTGTATGCGGTTTTCACTAAAATGCACAGAAAAACATAGGGATATATATATATATATTAGCTACATTTTTCACTAATATATCGCGGTGTACTCATCTTATCCTTTCACAATTTAACCCTACAAGCCTCAATTTTTTTTTAGTGCGCGACAAAAATATATAGGTTGTAATTAGTGATCAGAAGATAGGGAAAACTTATAAACATAAAACCATATTTTACGGAAAAATCAACTTTTTAGCTCAACGTACCGTATGTGGAACATACATAAAAATTTGATTTAGTAATACGTTTACTACTGTAATATAAAAAAAAAAAAAAAACTTACCTCTGCAAAATATACACTTCGTTATAACACACAGTATTTTTTTTTCGTGTCAAAACTGTTCAATAACTATCCTTTTTTTATTTTTGTATTCAGACAAACGACTAACGTGTCACTTTCATCCAAATTTCACACTGAGTGCATTTTAACAAAAACACGAACGACATCTTTAGGTAAAGATATACGCCTGAAAACAGATACCCTTGACCAAATGGCGCCATCCCAAACGGCACACCTGTCCCTAATACATCCTGAAGATGTCTATAGGATGTCCATGAATATGCCTTTTCATCCATAGGCCATACTAAGGATGTCAAATGGATAAGATTAGGGTTAAGATGCGAATTCTGAAGCTTTTTTTAGCAGAATTTCCGATTGCGTAACGTCTTACGGTCATTATAATGAATGGCGGCCGTCACATTGAACATTTTTAGTCCTAACTGCGTTATTGAAGGTACTGCACCATTGTAAAAAAAAGTAATTTTACAATTAAAGCGTTAACTAGTGAAGGATATTGAAACTATTTTTTTTAATAAATCTTTTATTATCTTAAAAAAAAAAAAAAAAAAAAAAAAAAAGTCCCATGTTCTTATCTACATTTCAGTGAAAATTGCAGGTGCTACGGCCTATACTTTTTGAATAATATGCTTTATTATTATTATTATTATTATTATTATTTATTTTTTCTGTGATTTTTGGATCATCCGGTATAGGGTAGGGGCTCCAGTGATTGGCATGCTCCAGTAATTGACATCTGTTCCAAAATAATTAATAAATAAGCAAAATAATAAAATCATACATTTTACATGTAAGAATTTTAACATTTTATGTCAAACACCGGGGCATAGGGTGCTAATAACTCGTAAAATGAATAACTAGCAATGTCAAACGCTGGAACATAGGATGCCAATTACTGATAAAATGAAATCTGGCAGTGTCAATTACTGGAACATTGAGTGGGTGTCAAATAAAAATGCATAAAAAAAAATAATTGTTATCAAATGTATATATTAGGTCGTTGCAAAAGTTCGTACGGACGCGGATCATTTTATTGCCTCCAAAGACGAGAGCTTCTATCGCCGTGGTAAACATTTGTTACCCGAAAAATGGGCAAAGGTTGTAGAAAGTAATGGAGAGTATTTTGATTAAAAATTGTCATTTGATTTGATGTATTTTTATGAAATGAAGCAATAAAAAACCGCACGAACTTTTGCAACGACCTAATATTTTAACATATATGTGGTTCTGAATGTCTTTCATACCATAGGTACTAACTTAAGAATTCTAAAAATATTTTCTCAAGACTAGAACATTGAAAACGTCAGAGATTGCTCTAGAAGTGTCAATCACTGGTGAACTTACCCTATGAGTTAATTATATAATTTATATAGTACATTTTGTAAACAGGAAATGATAATAAAGGTTTCATATATAATAAAGGTTTCATAATAAAGGTTACACAAATCAAGATATTAGGTGTGTTTAAATCAGAACTATTACAAAAAAGGGAAAAAAAAAACTCTTTTAGTTATATAATTTTTTTATGAGAAAAATGAAAAAAAAAACGTCATTTTTTTTTTGATAAATACTTCGTGCTCTTTCTCCCTATATATATGCTTATTTTTATCCGCAGACTATTTTAATAAAAGCCATTTACATGTGGTATATTAAAGAAATACTTAAAAATTCTTTTTCTTCTTAAATAAGAATCTACATATGGTTTATGGATGTTTCTTGATTGACATTTCCCATCCAAAAATCTCTCATCAGTAAATTAGATTTGGAATTAAGCTCAGAAAATTCAATTTTGAAAAAGAAGAGGTTTTTTTTTTTTTTTTTTTTTCTGAAAACTAAAATGGTAGGCGCATACTTAAATCTTTTATAAATTCCTTTTTTTTTTTTTTATATATATATATATATATATATATATATATATATATATATAATTTAATTTTCTTTATAATCTTTCTACTTTAAAACTTTTAAAATTAGTTCATAAATAATCTTTTCAGCGTTTCAACAGGAAATATTCAGATTTCTTCTCCTTATTTTATTATTATTTTTTGTTTCTTAAAACTTTTTTAAGAACTTTGTGAAGTGCTTTTAGAAAAATTCTTTTTTTAAATACTCTTATATTGCGTGAAAAGAATGCAGAAATATTTATGATAGTATTTTAGTTTTCTAAACATTATAAATTCATTATATCTGTATTTAAGCTTAATTTTTATAGATAGAAATTTTGGTAAATGGCCGATAGATCTTATATATATATATATATATATATATATATGAGTGTTTAGTTTTCTTTCTGAAGAATATTAACAAACTATGCTACTATCCTGCATATTGAATAAATTAAAATATATGTTTGAAACAATATTTTTAATAGCAATAATAATAATAATGCGTATATTAAGATCGCATGGTCGAAGGTTAAACGTCTAGAGTGATACATAAAATATAATCTTATCCTTTATATCATATAGAAAGCAATGGGATCAACTGCTTTATGGTAGCCGTGTATATTGTCAACATATTGTATATGTAACATGCAGTACAATAGGACTTATTAAAATAATAACTAAACTTAAAACATGTTTTCAATCATTGTCAAGTTTACCCTCGTGCGACAATTTGATCTGTCTCGATTCCTTCTGCCTACTAAAGTAAAAGTGAGACAAAAGCTGCCTTCAAACTCTGGCAACTTGCAAAGCGATAATTGCGGTTATATTGGTATTTCTTCTATGTGGTATTTGAATCGTCGCTCGCTGGAGGCGTCGCTCACGAACCTCCTAGTTCGATAATTGCATCTGGACTCTCTGGACTAAGGTCTATTTTGTAAAAGAGCAATAAAAAATTATGTCCTTCGTTGTAAACATGTGAAAAATTTCATGGGCCACTTTCGGACAATGGATAATTTATGACTTTTGAAGCTCTGCATCGTTGCCAGAATTTGAAGGCAGCTTAAAGTAAAATTAACAAACCAAATTATTTTAGGATTTTAAATGGAGAGGGAGAAACGTGACGCATCTTCCATATAATGTGAGTTAGTCATATCAATGCCTATATAAATGTTAGTTAATAAATGTATAAGGTACGGGATCTCAAGCTGTCTCTTTGAGTTGGAAGAGTGAAGGTCTCCAATTGGATCCAGCGTTAGATGGTGATGGTCTAGGTAACAGTGTTAAGTCGAGCATAGAAGTGTTGGGTTGGAAGAGTCAAGATAATTAGTCTGATCCAGCATTATACTATGTTTAATAAAGAAGCACCACAAAACTGGCGTTGTAAAAATTATTACTTACAGACTTTGAATAAACACCATAAAATGCAATAAACTCGCAACAATTGTTTCGGGTCGAAAAAACACACGACCCTTCATCAGGCGAATAAAGTAAGCACGAGTGCTGCAGTCAAAGCGGCAACGCACTGACTGCACTGTGCGTTGCCGCTTTGACTGCAGCACTCGTGCTTACTTTATTCGCCTGATGAAGGGTCGGGTGTTTTTTCGACCCGAAACAATTGTTGCGAGTTTATTGCATTTTATGGTGTTTATTCAAAGTCTGTAAGTAATAATTATACTATGTTTCCTTAGAATAGCCGGGTCAAGGTCATAAATCTCCCCTACCATCTGAGAAGATAATCAGGGATTATCCAGGGATTATTCTCCCTTTTTTTTATGACACTATACTTGGGGATTAAATATTCGGGGTAGAGTTTTTCAAAAGCAAGTGGAAGTGATGTACAGAAAAAAGAGAGGAAAGTTTTGTATCTCTTGTAACCAAGAAACCTAAATGGGAAAAGGGGAAAACAGATGACCTTGAACCGCCTCTTTTGAGGAGAAATACTATAGATAACGTTGGTTTTGGTGAAAGTATCAGATTAAAAATAGAACTGTTGGGTTGAGATAAAAGAGGGTTTGTGTAAAAGGTTACTAGCTAGTCGGGAGGTAATTTGTCGTTTGGTTCCAGTGGAGATGTCGAACGTGTTTAAGAAAGTCGCAAAGTTTGGTGTTCAACTGAATGTAGGTATTTTTAGGACAAATATTTTACGAAAAATTAAATAAATCGTTCTGTGTTTCTTTACTTTTAAATAAAACTTCCGAATTAAGGAGGTTCGTGTTTTGGTCTGCGCTTTGATACAAGCTTTGATTTGTGCTTTTTGGTTCGGGGTTTTGGAGGATCATGCTTATGATGAGGCTAAAGTAAACCTCCCTCACGCCACGAAGTATTTCCAAGTGGTGAGATAAATTTAATTATAGTCTAATTTTTAATAAAAATTTGATATAAACTAATTAAGTTTATATCAGTAATTGGTCTTAGTGTTCCCTCCCCCTAAAAATAAAATGAGGAAAAGATTATTTTTATATAGGTTGTCTTAATTAACTCCTTTAAACATAACTTTTAGACTTTTTTTTTTAATCATGAGAGACAATAACAACATTATACCTACAGTCCACTTTTGTACGTCTCTTATTACTAAAATTTACTAACCAACCATTTGTTCCACAAAACGGGGATGTCAGTAACTTTACTTTCTAAAATTCATAAAATAGTGTTATAGCAAGTTAAAGCATTTTTTTTTTTCTGTTTCTATATTTTTAAAAAGTCAATTAATTAAAAATTAATAATAAATAGATAAATAAAATAAATTGCTTCAGCAAATCTCTACCGCCCACAATGAAAACCAAATAGCCTACTAGTAGTCGGTAGGGCTCAACTGACTGCCATCGATCTATTCTATCAACGTATCTTTTCACTGGAAATATGCCCAGTACATATATTGGCCTTTTATATACGTCTTTAGTTGTTTAAAGTGTTTTTGAAACTATTTTTATAATAGTTACCCTTCAAATATTGCTTTTGTATAAAATAAAAGAAACATTATGTTAGCCTGTGCCATCATTCATATAAATCATTAAAAAAACCATTGTAAAAGACAAATTTATATAATTTTTCGTAAAACAAAATATAACACGAGAAAAAATATACATATATATATATATATAAATAAATAAATATACAAATATATGTGTGTGTGTGTGTGTGTGTGTCCAAAGAAAAAAAAAAGTCTAGAAAACATATTTTTTTTTACTGCGAACATGCTTACAATTTGCTTAAAAATAAAAGTCCATCATAAAATAAATAAATAAATAAATAATTATTAGGAATAAATTCTATTAAAATTTAACTATTCGTAAAATACAATACCAATAATATATATGAGAATTTATTTATTATAAAACCAAAACTGCGAAACTTAGTTAAAAATTTTAGATGTATTAAGAAAACAAAAACAACATTTGAAAATATATTTTTAACCGATAATTTGATGAAACTTTTTTTTTTTTTTTAAATAAAATGAATTTGTCAATACATACCTATTTGCATTTAAAGAAAAGGACACGTTATTATACTCATTTAAAACATAAATTTTCCACTGATTGTAAAATTACAGCATGTATAAAAAATGTCTAATTAAGACAATTGAAAAAGTAACAAATTACTGCTAATTTGATTAAAAAATAAATTATTTATTATTTCGTATTAATGGCATGCCTAATTCTATTAATTAATAAATAAACAATAACAAAGCGAAAATAGAAAAGTCCAAATGTAAATTCATTTTTTAGATTTTTAATTAAACTAATTAACCTTTTATTTTATTCAGACTAAACATTTTTATTCATTATTGTTTATTTAATGATTGTAAATGCGGTAATTAAATTTTACGCTTTTTTTTTTCATTTTATGCCTGAATGAGTTATAATTATCTTTGACGGAAATATATTAGACGATTTTATGCAAAGTATTCTATAAGTTAATGAATAACGTAAATATTTTCGCGGTCAACTAATTACATTACTCTATCAAACAGTTATTTAGTTTTATAAATTCATATTAATATTTCCATAGTATAATATCATATTATTCATGGAAAAATTATATATGGAAAAAAATGACAAAGAAATTATTCGATGTTTTTCCTCTTTGTAGACATACAATAACTTGATGCTTTAAAACGCGCAACACATTCTTAAAAGTAAATAAATAAATATATTACACTGAGAAAAAAAATATACCGCCTTCATCTAGAATGAATAAATGGTCATTTTCTAAATCCTTATACTGGAAATATAGATTTCCGAGGTATGCGCATAAGTCACGCCAATAAAATAATTTGTCTACACATTTCTAGATGGTGAAACAATATTCTGACTACTCTAAATATTCTGAATCTTTTGTATTACGAGAAATTCTCGCTTAATTTTCTAGAACTGGGTTATAAACCAAGATTATAGCTGCTGAAACCCGCCTCTTGTATTCTCATTTATTTGGAGATATTTTTAAATAGCTTTGTCTTTGATAGTATAAGCAAACGCTAAGCATTTTAATAGAGGTTTCTAGAATTCGCTTTCGAAAGGGACTAAAAAACTTTTTATAAAAAATTTATAAGGATAACATGGAACTATTTTTTCTAGAGCCACAATTTAGATTATAGATATCAGTTATAGAATTTTTCTCAGTGTATTGACGTGCCTTATACTCATAGCTCGGAAATCTATATTTCTAGTTGAGGGATTTAGAAAAGCACCACCTATTCGTTCTAGATGAAAGCGGTATATATATATATATTTTTTTTTTTTTTTTTTTTCTCAGTGTAGCAAAGAAAAATTAAAAAAAAAAAAAAAAAAAAAAAAAAAAAAAAAATTCAAATTCTTCTATTTTTTAACAAAAATTTCGTATTTTTGTATCAAGTGGCAAATAGGTAAATTCAAATTAGATCTATTATTCCACTAAAAAATTTTGTGTAATCTACTTTTTTCCGACCTATTTCTTAAATACTTACCATTTAACTATCGCTTTAAAAAGCTGATCTGGATGTTTTCGTTAACTGAGTATCTACATTATCCGTAATACAATTAGAATTTCAGAGTGCATGTATGTATTACTTGCTTGATTTTTAAATATGAAAGTCATATATAACATAGTTATAAACTATATATTTAAATATACAATTTTATTTTTAATTTATAGCTGAAATTACTACTGTTTAAATACATTACAAAGACTATGCACTGATTTTTTTTTTTTTTTTAAGTCGCTTAATAGGCTATATATCCGATTTTTTTACTATAAAATGCGTGAGAAGAAATTAAAAAATGACGAACACAAACATACACAACGAAATAGAAATGATTTTCAAATATTCAATTAATTAATATTCAAATGCCTATATTTTAAATTTCATGATCTGATAAAATTTAATAATCTGAATCAAAAATGTGTATTTTTACAAGTTCAAAATTTCTACAGCGAAAAGAAAAAAATCTATAATTAAAGCAAATTTAGATACTTGAAAATTAAGTACTTGAAAAAATAAGAAAAACTTATTAATCGATCCAGAAAGTAGTACTCAGATATGTTTAGACTATATTGATAAATTATAATAATATAAAATCAAGGGGATTTATTTATTCTTTTTTCCAATACTTTTCGAGATATTTTCATAATACTTAATATTAATACATTTCAATGTTTGGGTTTGCAAACTGTAAGACAGTAATTTCAAAAAAAGATTTTTATCCTTCATCATTCCTTTAATAGGAAAATGTAAACGGCCAATAAAAACTGCTGACTGTAATATGGAAGTATGATGTATGCCACTTCTGGCCTACTGAAGGCTACAAGCAGTAATAGGAAAATTTTAAGTTTGCCACAGCTGGCCCAACACAGGTCGCTAATAATTTTCGCCCTATAATAACAGGAGACTTGGCGTTGCAATATTAAAACCCGAATAAACTACTACGTCTTTTTGCACTGAAGACAGTACGCTTAAGGCTACCGAAATAGCTGTATGAATCTCAAATATTTTTCTTTGGCGTTTCTGACGCAGTAGTTTATTCGGGTTTTAATTTTCGCCCTATTGCTGGCAGCCAGCAGTGGCCTTTCCTCTTATTGCTATCTGCCAGCAGTGACCCATCACTGGCCCAAAGAGTTATTTTTATTCAACTGCAGGCTGTCTGAGTATGGATCGGTCGAATGTGGCCACTTGCCGGCCGGCGTAACGAATTCCCTTTGGCACTGTTAACTTTTGCCACCAGGGGACCAGCTGTTGCTTCTGTTGGCAGCCAACATTAGCCCTCGTGCTGGCCATCATCTCAGGTTTTTTTGCGAGTTAAACTAATGGAATAAGACTTAATAAGAGAATTAAATTTCTTATTCAAGTTAGTTTGATAACAAACCGACTGGAATGCAAAGCATGCAAAATTTCTTTTTTCAAATATAGAGAAATCATGCACGGAATTATTAAGAAACACACAGATGTAATGAACATAATTTAGACTCAAAAGAGCCACTGAAAAATATACATACTATTAACACTCAATGATTTAAACACGAATGCGCAAAATCCTTTTTTTTTTTTTTAAATAATGTATCGTTGCAGAGAACAGCCTAAAGGAGAACCTACCTTTTATAAGGCAACAAATTAATTCGTGACCGGTAAAAAAAGTTTTTAGATAATGTGTTGATTTAAGAGGACCGCCTAAGGTGGAGCTCGGTTTTTTTTTATTATTTACTTAAAGAAAAGTTCTCCTTCCAATCACCAACTCGTTAAAAGATATTGAAAACATAAACTAGTTTTAAAAACAGGTGTTTGTTCTTAGCATTTACTTATTAGTAGTTTATTATTACGTTACGCTACTTTTTCAGTTTTTGTTAAGTACTAAATGGGATGAGAGGATTAACTAGGTCCGGCCGACATGCATTCATTTATTTTATTTTAATTCTCTACATTTTTTTTTTTTTTTTTTATTGGTGGCAGTTACTTTTCTTTCTTCAGTTGTCGATTTTTTTTTTCTTTTTTTTTTTTTCGAAAACGGTTTTTTAATGTCCTTTTCGCCTTTTTTCGTTCGCAAATATGTCTGTTGAAAATTAAACTAAAGTACGAAAATACGCGAATATATATTTTTTTTTAAATATGAAAAAAAGCTTTTTCTTGAAAGTAAAAATAATAAATTATAACAAATACTTTTAATTAATTAATTAATTTATTAAATATATATATATATATATAAGTTAACTTATATGTAACTTTAAAAAGCTATCGTATTCTTTTCAAATTAGGAATTTACAAATTTAATAAAAAAATATGAAAATACATAGCAATTAAAATTTATAATGATTAACAAATGATTATAAGTATTTCTAGGTTAATAAATATTATTCACATTACGTGGAGTTTTCCAAAAATAAATGCTAGTTATTTGGTGATTTCTAATTAGTAGAAATCATGAAAATATTCATTAAATAATGAAATATTTATACGAATATTTCACATTCTTCAATCAAGATTTGATATGAAAAATTTAAAATAATTTGTTCTGATTTTATAATAGATTCTGTTTACACACATCATTAATATTCATATCGCATCATACTAATAATAAAATAAAATAACCTCTAGCAATGTCTGTATCTACCTAATTATAATTGCGTGATTTATTCTTGGAATAGCGTATCATATTGAAGAAGTCTGAAGTTCTCATCCTCATTTATTAACACGTGATTTATATCCTTGGCTTAACAGTTGCTAGGAATACGTCTATAAATCATATTCCTTTGAGGCAAAAGAATCATTATTTCTACATGTAGGTTATTTGTTGTTTATTTCAATCTTACATTTTATCTGAAAATAGCTATAAATTACATTAGTCACGTAGATCTTTTTTAAAAGATGTAATAAAAGGTAATTTATTGTTTACAATTACTTTTCTAAAAATTATGTGATTTTTTTTTTTTTTTTTTTTTCTTTTTAATAATTAAAATTTCTATTGCCAAAAATTTTGAATAAAATTTTTTAATGCATTATACGTAAAGAGGGTAAAATATTTGAGTATAAAGAATTATAAAATAAATGCGATTTCAAAGCCAGGAAATATTATGAAAATAAGTATTTTAATACTTGAGTAAAAATAAAGTAATGTATATATTTCAGAAATTTAAAATAAACTATGTTCAATTCTTATTGATCTTAAAAAATTCATTTTACTTTGGCTTTACCAATATAAATATACATATAAATATATGTGTGTGTGTGTGTGTGTGTATGTTTTAAAAAGTAATGCTAGAAAATTTTAAATGATAATATTAATTGCTGCAACAGATGTAGCCTATAAATATAGTGATGGACATTCAAGTGAAACGCTAAAAACACTTTATACAGTACTAGTAGGCTACGCCCACTTCGCTGGTCACTGTATTCATATGAATTTCCAAAGAATTGAGTCACCATTTATTTTTTATATCACATGAAAAAAAAAAAAAAAAAAAAAACTACATTGAAATCGTTCCAAACCTCACTTTGGGCACCCATTGCCTATGTCCCCCGCTTTTTATACTATATTAAATAAAATATTTCTTTCGTTTTGCACTCGATTTACTACCGCAGAGGATCAAAATTGTGATGTCCTGTCTCCGGACCACCTCTAGGGGTGAATCCAAGACCATCGCCAATTGCCTGTTGCGCAGCACTGGTGCGACATAGAACCCAACTAACCAGCCATGCACTCGTTTTGCAACAGTGCTCTATGGTCTTATGTGAATGATTCCAAAGAATGAATTATTAATTGTTTACAGATTTAATAGATTAGGTATGGGAAATAAGTACGTTGTAATTTAAAAATTGCAGCTCTTAGAACTTCAAAACTGACATTTTTTAAAAAAGTTATTCATTATTCTTTAATTTTAGACTATTTTTTGTTTAATATTAGACTCTTATATCAACATAAAAGCAATCGAATGATATTGCGTTGCGAAACATTGCAAAATATCTTTAAATCTAATAACTTGATGTATATAGTATCCTCACAAAAAACGAACAGTTTTTAGAGCTCTTTTAAAAAAGTATAACCGCTATGCAATATCTTTTTTAAAAATATCACCAGTTTTTACTAAAAAAAATGGCCGAATTTCATCATCAAGGTAGTTAAAGCTAGACCAATCAAAACTAGGAGTGGTCCGTCCGGATGTGTTCTGCCGATAAATTCTTTGCTTTATTTATACAGATGTGCAAAAATTGTACTTTATGCAGAGCTGAAATATCTTTGAATTACTTTATACCACTGTTTCTGGATTGGATCACATGATATTTGGTAATATATAAAAAAGAAATACCTTTCAAAAAATAGCCGTATAAATCAATCCAAAGGGTTAGCAGCTGTATATATCTATATCTCATTAAATGATGCAATCAATTCACTCATTGTTCAACGCACATGATGTAAGCCACATATAAACACTTTATGAAAGTTTCACTGAAAAAAAAAAAAGTTTTAATGTGCTTGAAAAATTTATTTTTGGAATTTTTTGATAAAAGATTTCATTCCCTAGCAACACACTTGTCCATAGAACTTCCTGAGAAGGTCCATGGGATTTCCTTTTTATCCACAGGACATCCTTAGGATATCTTTTAGAAAACATGTGCTGTTAGGGTTATGCCTATTAGAAATAAATTACTGAGATTAATTAAGCATTTCATTCTGTTTCACAGAAAAATAATTTAAGCTTATAGAAATTATGAATTTTATACAGAGAAATTTGACTATTGTCAGATGTAACTAAGCTACAATAGGGTTTTAAACTAAAATTGTTGTCCATTGCCTGCCACTTGGAATCTTGAGGTTACCAAAAACTCAATTCGTCTGAAAAAGTAATGTTATACTATTAGTTAGTATTTTCATGGCTCAGAGCATAATAATTACCAACTCAAACGTTTATTTTCCAGAGTCAACAGCAATCGCAACTAATCCATTTCAACGGGGACCTTCCAGAACAGTTATATCATTCAAACACCAAGAAATGGTACTTGCTTGCATAGTTTGTTGTGTAACAGCCCTTTTGCTGCTGCATCATTTTTTATCTTGTTGTGCGATCCCGTATTTCTATAGAAACAACATCATTGTGATTCATGTAGTGATGCAACGTGACTAGTACAATCAGTTAGTCCCTTCTTTTGCAACCATCGACTACATAACCATAATCATGTCCATAGGTAGATACCTATAATCCTGCGCATAGGTGCCAATTTGTACGGATTTTTAAGACCAGTATTTTTTTACAAAAAGAAAAAATATATATATCATATTCAATCACAAAAAACTGCTAAAAAACTTATTAGAAATTTCGATAAAAAATTTCCGGTAGCAAAAATATTAGAAGTTGGAATCTATGCCTGTGGCTTGATTACGTCCGATATGATCCGAAGTTTATCAGAAGAACACTCCGCAAACTCTATAAACACATTTCTTCATACTTAGAAACGAGCTTGATAGACATTTATTTTTATTTATTTATTTATTTATTTTTTTTTTTTACGCAAGTAATACTAAGTTTTTTAATGCAAATGTACTACAAACTTCACTAGTACATAAAAACAGCGTTCCATATAATATTTATATAGTAATTGGAGGAGGTGCTACACCAGTGTTGCGGTATTGGCGATTTTGTCCACATTAGGGAATTTTTTGAGCTTCTGGGATATTGTTGAAAATTTCGAGGGAAATTTTAAACTTTTTCGGAGAAATCTGAGGAAATTTTCTACTTTTTTTTTTTTTAATTGATTTACCTGATTCATTTACAGCGTTGCCAACTGTAGGGATTTGTCCCTACGCGTAAGGATTTTTAGAGTTTTCTTTAGCATGTAGGGATGGAGTAGTGACTTTTTGGATGTACCCATTCTTAAATTGACACCTTTTCGGATATCCTGAGCATGAAAGTATATCCTACGGACATCCTCAGCAATAAAGTAGGGACTTGCTTTTACCCTAACAGCACAGTTAGGCTTAACTTATCCACAGTACATCTTAAGGACGTTTCTGGGATGTCTTTTCATCCAGAAGTCATCTTGAAGATATCCTGGGGAGGCGATGTGCTGTCTGGGTATCATCAGCGTAGGGACATACCAAAATTTTAATTGGCAATACTAAGTTTATTTTAAGGCATCTGGTATTCGAATACTTTCGTTGCACATGGATATTCCAACGCAATAGCGATATTAGTTATCATGTTTTTCCCCTCTCTTATATGGATATGTGATATCGGTATTGTTTTTTATTCGCTGTTGTTGTTATGTTAGTTGTTAGTTATACTCGTTGTTCTGTTGTATAGCTATATGTAACAGAAATCGATAGTGTTCTGCATTTTAATGACTCTAATTACCATACGACCAATAATCCTATATTTAATTTGTTTTCTATAGTATATATAGGTATATCTATATTATATATAGACCTATATCATAATATGTTATCAGTAATCTATACTAGATTTTTCTTATTTCACTGATTGCATTATTTAAAATACTTGGTAAGGATAATAATGAAGCTTCTTAATCCTTTCATCCTTTCTTCAAAACTACTGTTTAAAATTCAGTAAAAAGTAATAGCAGAGACGCACAGTATTTGTGATGTGACAGCTGTTAATTCCCCTTCCCCTTTCATTGTTTTTTAACACTTTCCAACAAGGTTGAAAAATGTTTATGACTTCGGTTTGTCTGTCTGTCTGTCTGTCCGTCTGTCTGTCCGCGCTCTAACTCCCGTAAATATTTATAGAATTTCTTGAAACTGATATATGTTATTCAAGTTCACTATCGGACGTTCCCTATTGAAAATGGAGTTTATACCGCTACTGGTTTGTGTACAGGGACACCCGAAAGTATTTCAAAGCATTGTGTTCTATGAGAGGTATTTTTATAAACCATGTTTTCATACCTTTACTGTAGACATATCTTAATGAAATTGAAATATGTTATTCAAGTTCACTATCGAACGTTCCCTATTGAAAATGGAGTTTATACCTCTATTGGTTTGTGTACAGGGACACCCGAAAGCATTTCAAAGCATTGTGTTCTATGAGAGGTATTTCTATAAACCATGTTTTCATACCTTTACTATAGACATACCTTAATGAAATTGAAATATGTTATTAAAGTTCACTATTGGATGTTTCCTGTATAAAATGGAGGAAATACCACCATCGGTTTATGTACAGGGACGCTCAAAAGTATTCCAAAGCATTGAGTTCTATGAGAGAGATTTCTATAAAACAAATTTTAATAACTTTACTTTCCACAAAGTTTTTGGAAATTGAAATATGTTATTTATATGCGCAAAAGAATGCTTTGCACAGAATATAGCATGATTAGCATTAGATTTACAGGGTGGCACAAAAATATACAGTTACATTAAGAGCTATTAATAAAAAATGCTAGAATTGTACTTTCGTTTACGTTAAGCGTTTTTAACATTTTCTAACATTTTTAACACTTTCCAACAAGGTTGAAAAGTGTTTTTGACTTCGGTTTGTCTGTCTGTCTGTCAGTCTGTCCGTCTGCCTGTCCGCGCTCTAACTCCAGTAAATATTTATGGAATTTCTTGAAACTGATATATGTTATTCAAGTTCACTATCGGACGTTCCCTATTGAAAATGGAGTTTATACCTCTACTGGTTTGTGTACAGGGACACCCGAAAGTATTTCAAAGCATTGTGTTCTATGAGAGGTATTTCTGTAATCCATATTTTAATAACTTTACTTTCCACGAAAGTTTAGGAAATTGAAATATGTTATTTATATGCACAAACAAATGCTTTGCATAGAATATAGCATGATTAGCATTAGATTTACAGGGTGGCACAAAAATATCCAGTTATATTTACAGGTATTAATAAAATTGCTAGAATTGCACTTTCATTTACGTTAAGCGTTTTTAACACTTTCTACCATTTTTTAAGTGTAAATATGATTTCAGTTTTGTGTATCTGCCTGTCTGTCTGTCCGTGCTTTAACTCCCGTAAATATATATGGAATTTCTTGAAACTGATATATGTTATTCAAGTTCACTATCGGATGTTTCCTATTAAAAATGGAGTTTATACCTCTACTGATTTGTGTACAGGGACACCCGAAAGTGTTTCAAAGCATTGTGTTCTATGAGGTATTTCTATAAACCATATTTTCATACCTTTACTGTAGATATATCTTATTGAAATTGAAATATGTTATACAAGTTCACTATTGAATTTTTCCTGTATAAAATGGAGGAAATACCACCAACGGTTTATATACAGGGACACTCAAAAGTATTCCAAAGCATTGCGTTCTATGAGAGATATTTCTATAAATAAAATTTTAATAACTTTACTTTCCACGAAGTTTTAGGAAATTAAAATATGTTATTTATATGCACAAAAGAATGCTTTGCATAGAATATAGCATGATTAGCATTAGATTTACAGGGTAGCACAAAAATATCCATTAATATTTAGAGCTATTAATAAAAAATTGCTAGAATTGTACTTTCGTATACGTTAAGCGTTTTTAACACTTTCTAACATTTTTTAAGTGTAAATATTATTTCAGTTTTGTGTATCTGCCTGTCTGTCTGTCTGTCTGCCTGTCTGTGTGTCTGAGCTCTAACTCCCGTAAATATTTATGGAATTTCTTGAAACTGATATATGTTATTCAAGTTCACTATCGGATGTTCCCTATTGAAAATGGAGTTTATACCTCTACTGGTTTGTGTACAGAGACACCCGAAAGTATTTCAAAGCATTGTGTTCTATGAGAGGTATTTCAATAAACCATATTTTCATACCTTTTCTGTAGACATATCTCAATGAAATTGAAATATGTTATTCAAGTTTGCTATTGCATGTTTCCTGTATAAAATGGAGGAAATACCACCACCGATTTATGTACAGGGACACTTAAAAGTATTCCAAAGCACTGCGTTCTATAAGAGATATTTCTATAAATCAAATTTTAATAACTTTACTTTCCACGAAGTTTTAGGAAATTGAAATATGTTATTTATATGCACAAAAAAAAAAATGCTTTGCATAGAATATACCATGATTAGCATTAGATTTACACGGTACCACAAAAATATCCATTTATATTAAGAGCTGTTAATAAAAAGTTGCTAGGATTGTACCTTCGTTGACATTAAGTGTTTTTAACACTTTCTAACACTTTTAAGTATGAATATGATTTCAGTTTGTGTATCTGTCCAACTGTCTGTCTGTCTGTCTGCCCGCGCTCTAACTCCCGTAAATATTTATGGAATTTCTCGAAACTGATATATTTTACTGCAGTTTACTATCGGATGTTCCATATTGAAAATGAAGTATATATCTCTTCTGGTTTGTGTACAGGGACAACCAAAAGCATTCGAAAGCATTGTGTACTATGAGTGTTATTTTTATAAATATTTTCCGTATAGAATGTTCCCCATTTAAAATGACATTAATGGGTCCTGTATAACTAGTTTGTTTACATGGACAACAACAAAAAGAAATATCAATGCATTACGTTTTAGGACAGCATTTTTTTAAAGTTACATTTAAAAATCTTTCAACTGTAAAAATCATAAATATATTGAAATGTATTGGTAATATTCTAAAATAATGTTTTGTATAGAATATGATATGATTAACCTTCTGATTTACAGGGCTACACTAAAATATTCAGAGAGATCAAAAGCTGTAATTTTAATCTAATGGCTGCATGTTCTTTTGCGTTAAGCCTGTTTAACACTTTCCAAAATGCCCAAGAGTAATTCTAAAATCCATTAGTCTATCTGTATATTTTTTAGTCCTTCTGTTTGTTGTGTGATAACGTAGGCAAAGAATATGAAAAGTTGTTCAATACAACAATTACGTACTGTTGGAAAGTGTTACTAATCAATGCGTACTGCATGATTTTTCTTTCTTTTTTAAACAAATATATTGCATTGGTTAGTTAATCTTTGACTTAGTTACACAGAATATTAATTTCCTTTATTGGTACTTTTCCTTAATTTGTTTTTATACACTATATATTTAACAAGTTGTTATACACTTACGGAATTTATTATAAATACAATTGATAAGAATGGATAATAATACATCCTCACATAGGGTGAGCTGTTGAAACCAGGCTCAATACTTTACGCAGATTTAGGATTTTCCCATAACTAGTGTACATAGAAATTATTTTTGTATATGGGGCTTTTTTTTCTAAAGTGAACTTCATTTGGAGAAAAAATTGGGTTTACATCTATTTAAAATGTTAAAAATTATTTTTTTTTTTTATTTTTTTTTTTATTTTTTTTTTGGTAGAAAATTTTAGTACACCACCCTCCCTTCCCGATTTGGGGATATTTGAAAGTCTGTTTGGAGAGATTGACTGTGGACCATGTGGGAACACTGTGCTACACGCACACATTATATAAAATTGTACTTTATCTTAATCATATGTAAATTATACAGTAGTATTTGTATGGTAAAAAATTCACACATTTTTAATGACACCGTTTTTGTTTTTGAAGCAACATTTTACAAATGTTTGGGCGTTTTGCATCGCTTTTTTTTGCCAGTTTATGTTCTGTACAGTTTCCCAATTTCAGAAACGTCTCCATTGTTTTTAGACGCTTACTGGCAATGGATTCGTTCACATTTAGTGTTTTAAACAACTGTATAAGCATCTAAAATGAACCTTCTCTTAGTAATGTCTGTACATTTCTATCGTCAATTTTTTTTTCTGCTGACTAGGATTCATTTTCGCCACTTATCTCAAAATCATGGCCTTTGCTTTGTCGAAACTAACCTGTGCACGATGTCTCCGACAGGACATGTTCTTCACATGCTTCCACTTGTAAACGATGACTTTTCGAAGGTGATTTCGTGATATGAAATCAGAGCAGTATTACTTTCCACAAATACTATTTTTTAGGTACAAAACCTGACAAATTCAAGACACTAAATATGAGGAGGGTTTTTTTTTCTGCATTTGAAAATCACACACAGATATGAAATCTTTATGTCTGTGTTATTAAATATTTATTGTGTCAGTGTCAGGTATGCTGAACTAGCACAACTTTTTCCTCTCTTCATCAAAACAGAGAATTCATTCAAGCACTCAATATTAAATTGATTTCTGTTTAATAATGTGCTTACTATGTAGTACGGGGGAAAATATTTTCGAAACTAATTCAGGAAAGAAAAAAGAAAGAAAAGAAAGTAAAAGAAAAAAGGAATAAAAAATAGTAATTACAAACGAATATTTATATATAAAAATAAATAAATAAATAAATAAATTATTCCATTTTTTTAAATCAATTATACTTCGAATGTTTTAAAAAATGCATATCAATTGATATGTGTGACATGATATACAAATAAACCTGGAAGTTTTTCATGTTTGTTTCCAATTTTTCTTATGCATACTTAAAAGCATAGTTATCTAAATGTACTTTAAATCAAATATATAAATTTATTTTAAACAATTATCCATGCTAAGTACTAAATTAATTATATGTGTCGTATAGTTGCAAAACCGACCAACTCCTTAAAATTTAAAAATTCATTTTTTCAGCTTTTTTAAGTTCTACCTAACGTTTTCACCATCCGGCAACAAGAAACCATGCCAAAGCCGATCCATCCCATCCCTATTATATCTGCCTTCAAAAATCCCAATAGTCTGTAAAACCAGTCAAATCCTAAGACTGCTGAGTTTCAAAAGGGGTCATCTCCATATTCGCGAAATCGTTGTTCTGCTCCACCCGAATACAGCAGCACATTTGTTGATTAGGTTAGTGTTATCATGTTTTCTCTCGCCTGTGAAATGTTCTTTCTTGATGCGCACAAAGTTTGTAATAATTGAATTTCGTGCTTCCTTCGAGTATGGAGAAGCTTATAGAAGAAGTATCTTCTAACCAATCAAGACAGAGGAAAAGTGACGCTACGACGTGGGAAAGGAGCTAAGCCAAAGTTTAAAGATAATGTATTATCACTTTGCGATAACATAATATTAATCGGCAAAATAATAGGATCATAGTTAGCATATTATGATTAATTAATCACATGTTATTAATTTAATAACGTACTTATGATAATTGAGCAGGTTATAGCGACGTGTTTTTGTAAATTTGTTTAAAATTCGAATGATTTCTCACTCTATTGAAGAATAGCTCGTGACAAATAAATGTGGGACCATTTTTAATGCATTTTTATAGTTTTCTAGAGTTTTTTTTTTTTTTTTTTTTTTTTTTTTTTTTTTTTGATATCAATTATTTTTTTATCGGATTATTATTATTATTATTATTATTATTATTTCAATAAAATTTCATTGAACAAAACATTTTGCGTATTTGCAACCCTAAAGATCCAATAATCAAAATAAATTTGGCGAGAATTAAGTTCTGATTTGTTGAAAACCGACCAACTCGAAAGTAAGTTGACAGTCAAATCCAAAATGAAAACTTAAATAACTCCCTGCCTTCACGTACCTCTGCCACATTATTTGGAGTTTTCAAATATACTGCCCTAAAGATTAAAAAACTAAAGAGATTTGGTTCTTTATTTTATTTTGGCTAAATGTAGCAAAAATCAGCTTTTTCAGAAAAAGTTTTTTTGGAGATTTTGCAACTAGAAAGCCTATATTTATACTTACATGCAATTGAAATTAAACTTTATTTTTGAGGAATAGATATTTCTTTATTTACATAAAAGAGAAGAAAATCAAAGAAATATTCAATTTCAATTACTTTCTAAGGAAAGATTGTGAAACTGTTGAACAAAAATGTTCTTAGAATGCAGAAAACCTAATTAAGATGAATGCAAACTTATTTCTGAATTTAAAAGTCATAATCTGGCTTTATATCAACGTATATATATATATATATATATATATATATATATTATTTTTATTTAACATAATACAATGCAACTTAGCAGTATGTTTACCTTCTCTCTTCTTTTGCTTTATACTATGTTTTATTAAGGAATACCTTTGATCTACAGCTTATTCTTATCTAAAAGAATTTCCTTTCAAAATGTTTTTTTCTGAGAAGGGAAAAAGCAATTATGTTCCAGTTGTCAGGGTGTATAATATTTTTACACTTTTTTTTCAGTTTATCAAAGATCATGTACTCTTTTATTATTTTATGAACATTCATGTTAGTCAGACATTTCTAATTAATTCAGGTAATTATCTACTATTATGTGTAATTACATTATATAAAATAATTGTTCATTTATAACTTCATATCGTAGTTATTCATGGTAAGTGTTTAATAAAAACGGCATCTTCTTTAATAAGAAATACATATTATAAGATATATACACATATGTATACATATAAAATAAAGATATATATGAATATACATGGGTATACAATAGTATGGTCTTTAAAAATATATAATATTTAAAAATAGGTAACTTGAATTAAACATTGCATGTGCTGTATGTTCACAGCGTCCTCTAGATTATCCATTTTTGACAGGCAGAACTGCTTGAAATGTAATTAAGAATATAAGAGCTATTAAACTCAATTATTTTCATTTGAACTCTTTAAAAAGAAAGGCGGTGAGGAGATGTTTACCACCCATTAAAATCTGTTTTACTATCACTTGTAATAAAACATATGCATATCTACTCTGGGATATGTAGTGTCGAACTATAGCCTCCTAAACTAGATGCCTGTCACGTGGCTTGGAAACTTGTCAACAGTTCAAGTGGTAGACAGCGCCACCTGGTACAGATTGCGCGACATTTTTATTCTAGAGCCACCAAAAATTTTTAAATGTGGAATTTAATACACATAAAAGGCGAATAGTATCGAAGAAACGTCGATTATATATTAGGGTGGGCCGAAAAAGGCCGAAAAAAATATTTTTTCGAAATTGATTTTGGTATAGAATGAAAAAGTTGTGCAATGGACCAATTAGAACTCACAAGAATTTTTATCAAAATTAATCAATATTTAGCCGCGCCCCTCTGACATTGAAAAACGGAAGAAAAGAACGAAAAAAAGCTTTTTTGGAAAAAGGCCGAAAAAAAATTTTTTTTCGAAATTGATTTTGGTATAGAATGAAAAAGATGTGTGATGGACCAATTAGAACTCACAAGAATTTTTTTCAAAATTAATCAATATTTAGCCGCGCCCCTCTGACATTGAAAAACGGAAAAAAAGCACGGAAAAAGCTTTTTTTAGAAAAAAATATATTTTGAAAAAATATACAAAATATTTAAAGACATTCATTAAAAGTGTTACATAATATGTCAATTAGAACCCATAAAAATTTGTATAATTTTTTTTCATTATTTAACCGTGCCCCTCTGAGATCAAAAATTGGAGAAAAATGATAGAAATATCGGATTTTCTGAAAACCTGTACTATGATAAACTGTTCATTATTTTTCTAAATTAGACATAACTGATTAATTAATTAGTATTATAAATAAAAATTCTATAACTATAACTATAACTTTACTTTTTTTTTTTATTTTTTTACTTGGTTAATTATTATAAACATATTTTTTCTTGTATATAAGCATATTTTCTTTTACATAGTAACAAAATAAAGATTAAAGCAAAAGTATACAAATTTATGTTGGATTTAATAATACCTGTTGCTTATTGAATATTAGGTACTCGAATAATATTGTCCTTTATTGTCAAACGTTGGGAGTTCTTTTCTTGCTTGAAGTTTGCTATGAATATAGCCATCCCTTGCAATCTCACCACAAACTTTCATTGCAGCTTCAGATACTAATTTAACACATCGTTCAACAGATTGCGTATGACATGGTAATTTTTCGAATGCCATTAATTGATTCTCTTCTTTTTTGCACATTTCTTTCAAGTCTTTATCCTTTAAATGCATTGTAAGAGGTGGCTCTGTTACAACACAGTTTGACCAATCAATTAAATCAATGTAGTCGTCTGCTTCGAAATTAACTTGAGGAGACTTGAAAACTCGTAAACCATTCAAATTCTTCATTTCTATTTGTCGAGCGCCTAGAATGCGTCTAACTGCTAGTTCCCGGATGTGTTTTCTGGAATCATGCAACATTGCTACCAATAAATTTTCGGGATGCGCATAATATGCATTGTTTGACAAAACTTTAAAAATAATTTTCTTAGCTTTGTCTGGAAGCTGCTTTGAAAGGGATATCATTTTCCAAAAATGTTAGGAACGATACTGGCGATGCGATTTCATTTTTATTTCAAACTACATTGGAGCATAAACCAGCATTACATATTTCACAAGTATTATAAGATTCTCTGATGGGCTTGGTGTGCTAATGTATAACCGCAACAAACCTTTTGCGGTAGTCAGCCATCGTGCATGACTGAGTTTACCTGGATTACTGTCAGTCAACATAGGAGAACTAGTTCCATCTTTTATGGCTTGACAGTTGCGATACAAATATTTTTGATCTGTACTTAGCTTTCTAATATCTTACGGATCGAAATGCTGAAGTGTAGAGTCCATTTTATCAAATTTGACCACTGGATGTTTCTCACAGTCTTTTAAAAGCAATCCAATAGGTCCAGAATGTGAATATGGTCCCCTTGTGCAACCGTCTATTTCTTGAATAAGGTGTCTTAGTGGCAACTGATTGGTATGAAGCAAACATACATTCCATTGTAGTGGTCTTCCAATGTTTGTCTCAAGCAAACGTATTACTCCACCTTTCCATCCCGTATTTACATTTGTTCCGTCACATCCGATAACTGATAGGTCCTGCAAACTTATGTTATTCTTTCTTGTAACTTCTATAATACCTTCGGCTATTCCTTTTGCACTTTCACCAGCAGTTAACGATATATGACCCATATATTTGCTATCTGGTTCCTCTATTAATGCTACATGCGCTTCTGATGTTAATTTTCGATGACCATGTATTTGTTGAATAGTTTCATCTTTGCGCCCATCAAAATGCAAACTCTTAATAGGTTTTTCTTCAAATAACCTTAAATCATTTTCCCTTACTTTTTTTCTTTTCTTCTCTATTTCTCTTCTCACTTTGTTTTTATCAACTATATATGTTTGTTGCTCAGGCGAAACTAAATTGAAATCAGCCAAAACTGCAGTAGTAATTTTGGCCACTGCTCTACTTGAGGCACCAGTTAAATCTGCAGCCAATGCTGCATGAGGCATAGAAATTCTCATTTGATCTGACGATCTTGATGGCGTTTCAGTTTGTTTATGTTTTCTTAAAAGAGGATAAGACCACTTGAAATCGTGATCTGCATTTTTTGTATCCATTTCTGACTCAATCTCTAATTTATTATCTTTCAAAATGTTATGTGATTCTTTATTTTGAAATCCACTGGTACTGGGCATTGACATTTTATTCTTGTTTGGACAATCGGATATTTCCATTTTTCGACGTACTCGTTTTTGTAGTTGGTGGGTTGTTACTATATCCAGATTTCTAATAGCCATTTTTCTAACTGTCCTTTGATCAATTAAAAATTCTTTTTCTCTCTCAGGAACTTTTAGTTTTTTTTCGCAATTGCACGAATATAAACCTTTGCATTTACAAGCACAAATGTCGAACAATTTTGCGGCATCTGCTTTAAATTTCTTCAATTTCAATTGTAAAAACGGCGTATTCCTAGATTTAGCAGGTTTTATAACGTTCTTATATTTACAGTTGTAAGATAAAACCATGACAATAACTCGCTTTAATGATACAACAGAAATCGAAGCACGTTTCCATATATCAATATTTTTTTTTTGCTACCGCTGCGGCCACAGTTCTTGAAAAAAGGTTCTTGACTTTTGTCTCCCTTTATTTGCAATCGGATACTCTGATAACATCTTATTATGTCCTCATAAGTTGGGAGATAAACAGCATCAGAAGGGATATTTCCCTGTTCCAAACAGCGGACGACTTGAGTTTGCTCGCGTCACTTTTTTAATTACACGTTTCTCCATAACAACCGTTTCATTTGACAAATAACGTAGAATGAAACGAAATCCAATATTTTATCTTATCTATTAGTTAAATTGATCTTGGAAGCAATGGGAGCAGTAGAACGCAGTCTATCGTTTGAAATCTGGACGAAAAGAAACAAAAACGAAAGTATGGTATAAGATAAGCTTCAATTTCTTATGTGCATATATGTATGCTTATTATTTTTAAATAAGCGAATAAAAATAGAGTAAAATTATTTCAATTTTATTTGGATTGGTTCGTAGTAACGTATTTTGTAATATTTTAGTTATATAGTATAAGTAGTTTCAATTTTTTTAAAATATACTTTTTTCAAAAAACCCGGCTTTTCATTTTTTTCTCAATTTTTTATGTCAGAGGGGCGCGGCTAAATATTTGGCAAAATTGATGAAAGTTTTTGAGGGTTCTAACTGATTCATTAGGTAACATTTCTGCAATATACCAGAACTAAATTCAAAATTAATTTTTGAAATTTAATTTTTTGAAAAAAACTAATTTTTTTCTTTTTTTCAGTTTTTTAGCGCCAAAGGGGCGCGGTTAAATATTAAACAAAACTGATAAAATTTTTAGAGGTTTCTTACAGACCCATTACACAACTTTTCCGCACTATACCAAAATCAATTTCAAAAAATAATATTTTCGGCCCACCCTATTATATATATCATATATCACTTCTTAAAATTATTGGTGGTAGTTGAATATAAAAGTTGCGCAATCTGTACCAGGTGATTCTGGCTACCGTTTGAACTGTTGACAAGTTTCCGAGTCACGCGACAGGCATCTAGTTTAGGAGGCCATGGTCGAACTTAAGTGGATGTAAACACCATGCTTAAAAAAAGAAAGCTACAATCGTGTTTCTTGGATTGGTAAACTACGATGGGTAAACTTCTAAGGATACTTTGAAAATGAGTTTTCGGTAGTTAATCGCGAAATGACAAGCTTCTGTATTTTCGACTACTGTTCTTTTTCATACATAATACCATACTACTGGCAAGGCATACAGGGAAATAATCGCTATTATGATTCCCTCCTTCTGTATTTTTTCTATTTGTGAATCAATCATTTTCTACTTTACTTGGTCATACCTATACGAATTGTCGCAAACCAGACAATGATTAATGGTATATATCTCGTGATCCACGAGAGACCCAAAATACGAAAATTGATCACTAAACATCATGAAACACTTTAAAAAATTAATTTTAAATTTACAGAGAAAGCACTTTCCTCTAAATTAACTTTTAATTCTGCCGACTTGGAAATTTTTCAAACTAAGCTTGTCACATCATATGAAAATTACAAAATAGAAAAAAAAATGGGGGGCTGTGTTATAAATATAATACCAAATAACATGGATATAAACAGTGAATTCATGTTAGCAGTTGAAATGTTCTAGTAAACTATGAAGATAAGTTGAAGCATTAAAAATAATAAGATATATATGTTAATCCCGAAATTGGTAAAACAAGAATATATGAATACCCGATATACTTTTTACAGTTAAAAACGATATGTATGCAAGTGTAGGAATAACTTCGCTATTCCTTCTAATGATTATTATTATTATTATTATTATTATTATTTACTTTTTTTTTTTTTTTTTTTTGCTGATACTTTCTATATGTGTTATATAGGATCTCATCTATCAATGTCTTAGAAACAGCTACTATTGAATATCTCAATATCTGTTGATTTATATAAGGTTTCACTTTCATGTGTAATTGTTTATTAATTAAAGAGCAAATATTATACTTTTTTATATTAATTCATATTTCTTTTAACTATTCCTGAATGTATATATATATTTGTATCCCAGGAATAAATTTGACGTTTGATATGTCTCTCTTGCATTCTATAATTGTGTTGTAATATATATATATATATGTATGAAAGGATAAAACTAATTAAAATTTTAAATTATTATTTTATTATTTCAAATTAATATTGAGTGATAACTTAAAGAAAATCCCCATAAAATTTCTTAACTCGAATTTCATTGTAAAGTTCCCCCTGTAAAATTATTATTTTCGCGGCAAAGCACGTTCATAACGACAGAATTAAAAAATTAAACAACTTTTAGAATTAAAACTGATTAGTCCAACGCAGTGTTCCATTTTGGCGGTAAAATAATGCAGATTAATTGAACAGGGGAGCAGCCCCGGCTCACCGCTCGAAGAGCGGTGTTGAGCTATGCTAGGACCGAAGTCCACGTGGGCTGTCCCGAGACGTTTATTGAAAAACGAAAGAAAAAAAAAAAATACAGAATTCATCGCCAGGCTTAGATCCTACCCGCGACAATGGGCGATTGATCTTTTGACTTTTCTTCCGAAGGCATCATAGTTGCTTGTTTGCAGGGGTGAATTTATTTTTGCTGCATTATTTGGCTTCAGGTTGACCTTTGCTGCACTTCTGACGCTACAAGAGGGTAATGGGGTAGTGGGGAAAGTTAGCGTTTTGCTGGGTACCGAGAAGCACATTAGACAACTTGGAGAGTGGGGAAAAAAAAAAAAAAAAAAGGGAAATAAAATAAAAATTTAATGAAATGGATAGATAGAGAGAATTATTTAATTTATTTAAGTTAATTTTGGGACCATGATTAGTTGGTCGTTATTATTAGAAGAGTTACTTGGGAGACTTTTAATCTGTTCGATTGGATATATCCATTAAGAGGGAGTAGATGCTATTGAGTTTATGGATTAGGATTTTATTGGTTAGGATGTTTGAAAGCCAGTTTATTGGCCTAGGGGTTGGGTTTCTAAGATGGAAAACTTCTGTAAGGGGGCATGAGAAATAGTAGTGATCCGGCGTTCCCTCCTCTCCACATGGACACAGGGATGAGCGCCGGCAATGAAATCTATTTAAGTAGGAGGGGAAAGGGCCATGGCCACTTAAAAAGGCTGAGATGGGTGGTGTTAAGGTCCAGGTGTTTGTGCTAACATTTGGGATAAGATTATAGGTATGCCTACCTTTTTCGGAGGTAGACCATAGGTCTTGCCATTTTTGCATGGTCAGATTTTTAATTTTCCTTTTGACAAAGGAGGGGGAGGCTGGGAGAGAGACGTCTATGACTTCCGACTCTGTTGCGGCCTTTGCAAGAGAATCAGCTATTTCATTGCCGGCTACGCCCCTGTGGGCTGAAACGTGAGCCAGGGAGCAGTTACAGTTTAGGGTGCTAAGGGAGTTTTTTATTTCTATTACTTGAGGGTGTCTGCTCCTGTGTCGAGCTATGGCGAGCAGACCTGAGAGACTATCGCTGAAAATGCTTATATCTTGATGTTTTGCCTCTGAGATCCAGTTAATGCCTTTTTGTATTGCATATAATTCCGCTTGGAAAACAGAGTTGTAGTCTTCGAGTCTGCCCGCCCACTGATGGGTCACGACGCCTGAAGCTAGGACGCAGAAAGCTGCAGCCACTCCAGCATCCGTCTTAGAACCATCCGTGTAGACCGCCACAGGGACAGACGGAGAGAAGCTATTTTTAGAGCAGTTTGTAATGAGAGGAGCAACATCCTTACCGGGGTGGAGGGCCCAGCTGCAGGTAAGATGCTGGATTGGGGTGTTGGGAAAAATGGTTGAGCTAAGTTCTGGGTCTTTAAGTTGGAGAATTCTGGATTTTATGTTGATTTGTGATACCTGCAGGTGGGCATGGGGAATCCCTGTGATGACGGTGATGGCATCAGTCGAAATGGTTTTATAGCCTCTTGCTATTTGTAAGAGGAACGGACGTTGGGCTGAGTTTAGTTGGGTTATTGCATCAGATCTTAGATGGCCGCCCCAGATGGATGCCCCATACGTGAGAATTTTGTCAATTATTGTGAGGTACCATGTTTTGAGGTGGAAGGTGGAAATACCCCACCTCTTGCCAACCATTTTTAAGGAGTTATGGTATATTTTTTGCGTTTTGATTTTTAAGTCTTTGACATGGGGCAACCAGTTGAGGCGTCGATCAAAAGTGACTCCTAGAATTTTGAGTTGTTCCACGTGGTTGACGCTGATGCCATCGATCCGCATCTTGGGATATCTTCTATTGCTGAGGGCTTTTGGAAAGGCTAATGTGAGTGCTTTTGTTTTTGAGGGGGATAATTTGAGATTAAGGTCTTGTAATAGACCACTAAAGAGGGAGAGGGCTACCTGAGCCTGGTCTTCCAAATCTTTCCTTATGCGGCCAGATAGAATCAGGGAGAAGTCATCAGCATACGCGAAAATCTCGAAGCCCGCCGAGCTCATTTCTCGAAGGATGCTATTGGCGATTATGTTCCATAGTAATGGACCAAGACATGAGCCCTGCGGGCAGCCTTTAGATTGAGGGAGTTCTGAGGAGCCTTCACCCCAGTTAACTAGGATTTTTCGTTTTGAGAGATAAGATCTGATAACTCCCGCCAGATTCCTCGGGCAGCCAAGGTCCTGGAGAGCTTGTAGAATGTGGGGCCACTCTATGTTGTCGAAAGCTCCCTGTATGTCTAGTGAGACGATGGTGGTGTATTTCTGGGCATTGCAGCTGACGGCGCAGGAACTCTTGATGGCTTGCATTGCTTCGTCGCACGATCTGCCCTCTCTGAACCCGAATTGGTTTGGGTGGAGCAGGTTGTTTGATTCGAGGTAGAAATTTAGGCGTGTTACTCTCAGTTTTTCCAATAATTTTCCTAACGTTGGTAGGAGGCAGATCGGTCTGTAGGATGAGGGTTCAGAGGGGAGTTTCCCTTGCTTCAGGAAATACACCACTTCGCCTCTGCGGAGAATTTCTGGAAAGTAGTGAAAGTTTAGACAGAGGTTTGACCATATTTGTAGGAGGTGTGGTATTGTTAGGTGTACATTGCGGAGAATTTTAAAGTCTAAATTGTCGGGACCTGGAGCTTTCTTTACATTGAAGCTGAATAGAGTGGCTTTGATCTCGGCCTCCGTGAAGGGGACATCCGAGGGAGCCGAGAAGACGGGCTCTTGAAAGTTTGTGAGGAGAGATTCTGGGAAGAGTGTGCTTGTTAGGTACTCCAGGTTGTTACGTTTGGAAGAGAGCGCCGGAGGGCGCTCCAGTTTCAGTTCTGTTGGTGTAAAGAATTTGTTACTGTAGAATTTTTGCGCTGTTCCGAAAATCTTGGTCTGTGATGAGCAAAAGTGTTTCCATGCGTTGCGTTTAGCTGTGTTTATGTGTTTTTTGAAAAGGGCCGAATGAAGTTTGATTGCTTGTTTTTGCTGTGGGATTAGGGATGGATCGATATATTTTAATTGTCTTTTAAGAGCTGTGAGTCGATTACGCATGGAACGTAGCTGGGGGGTCCAGAAGGTGTAGGCGAACTGCCGTCCCGACTTCTTCAGTCTGAATGCTGAGGTTGCTGCAGTGTGGATTGTGGCTATGAGGTTTTGAGTGTATGTTTCTAACTGGGCCTCGTTAGTGATTGTATTTAGCTCCGAGATAAGTTTCGATGATTCCTTTTGAATTAGGCTATTGAATTTTTTGAAATTGCCATGCTTTGTGGCGAAGCGTTTAGAGTGTGATATTGAGGGTATGGTGCTTGTTGAGAATGTGATGTAATTATGATCTGTGTTGTTGTGTATGTCCAGAACTGACCAGTCGTTTATTCTTGCGAACGCCTTAGGGTTGCAGAGAGTAAAGTCAGGCCAGCCCTGTGCATCGTTTTTATTAAAGGTGGGAGCAGAGTTGTCAATGTTGGCCAAGCATAGGTTATTGGAGGCTATAAATTCTATTAGTTCGCGACCTCTGCGATCCTCGTTAGGTGAGCACCACAACGGGGAATTGGCATTGAGGTCGCAGCAGCAAATGAATAATGACCTGTGTGTTATGAGGTGTTGCCACTCCAGCAGACAGGCTTCGAAGTCTGCAGACGGGGCGGCATAAGCGCTTCCAAGTAGCAGTTCACCTTCCCTAGTGGTAAGTGAGATGAATACACAATTTTCCCCAGTGAAAACGTGTGTGTAGTTAAGGGTTTGTGTCGCTATGACTATGTGGGCAGTGTTGTTTTTGGAACTGAAACTTGACCAGGCAGACGGAAAGCCGAACAGATCACCCCCCACAGTGCAGTAAGCATCCTGCAACAGCCCGATGTCTATGGACTTTTCTTCCATGAATTCCCGGGCCGTTGAGTTCGCTGCCATGCACCTGTTGAGGTTGATCTGTAGGAAATTTAGGTTATTGAAGCTGACTTTTGGTGTTGAGGAGGATGTTGCCTCTTGGGAGAGAGAGGAGAGAGCCGATGGTATTTTCTTTTTCTTCCTAGACTTCCCCATCTAGGGGAGAAAAAAAAAAAAAAAAGGGAAGGGGGAAGCAGAGGGAGGGGGCGGGAACAGGAGGGGAAAGAGAAGAGAGAACGAGTTACCCCTGTACTCCTTGAGCGTCTTGTATGCAGCCAAAGGGTCTAGATGGTGAAAGGAACCTCTGATTTCCCTCAAAGTAGAAGTTCCTTGTTCGTGACCTGTAGCTGGTGTCTACGCCGTTGAAGTTGTTGTGCTGATTGCCGTTGAGATTGGTGAATTGGCCTTGTGGGAGTCCACTTGGGTGAGCCATAAAGTGTGTGAATGGGTTGAACAGCCATGGGTGGGGACTTGCAGGGGCTTGATGGCTATTGGGCTGGTTACTCCTTTGTTGCCTGCGGTTGTGGTCAGAGGAGCTTTGATTCTCCTGACTGGAGTTTTCCTGCTGCTGCGGACGGTGTGGTTGCTGTGCCTTTTCATCTTTTGCTACGTATTTTTTATCGAGAGCTTCCCTGCATTTACTGTAGGCTTCCATTCGAACCGGACAGGGGGGAGAGTAAGCTGGGTGGTTATTGTCTATGGGGCGAATGCCTTTTTTCGCATTTTGGAGGTTTATTCTTGCACAGTTTATGCAACTGGGCTTTTCATTGCACTTATCGTTTTTATGGTTTTGAGCACAGTGAGAACAATGGATATCTTGGTCGCAGTGGGCCTGCGAGTGCTCGAAACTTTGGCACTTTGAGCATCTCATTGCCTGGGTGTGAGGTTTTATTGTACAGCGCATGAGACCTAGTTGGAGAAATTTTGCTTTTATTATTGATTCTGCTATTGGGAGCGGTACTTGTAAGATGTGGTTGGTGAAACTCTGTGCCTTGGAGGGGAACTGTCTTATATGTTTTATTGCTGTTGCAGATAAGTCATTGAGAAGACCCTGTTCATAGAGTCCTGTCATGATGTGGTCCTTGGAGAGTTCTTCAGGAACGCCCATGATTATGAGGCGTTGTTGGGGGCTGGGTTTTGTCTTGAAGATTAGTGTGGAAGTGAGGTCTGTGCTGTTTGTGTAATCTTGGATCAGTGTTTGTGCGTCGCCTCTAGTGTTGCAGATAATGTCTATGGAGCGACGGAAGGTGTTGTACTTTGATATTCTCGCCGCTGTGTTTACTCTTGAATTTCTCATCAGTCGGAGGATTTCCGTGCCGCTTAGCTTTGAGTCTTTGGACGTGATGTAAATTGTGCAGAGGGTTTTATAGTAGGCGTTGGTGGCTCTGATGTGGCTTTCATTTTGGGTTGGTTTTGGAGGTGGATTGATTGGGGAGTTGCGTCGGTTTTTCGTCTTGCTGGCTTCTTCCAGTGATGGGAATTCTGCTGTTGTGGTGGGTGTTGGATGTCCGTTGGTTGTTAATTGGTTTGCTGTGGAGGTTTCTTTTTCTGGTTGAGTCTGAGAGGTGGAGGCTGTGGGTAGGTCTTTTACTTGAGGGCGGGCGTGTGTTGTTATTCTTCTAAGTATTTCTTCTTGTTGTGCCGCGATGGTGTTAAGTTGTGTTTCCACGCGGCGATGGTGCTCTTTTAGGGTGAGCTCTTGGTTTGGTCTGTGTTGGGATTCTGTAACTGAGTCATTAGGATCTGTTGAGGTAGCAACGTCTGCTTTCTGTGGAGGTAGGATGATTGTTTCTTGTTGTTCTGTCGATGTTGCTGTGTCTGTTTGTTGTGGTGTAGTGACTGTTGATGCTTCTGCTGTTTCTGGTTGATTTGTGCAGTCTTTTTGTCTAGCTCTCTTGTGTATAGCTCGTATACGTTGAAAGGCTTTGTATAGGAGGGCGAGAGGGGCCCTATGTCCCTTTGCCCTATTGATCTCTATTATGTCCATTGCGGCCTTAGAGACCGCGAAAATGGATTTGAAGGTCTTGAAATCTTCCTTTGGGTTATAGTCCTTTGAAGGGGTACTGCTGGATTTCAAGAATTGTTGGCTGTTCATCGTAGAAATTTTTGATTTGGATTTTTTATTCCGCTTAGTTTGAGACCTGGTAGAAGTCCCTGATTTAGCTAAGATGATGGATTCGTCTGATGATGTTTCTGGTTCGTAGTCGTAGAGATCCAGGGCCTCTGAGATCTCTAAGTCAGTCTTTGACTCGTCTTCTGATTCTGCCATTTATGTTGTTTTATTTGGCTTTAGCTTTGAGAAAAGCTTTTGTTTTTAAAGATTCCTTAGCTGGCTAAAGATTACGTTTTTAGAGAGAAATTAGCTTTTATAAAAGCTTTTAAAAATATTTATAATTAATAAGTTTAACTTTTCAAAATAAACTGCGGGGGGGGGGGGGTTCCCGGCCACGCATACGCGCGCCAGACGCAGAAAGTCCCGGCTCAAAAAAAAAAAAAAAAAAATTAATATTAATATTAATTTTAAGAACCTTGGGAAGGAGGAGAAAAGAAAAAAAAAAAAAATTTTTTTTAAGAATGAAGTTATTACGTTATTATTTAAATAATTACGTTAATTAGGGTGAGCTCTAGATTGGAATTTGAAGAAACCATAACTGTAAATTGGTTCCACAGGCGCCAGAAAGCCTCAACTCAAGAAAAGCGCAGGCTGGATTACTTAGTTTGAGAAAACTGAACAAAAGGTAATGAAGAAAAAAAAAAAAAAAAAAAAAAAAAAAAAAGAGGAGGGGGCGTCAAAAAACGGTTTTTAGAGAATAGGGATTGCGCCCTCTAGCGGGGAGAAATGGTGGTAAGCCTTGAGGGTGGGGCGTGCAAAGACCTATTCAACGATATAAAGAAAGTGTAAATCGGATGGAAAGAAGCTGAGAAATGAACAAAAAACTGAAAAATTTTGAAAGTTAGGAAGAATTGGCGTCAAATAATTGGTTAAGTAAAAAGGGGAAAAGGTCTAGTGTAATTAGTGAAAACCAAGTCCTTGGGCTACAGAAAAATTTATTACGTTAATTTGGGTGAGCTTTAGATTGAAATTTGAAGAAAACATAACTGTAAATTGGTTCCACAGGCGCCAAAATGCGTTAACTTAAGAAAAGCGCAGGTTGGATATCTTAGTTTGAGAAAAATAAACAAAAGGTAACAAAAACCGCGAGTCTGAAAAGAGAAGTTGAAAATTTACGGATTTTGGGGAATAGGGATTGCGCCCTCTAGCGGGGAGAAATGGTGGTACGCCTAGAGGGTGGGGCGTGCAAAGACCTATGCAACGATATAAAGAAAGTGTAAATCGGATGGATAGAAGCTGAGAAATTAACGAAAAACTGAAAAATTTAGAAAGTTTAGTAAAATTTGGCGCCAAATAATTGGTTAAACGAAAAGGGGAAAAGGTCTTTTGCGATTAGTGTAAACCAAGACTTTAGGCTACAGAAATATTTATTATGTTAATTTGGGCGAGCTTTAGATTGAAATTTGAAGAAACCAATACTGTAAATTGGTTCCACAGGCGCCAAAAAGCCTTAACCTAAGAAAAGCGCTGGTTGGATAATTAATTTTGAGAAAAATAAATAAAAGGTAACTAGAACCGCGATTCTGAAATAGGTAGATAAAAAGTTACGGTTTTTAGGGAATAGGGATTGCGCCCTCTAGCGGGGAGAAATGGTGGTAAGCCTAGAGGGTGGGGCGTGCAAAGACCTATTCAACGATATAAAGAAAGTGTAAATCGGATGAATAGAAGCTGAGAAATTAACAAAAAACTGTAAAATTTTGAAAGTTAGAAAAAAAAAAAAATTGGCGCCAAATAATTGGTTAAGTAAAAGGGGAAAAAGGACTTGTGTAATTAGTGAAAACCAAGACCTTGGGCTATTGAAATAGTTATTACGTTAATTTGGGTGAGCTTTAGATTGAAATTTGATGAAACCATAACTGTAAATTGGTTCCACAGGCGCCAAAAAGCCTTAATTTGGGAAAAGCGCAGGTTGGTTAAGTAAGTTTAAGAAAAATAAATAAAAGGTAACAAAAACCGCGAGTCTGAAATGAGTAATTAAAAAATTACGGTTTTAAGGGTAATACGCGAGCGCCCTCATGCGGAAAGCAAGGAGGGGTAGCCTAAGAGGTGGGGCTAGAGGAGACCTTTCCAACGGTGTATGACAATTGCAATTCTGGCGAACGGTTCCCTCATTATGCGGAAAATAGTATAATTAAGTCAAAACTCCAAAAAACACACACGTAGGAAAGATCGCAATTGTTCGATAAATGATATAAAACTAAACCAACCCATGGCTTAACAGAGTTGAGATACCTTAAGGCGCCAAGGGGCTCCATAAAACAAAAGTAAATGCACTTAAAACCATTATCAGTGGAAAAATAAAAGATAAAATTGAAAGTAACATAGATCGGACATAGCTCAATTGATTGAGAAAAGTGCAAAAAATGCTCAACCCCAAGCCTACAGGGCTAAGGTTAAGACCTCTTAAGGATAAATGGGGTTACAAAAAACAATAAGTTTACACTATTAGCTTTAGTTATTTAAAAAGAAAAAACAATAACATATACATACACAGGAAAAATCTCAATTGGTTGATATAAGAACAAAACAGACTCGACCCAGAGCTATACGGGGTAAAGATAAAATAGGGGTGCTATGGAGCCCCGTCACTACAGGGGCAGAGACTTAAAAGAAAAAAAAAAAAAAAAAAAAAAAAAAAACCTTTAATTAAAAAAAAAAAAAAGTAAAAATTTTACGCACAAACTAGGATAGTAAAAATCTCAATTAATTACTGGTAGATGCAAAACAAACCCAACCCAGGATGAATCAGGGATAGAACTAAACAAAGATACTATGGAGCCCCACTGGTACACAAATTAACACTTTATTATTAATAATTATTAGAAAAATTTACAATGTTCATGCAATCATAAATGTAACGGCTGGCCACCATAATACAGCGAACATCCCTATGTTATTTGAAAACCCTGCATGGCAACAGATTACCCATAAAAAGCCATGCCCGCGAAATCGTTAAGGACTAACCAATGAAAGAAAACCCGAAAAACATTCACTATATTATCAGTGGCAACAGCCGATAGGTTTTGGTTCAAATTATGAAAAGATCCCTTCTTAGAATCCGAGAGGGAAAAATAATTAAAACAAATACATTACTAAAATTGAGAAAGGGATAAACAAAGGGAATATTATTAATGGAAAACATAATTAAGAAGATTATAAATTGCAATTTAAGTATACTAGGTAATTAATGAATTGAATTTTAGACACAGATGGTTTAATTAAAGTATAATAGGCATAATTAACATGTTTAGTATTTGATTATTAACATATATATAGAAATGAAGTCCCTACAGAAATTCTGTAGAGGGAAAAACATAATGAAAATACATTGCATTACTAAAATACTCATAACTTTAAAACCAGTGGGGCCAGAAACATAAATAAGATATCAGCAGAGAGCCAGAACATTCACGCGCCTAACGCTACATAGTACGTAACCGGTACTCACCCCTGTCCCTAGTAGATTAGCCAGCCATCAGGAGCATCTAACAGACGTCTTGATACTTTGAAGGCAGAGAGAGGGATTTTTTAATGCAGATTAATTGACACTAGAACACTGGGGCTCAACTGTCCAATGAGAAAGTGTAGGAGGAGACTTGCCCAGCTAAAATTTAAAATGAGAAATTCACGCCAAAATAAATGGTATTTAAGCGAGAACTCACAGAATTAGGTGCCTTTTTCGTGGGTTGCTTCTGCTTAAATAAGTCAATATCAACTCTTACCCCGGGAGTGGCCTATAGAACTGTAGTTCCGAGATGTGATCTTCAAAACGACGGCATCATCCGTAGTTTTCGCCGATGGAATGATTCAGCGTGCTTGGACCCAATGACTTGAAATTAAACTGAGCTTTCAATAAAACGACTTCGAAAAACAAATGGATTCTTTACTAAGTGAAAACCCTTCTTCACCATGGATAATATGTGTCACCAAACAATATCGCCACACACACACACACACACACACACATATATATATATATATATATATATATCATTGGCGTCTCGTAAATGACACTTTGGGTTTGCTCCACACGGGTTGTTAGAAAGAGTATAATAAAATGGATATTTAAGCATTTTATTGATTAATTCGATTATTTCGAGAAACAACGTAGGACGACATTTTAACAGTCAATCATATGAACAAACTTTCTATGATAAAGAGCTGTTTCTAACCATCGACATAAAGAGTTATTTTTCAGAAGGTTTTTCTGTTATTTGTGATGCAGAACCTATTTTTTCCCCTAAACCCAAAATCTCATTCACGAGAAGCCAGAGATACGAGGGTTGATCCAGAAATAAGATTCTCAAAGAACCCCAGCCGCACGGGAAGGTGCGAGGCGAAATCTGGCAACACCGCTGTGCGCGGCTTTTCCCCTACTCTTGATTAAAGCCGCGGCCGTGCTTCGCTGCGCCCGCCGCCTCTGTCTTGGCTCGGCAGCCGTCTGAGATAGAGGTGCCCCTTGTTGCTCCCGCCAAGTGCGAGATTCGTTCTGTAATTCGCGTTTTGCTGGCCAAAGGGACTCCAACCATGGATATTTATCGTCAGTTGACAGAGCTGTATTGCGACAAGTGTATATCCGTCCAACAAGTCCGAAAGTGGTGCAGGGTGTTTAGTGGCGGTCGGAAGGACGTCCATGATGAAGAACGGAGTGGATGACAGTCAGTTTCGGAGGCGATTATCGAGATGGGCGAACTTGAAGTGCTTTAAAACAGGAGGATCACCATCCGTGAACTTATTTCTCAGTATCCTGGGAGTTCTTACGGTATGTTGGAAAGAACTTTGACTGAAAAATTGTGGTATAACGTATCCTCAACGGGTTAGCGCGGAGTTCTACGACAATGGGATGCATAAATTGGAGCACCGTCTACAAAAATGCGTGGGAAAAGTTTGCGATTATGTCGAAGAATAGAGCAAAGTGTCTTCTTTCCAACGATGAGAAAATAAACAATGTTATCTATTTGTAAAATTGATGGGAACTTTATTTCTGGATCAATCCTCGTATATAATAAAGAAACAAAATTTTTATTTGGTATAATACTAAAGGATTATCGTTTGCAATTTAAAGTTAAATACCTTATATTTATCCTTTTCATAAAAACGAATATATTTCGGCATGCTTATCGCAGCCCTCTTCAGCGTTGAAATGACGACTTCACATTGCTGGCACCTCCAAAGTAAAATAAAATACGAAGCCGCCAAACATAATTTAAATATTCCCATAAAACCCAACAAAAACGTTTTCTAGCACCTCAGGAATGAAAAAGACCCTATATCGTTTAATGAAACTTCTGGCATTTACAAAATAGAATTTAACTTTGAGGACAATTCACATGCTTGCTACATAGGAATGGGACCCATAAAAGAACGTGTAAAAGAACATATGTCAGATCTTAAGCTTAATAAATTTTCTACCGCGCTTTCTACCACCCATAACAATAATCCCATTAACCTTAACACCATTAATATTAAAAAATAGCCCCTATAACAATCACAAATTTGCTTTCAAGCGCGAAGCCATAGAAATCCTAACCACTTCTTCTGTTAACGACCGTGAACCCAGCTTAATTCCTCAAGATTGGCAACAGCTATTAAAAATCAAGAAATGAAGTGAAGTTAGAACGACTGCAAGTGAGGAATGTTTACTTTGGAGGTGCCAGCAATGTGAAGTCGTCATTTCAACGCTGAATAGGGCTGCGATAAGCATGCGGAAATATATTCGTTTTTAAGAAAGCGATAAATATAAGGCATTTAACTTTAAATTCCAAAATTTTTATTATTTTTTTTTAAAGCTTTTACTAATACAGTTAAAACATTGCTTGCGGATCAGTTAAAAGTAAGTATCATAAGAAATACGAGCCCCGCCTTTATACATCCCTCTAAAACAATACTTTAATTTCTAAAAGAATTTCGTATATTCGGTTTTATTTCTTTATACGCTGTGGGTGTACATATATTAAACAATAAGGAAAGGGCATGTTTACAAACAAAGAATCCGTCAATCAATCTTTACCAATCACGGGTAGCAAAAGAACAGCCTGTATTGGTGGAAATTCCAATGTTTTGCCCTGAGTAGAATGATTTGCCATGAATTTGTTTGTACGTGACGTCATCTGCACTTTCCTTATAGGAAACCACAGTAACATTTACTCTTTAACTACATTTCTTGCGAACATGGAAGCCTCTGCGCAAGTGCGGATTCAACGAGTCTACTAGTAAAATAGGGGAGACAACCTTTTAGTTGAGAGAAAATAAGCGATAAGGGAATACAGAATGACTGGATGTTTACTAAATTCAAACCTGTTGATCAACTTGGAAACCCTCCAAGATTTCCGACTCGTCCTCACTGCTAGGCGTAGGAAACGTGGTTGCACAATACTGCATCGATTGCTGGAGAAAGTTTAAATAATTTAATTACGAATAAGTAAAATCAATTTTACATATGAAATGTTTTAAAGTACCGCCTAAGGACGGATTTTCCTGTTCAAAATGAGAAAATATCCCGATGACAAACTGTTAAAATATAATGTAAATGTTTATAGAATAGTACATATGTGTAATCAGAGTTAATAAGTTCTACTGTAATTACCTAGAACTGATAATTTTTTTTAAATTGTACACTACCTACCATTACAGTGGCGGCTCGTGAACCGAAAATAGGTGAAGAGCTCAAAATTAATATTTAAATACTTTTAATCATAATTTTTATTAAGCATGGTCTTAACTAAAATTAACTAAAAATACTTATTTAAATGTAAATTTATATTCTATAAATGAATACAGCATAAAAGACAGTGTGCCTCTTCACCAATTTTCGGTGCACGAGCCGCCACGGCCTACCAATAAGTATTTGGATACTTTCGAATTTAGACGTTTGGTCAAATACCTAGCAAAATTCTTTAGGGATCATCTTGAAACTTTGGGAGTATAGCCCTAACATAACACTTATCCATAGTACATCCTGAAGATGTCCCTTGGATAAACTTTCATCCAGAGGATATCCTAAAGGTGTCTTGTGGATGAGATGTGCAGTTAGGGAAAGTACATTTTTTTTTTTTAATCTTCTATAAGGTAAAGGAAACTAGCAAAATGTTAATCAAAAATCAAAATGTTTTGGATCACCCTGTAAAAAGTAATGCTCGAAATGCGTTTTGACTGTAGCACGTGATTATGAGGATTCCTCTAATTATCTGTATAGATTTTTATTAATCTACCACATTTATGAAGATACTAGCTGACCCGTCCTACTTCGCACGGATGAACAAATTTTAGTTAACGATGAATGAAAAATATCAGTTTATATGTTATAGTCAGGCAATATTATCAACTGAAAAGTCAAAATATAATTTTACATAAATTGTGGTGTTTACATTAAATTTTACATTAAATTTTACATTAAATTTTACATTAAATGTTGGTAATTTTTACTTTATGTTATTTATTTATTTATTTCATAAAAAGAAGCATGTCTTTACTCATGAATAAAAAATATTGAAAAATAAACCTATAACATGAATATGTGTTTGATAAAGCTGACGTCATAATTGCTTTAATTATTATTTATTTGTTCTTATAATATTAATTTCTATTAAACACAGAGCTTATGTGTTTTTAATTTTCTTAAATTTAACGTCCGCAAAGTAATCTGGTTATTGTTTTAGCAATGGTTCTCCATTAGTGATCGTTAATATTTTTTGTGATTTTGGCGGTGAATTAAAAAGGTTATCGCAAATACGTAAAGTCCTTCGAGTGAAACGTCCTAGCTATTGCGTTGCCAAATTTTAAATATCGCCAAAGAAGCCCTATACAAAAGTAGATTTCTAACGCGAATGCACATTTAATTTATTTTAAATGAACCGTGTTTCCAATCAACATAATGAAACTTGCATAATCAAATGTCATTTGCAATTCCCTAGCGGCTGTATATTGCGCTACTTGCTTTCGGAAAAGATTTTATATCAATCATACTTAGAGGAAAAGAAAAAAAAATGATTGCCAAGTTATCGCGCAAATATATTTAATTTTTTCCATAACTGATGGTTTTTAATAATGTATATTAAGGGAAAAATCAATAATATGGAACAATATTCGTATAATATATACTATTACAAAATCTGGTGTGAAACAACCACACGACTTCCATTACCCACTATTAAACGTATTATATACATTTCTTGGAGATATTAAGTACATGCATTTTTTTTTTTTTTAGATTTTCCAGTAAGAGAATCTTGATACACGTATAAAGACACCTACAACAAAGTTTACATAGTGAGTTAAAAAATAAGGGGAAAAAATAGATAGTTACTTTTTTAAACACGAATTACCGAGATCTAAAACTGAACTTCCTAATCAGGATGACCGTTAGTATTCCTGTAATATGCACGTAATACTTGAGAAAGGTTTTTTAAATTGAATTAATGAAACAATTTTCAAGAAAATCGTTAGAGCCGTTTTTGAGGTACCAACTTTTACCAAAACTTAGCATACTCAATTATTGACCGGAAAACAATAATTACATACAAAAGGATATTTAGTATTAAGTTAACATGGCGAGTTTGAAAAAAATTCGTACAGCCGTTTTTAAAGGAAGGCACTTATGAGATCTGAAATTGAGCTGTTTATAGAGGACGCCTATCAATTTTCCTGAACTAACCAATTATATCATTCGAAAGGACATCTAATAGATTGTTTATATAGCAACTTTGAAGAAAATCGTTAGGGCTGTTTATGAGGTACGGGCTTACGGTCCCATTTCCGGTTTTCGATGACCCAGTTCCAGTTTTTCAATTTTTACCAAAATTTGGAAAATTCATCTGTACATCAGACCTGAATCAATTGTGAAGATTTGTAGTTCTATCTTTATTAATTTTGGAGATATGACACCCGGAAAATTTCACACATTCGTACACACACACACACACACACTGACCAATTGCCAAAAACTACTTTTTTGGACTGAGGAGGCCTTAAAACATATAAATCAGGTGAAACTCTATATCAAATTTTTGGACCGAATACAATACTTCCACTACCTACGGTAGTACGGTAATTGAAGTAAAAACATAGATCTCGTATATTTAATACATAAATATACAGATTTTCGTATTACGTTTTCGATCTCGAAATACATAAATCGCCAAGGACGACCGATATCAAATCTATGCTTTGTTTTCAATTAAAATATTGAAAATTTGATTTAAAAATGTATTTTACCAAAATTTATTATAGCCTCTAGCACTTAGAGACAGTGTAACTTTTGATTAGTATAAAAAAAGAAAGAAATAGAAATCGGCTTTTTAGTTCTAGCGATCGTTCTCTACATATACATATAAACCTTTCCTCTTTATACATTAGTATAGAGCATAGATAGATTAAATAGGTTTCTAATCAACATAATGTAACTCAAATAATTAAATGCTATTTGAATTGCAGTAATGGTTGTATGCGCTATGTATATTGAGCTACTTGTCATAACTGTTAGTTGCTAAAAATAGTCATCAAATAAATTTAAACTTCTCAATTATTCTTTTAACAAATGCATAATGAAATGCAGACGATATTTTTTTAATTCACTTTTTATATCATTATTCGCGAGAAAATGTATTTTATTATATGTCGAAAAATGAATTAACCCGTAAATTTTTTGGGCAACAATTATAAAATAAATAATTTAATAAAAGTTTAGAAGTAACGCTTAGATCATTACATTATATCATATCATATCAAATTATATTATTAGAAAAATAAATACTTTAAATTTATAATGACGTCAGATTTAACGTGTAAGTTTAATATTTTGCAAAGCTTTATATGAATTTCAATTTAATTCACGTGCAAATATATTTATTTTCTTTTCATGTCAAGATATTTTAAAAACAAAATGTAAATGTTTCTTTTATGCTGGCAACAGCTAATTTTTTTAATATTTCATTATTTCCATTTCTATTATGGATTTTATGGGGATTTTAATTAAAATGCTCAGATTTTAAACTAAAATTTATTTTATCAAAATTTAATATAGCCTATAAGAATCAGGGATAGTGTAGCTTTTGATCAGTGAAAATTTTTTTTAAATCGGTTCAGTAGTTTCAGAGATTACCCTCCACAAACATACAATTTTTTGCGCTTTATATAATGACTAGCTGACCCGTCCTACTTCGCACGGATGAACAAATTTTAGTTAACGATGAATTGATATGCAAAAAATCAAAAAAATATCAGTTTATATGTTATAGTCAGGCAATATTATCAACTGAAAAGTCAAAATATAATTTTACAATTATTTTTTTCAATCAGTTGTTAAATGTTGGTAATTTTTACTTTATGTTATTTATTTATTTATTTCATAAAAAGAAGCATGTCTTTACTCATGAATAAAAAATATTGAAAAATAAACCTATAACATGAATATGTGTTTGATAAAGTTGACGTCATAATTGCTTTAATTATTATTTACTTGTTTTTATAATATTAATTTCTATTAAACACAGAGCTTATGTGTTTTTAATTTTCTTAAATTTAGCGTCCGCAAAGTAATCTGGTTAATGTTTTAGTAATGGTTCTCCATTAGTGATCGTTATTTTTTTTTTGTGATTTTGGCGGTGAATTAAAAAGGTTATCGCAAATACGTAAAGTCCTTCAAGTGAAACGTCCTAGCTATTGCGTTGCCAAATTTTAAAAATCGCCAAAGAAGCCCTATACAAAAGTAGATTTCTAACGCGAATGCACATTTAATTTATTTTAAATGAACCGTGTTTCCAATCAGCATAATGAAACTTGCATAATCAAATGTCATTTGCAATTCCCTAGCGGCTGAATATTGCGCTACTTGCTTTCGGAAAAGATTTTATATCAATCATCCTTGGCGGAAAAAAAAAAAAAAAATGATTGCCATGTTATCTCGCAAATATATTTAATTTTTTCCATAACTGATGGTTTTTAATAATGTATATTAAGGGAAAAATCAATAATATGAAACAATATTCGTATAATACATACTATTACAAAATCTGGTGTGAAACAACCACACGACTTCCATTACCCACTATTAAACGTATTATATACATTTCTTGGAGATATTAAGTACATGCATTTTTTTTTTAGATTTTCCAGTAAGAGAAACTTGATACACGTATAAAGACACCTACAACAAAGTTTACATAGTGAGTTAAAAAATAAGGGGAAAAAATAGATAGTTATTTTTTTAAACACGAATTACCGAGATCTAAAACTGAACTTCCTAATCAGGATGACCGTTAGTATTCCTGTAATATGCACGTAATACTTGAGAAAGGTTATCTAAATTGAATTAATGAAACAATTTTCAAGAAAATCGTTAGAGCCGTTTTTGAGATACCAACTTTTATCAAAACTTGGCATACTCAATTATTGACCGGAAAACAATAATTACATACAAAAGGATATTTAGTAGGAAGTTAACATGGCGAGTTTGAAAAAAATTCGTACAGCCGTTTTTAAAGGAAGGCACTTATGAGATCTGAAATTGAGCTGTTTATAAAGGACGCCTATCAATTTTCCTGAACTAACCAATTATATCATTCGAAAGGACATCTAATAGATTGTTTATATACAACTTTGAAGAAAATCGTTAGGGCTGTTTATGAGGTACGGGCTTACGGTCCCATTTCCGGTTTTCGATGACCCAGTTCCGGTTTTTCAATTTTCACCAAAATTTGGAAAATTCATCTGTACATCAGACCTGAATCAATTGTGAAGATTTGTAGTTCTATCTTTATTAATTTTGGAGATATGACACCCGGAAAATTTCACACATTCGTACACACACACACACACACACACACTGACCAATTGCTAAAAACTACTTTTTTGGACGCAGGAGGCCTTAAAAAATATAAATCAGGTGAAACTCTATATCAAATTTTTGGACCGAATACAATACTTTCACTACCTACGGTAGTACGGTAATTGAAGTAAAAACATAGATCTCGTATTTAATACGAAAATATACAAATTTTCGTATTACGTTTTCGATCTCGAAATACAAAAATCGCCAAGGACGACCGATATCAAATCTATGCTTTGTTTTCAATTAAAATATTGAAAATTTGATTTAAAAATGTATTTTACCAAAATTTATTATAGCCTCTAGCACTTAGAGACAGTGTAACTTTTGATTAGTATAAAAAAAGAAAGAAATAGAAATCGGCTTTTTAGTTCTAGCGATCGTTCTCTACATATACATATAAACCTTTCATCTTTATATATTAGTATAGAGCATAGATAGATTAAATAGGTTTCTAATCAACATAATGTAACTCAAATAATTAAATGCTATTTGCATTGCAGTAATGGTTGTATGCGCTATGTATATTGAGCTACTTGTCATAACTGTTAGTTGCTAAAAATAGTCGTCAAATAAATTTAAACTTCTCAATTATTCTTTTAACAAATGCATAATGAAATGCAGACGATATTTTTTTAATTCACTTTTTATATTATTATTCGCGAGAAAATATATTTTATTATATGTCGAAAAATGAATTAACCCGTAAATTTTTTGGGCAACAATTATAAAATAAATAATTTAATAAAAGTTTAGAAGTAACGCTCAGATCATTACATTATATCATATCATATCAAATGGACCATATTCCCACTTTGGGTTCGAGGCTACAAGAATATCAGCTGGTTAGGCAAACAATTCTCAACTCTACCATAGCAAAGCATTGTGGCTTGCAAATTTTTATCTTGCAATATTATTTATAAGAGTTACAGATTATATGAAATTGAAGTAAGAGTGATATTGTGATACCTTTTTTTTGTTTTTAATCCAGTTTTAGTAATATACTTTAATATTAATCAACATATGTAATATTAAAACTTGCCATGTGAACTGTGGCGATGTTAACAATTTTAAATGGATGTTCCATTTAATAAATTCCTTTATTAATGTGATTGAAATTCTAATTATTTAAGCTTTGATGTCCATATATACGTGTGTGTATAAAATGTTCTTATTAATCTTTTATTCATTATATATATATATATATATATATGTGTGTGTGTGTGTGTGTGTGTGTGTGTGCGTATACATAAAATGTTCTGCAATTTTACGATACGGAATAGTCTTAACTTTATCATTCGATTCAGTTGTTTACGTTTCTCTTTTGTTCTTGTTTGAAGAAATATTTAGGAAAATGTTATGCGTAACAATAAAATGGCATCCTGAATCTAATTTGTTTACAAAATATCGGCCACGTGTTCGGCGAATTTACCTACTGTGACGTCACAGGAATATTGTCCATTATATTATTAGAAGAATAAATACTTTACATTTATAATGACGACAGATTTAACGTGTAAGTTTAACATTTTGCAAAGCTTTATATGAATTTCAATTTAATCCACGTGCAAATATATTTCTTTTCTTTTCACGTCAAGATATTTTGAAAACAAAATCAACATGTAAAAGTTTCTTGTATGTTGGCAGCGGCTAATTTTTTTAATATTTCATTATTTCCATTTCTATTACGGCTTTTATGGGGATTTTAATTAAAATGCTCAGATTTTAAGCTAAAATTTATTTTATCAAAATTAAATATAGCCTATAACAATCAGGCATACTGTAGCTTTCGGTCAGTGAAAGAAGTTTTAAAATCGGTTCAGTAGTTTCATAGATTACCCTCCACAAACATACAATTTTTTGCGCTTTATATAATGACTAGCTGACCCGTCCGGCTTCGCACTGATGAACAAATTTTAGTTAAAGATGGATTGACATGTAAAAAATCAAGAAATATATCAGTTTATATGTTATAGTCAGGCAATATTATTAACTGGAAAGTCAAAATATAATTTTACAATTATTTTTTTTAATTAGTTGTTAAATGTTGGCAATTTTTACTTAATGCTATTTATTTATATATTTATTTATTTCATAAAAAGAAACATTTCTTTACTCATGAATAAAAAATATTGAAAAATAAACCTATGACATGAAAATGTTTTTGATAAAATTGACGTCATAATAGCTTTAATTATTATTTATTTGTTCATTTCGCAAATATATTTAATTTTTTCCATAATTGATTATTATTTTAATAATGTATATTAAAGGAGAAATCAATAATATGAAACAATATTCGTACAATATATACTATTACAGAATCTGGTGTGAAACAACCACACGACTTCCATTACCCACTATTACACGTAATATATACAATTTTTTGGAGATATTGCTTGCATTTTTTGAGATTTTCGAGTAAGAGAAACTTGATACACGTATAAAGACACATACAACAGAGTTTGCATAGCGAGTTAAAAAATAAGGGGGAAAAAATAGATAGTTATTTTTTTAAACACGAATTTCCGAGATCTAAAACTGAACTACCTAATCAGGATGACCGTTAATATTCCTGTAATAAGCACGCAATACTTGAGAAAGGTTATCTAAATTGGATTAAAGAAAAAATTTTCAAGAATACGTTAGAGCCGTTTTTGAGATACCAACTTTTACCAAAACTTAACATACTCAATTATTGACCTAAAAACAATAATTACATACAAAAGGATATTTAATAGGAAGTTAACATGGCGAGTTTGAAAAAAATCCGTACAGGCGTTTTTAAAGGAACGCACTTGCGAAGTCTGAAATTGAGCTGTTTATAGAGGACGCCTATCAATTTTCCTTAACTAAGCAACTTTTCAATCGAAAGGGCATCTAATATATTATTTATATAGCAACTTTGAAGAAAATCATTAGAGGTGTTTTTTAATATGGGCTTAGGGTCCCATTTCTGGTTTTCGATGACCCAATTCCGGTTTTTCAATTTTCACGAAAATTTGGAAAATTTATCTGTACACCAGACCTGAATCACTTGTGAAGTTTAGTAGTTCTATTTTTATTAGTTTTGGAGATATGACAGCCAGAAGATTACACACACACGTACATATACACACACACTGACCAATTGCCAAAACCTATACAATACTTCCACTACCTACGGTAGTAGGGTAATTGAAGTAAACACATACATCTCGTATTTACTACGATAATATACAGATTTTCGTATTACGTTTTCGATCGCCAAATACAAAAATCGCCAATGACGATAGATATCAAATCTAGGCTTTGTTTTCAATTAAAATATTGAAAATTTTAATTAAAAATTTATTTTACCAAAATTTATTATAGCTTCTAGCACTTAGAGAGAGACAGTGTAACATTTGATTATTGAAAGAAAAAAAAAAAAAAAAAGCAATCGGCTTTTTAGTTCTAGCGATCGTTCTCTACATATGCATATAAACCTTTCTTCTTTTTATATTAGTATAGCTATAGAGCATAGGTATATTAAATAGGTTTCCAGTCAACATAATGTAACTCAAATAATTAAATGCTATTTACATTTCAGTAATGGCTGTATGCGCTATGTATATTGAGCTACTTGCCATAACTGTTAGTTGCTAAAAATAGTCGCCAAATAAATTTAAACATCTCAATACGCAAGCGAAGTATGACATCACTGACCGCTCGTGGATGCAAGAAAAAGATTTTCCATGTTCATCGCTCATTGGATTTTTTTTTTTTTTTAATTAAAATTCTAGAAGAATTATTTCCCGATTTTAATCCTCATATTTGGGTATAGATATGTATTAGTTATTGTATGCATGCTTTAGATTGAGTTATTTTGCTGTCAAATTTACAAAATTTTAATTTTAAATTTCAAAACTGTCACCCTTGGCGTTTTTCGTATTTGGCGATCAAAAACGTAATACGAAAATATACATGCCAGATGTATATTTTCGTAAATGTATTGTACGAAATATTGTTTCATACTATTCGTTACACTCTTAATGTAAGTTTTTAAAATAACCATGATTTTTGAAAGGAATTAAATTATATTCGCCAGATAATTTGGCGATATTTTTTTTTTCTGCCAAGGATGTCGGATATCAAATCTATTCCGCTGCAACATATTAGTATATTATATCAGATACTTTATTTAGACATTTGAAAACAAATTTGACTTCAAATTATGATAGAATATTTATCCTTTCCCTTTTAATTAGTTTATTAGTTGGATGTTTATTGTGTAAATATCATCCTTTGAAATGAAATGTTTATGTTTTCAATCGAATATGGAAATTTGCCATTTTTTTTTCTAGAGTTTTGAAATTTAATATTCCAATTTTATCAATTTTACAACAAAAACAATTTAATCTAACGGATGCACATGATAACTAATACATATCTATATCCAAATATGGGGATTAAAATGGAGAAATAATTTTCCTCGATCTTTATTATTTTTTTACAAAAAATCCAGTTCACTTTTTATATTATTGTTCGCGTGAAAATATATTTTATTATATGTCTAAAAATAAATTAATTCGTAAATCTTTTTGGCAACAATTATAAATTAAAAGAAATAATATTATAAAATAGAATTTCTTATTTTATTTTATTTTATTTATTTATTTATTTTTAAATTCCAATTTCGTTTACACACATCAGTTTAAACCACAGAGTAATAAAGACTCCGTGGTTTAAACATTGATGCTTAGATATTATATCATATCATATCAAATTAAATTATTAGAAAAATAAACACTTTTAATTCTATAATGACGTCAGATTTAACGTGTAAGTTTAACAATAGAGCAGACGCATGTTTATAAACAAACGACGCTATTCTGCAACTTTTCCGCATGTAGGCAAAGTATCTGCCTTTCCATTGGTGCTTTATCCCAACTTTTGCCTACAATCTACAGTACGTGCGGTATAATCTGTCACAGTGACGTCCCGTGCGCTTGCTCTATTGAAAAAGCTTTATATGAATTTCAATTTAATGCACGTGCAAATATATTTCTTTTCTTTTCATGTCAAGATATTTTGAAAACAAAATGAACATGTACTAAATGTTTCTTTTATGTTGGCAACAGTTAAATCTTTTAATATTTCATTATTTCCATTTCTATTACGGCTTCTATGGGGATTTTAATTAAAATGCTCAGATTTTAAACTAAAATTTATTTTATCAAAATTAAATATAGCCTATAACAATATGGCATACTGTAGCTTTCGGTCAGTGAAAGAAGTTTTTAAATCGGTTCAGTAGTTTCAGAGATTACCCTCCACAAACAAACAATTTTTTGCGCTTTATATAATGATATAGATATAGATATAGATAACGGTTTCTTTAGAAAAATGCAATAGCAATTGCTGCTTTTAGGGTGTTAGACCCAATGCAAAGCCATTTTTAGGAAATTTTGCATACTACATTAGACGCAGAAAACTGCAATCAGATTACTGATTCTGTACTTCAATAAGATACTGCAATCAGATATTTTATGAAATTTTCAAAAAATGTCAAATATCTTATGAAATATAAGCACTTTTACTAAATAATTTTTAAATACGCATGAGCAAGCTTCATGAAAAGTTCATGTTCATAATTTAATAGCTGAAGGTATTGAGCTACTTATAGGAATCCCCCCCCCCAAAAAAAATAAAAATAAAAATAAATAATAAAAAAAAAAAAATAAATAAATAAATAAATAGAATTTAATAAAATAAATAAGTAAATAAATAAAAAATAAAATAAAAAGTGTAAATTCAAGCAGTTATGAGAGATAGAATGAACAGAATTTATCAGTTTATCTCAAAATATTTAATATTAATATTAATCTCAAAATATTTAATATATAATATTTTTATTCAGTTTATCTCAAAATAAAAGTAAGATCATAGGGGGATTTATCAATATTTATTTACAGTCCACAAATATTGTATGACTATTGGGCATTGATTGAATCAAAATAAAAATGTGAGTAAAATATAATTTCGCCCTTATAATTTCGATTTTATTTTCAGAGAAACTGAAATTCTATTCATTGTATGACACATGAAAGTGTGAATTTACACGATATATGTTTGGGATATTCATAAACGTAACTCAATACTTTTCGTTACTAAATTACGCAAATAAAATTTTTATAAAGCCTGCGCATGCATAGTTAAAAATTATTTTGTAAAACTGCTCATATTTCGTAAGATATTTAACATTTTTGATTGCGGTATGCTGTGTCTAATGTAAAACACCAAGGTTTCTAAAAATGACTCTGCACTGAGTTTAATAACCTATTTATTATTATTATTTTGTTTATTATTATTATTATTATCATTATTATTATTATTAATGAATTTTTTTTTTTTTTTTGAGGACTGAGGACTATTAGTCTCAATCAATGGATTTTTACGATACCAGTTTTACGACAGTTGGACATTTTTCGAAATCGAAAATTTATCGAAAATATAACTAAACAATTTGAAAACAATGTTATAAATTTGACAAAAAAAAAAAAAAAAAAAAAGCTAACAGTCCTCCGTACAAAACTTTTTTCTAGAATTTTCCCAAAATACACTGATGGAAAAAAAAAATCCCAACACCAAGAAAAAATTATTGTACAGTAATGAAATTTCAGCAATACATTTGTCTAGGTAACATATTTAATTGATTAAAGTTTCAAGATCACAGGTAGAGCCATTGGCGAGAAGAGCCATTTCAAATGTGAAATGTTGGTACATTAGTAACCGGTATAACCGCCAGAATTTTGAATGCAAGCATGCAAACGTGCATGCATTTTGTCGTACAGGTGTCGGATATCAGTTTGTGGGATGGATTTCCATGCCTGTTGCACTTGGGCGGTCAATGCAGGGACGGTTAATGCTGGTTGTGGAGGACGCTGAAGTTGTCGTCCAATGATGTCCCCCCATACGTGCTCGATTGGAGAAAGATCTGGTGATCTAGCAGGCCAAGGCAACATGTCGACACTCTGTAGAGCATGTTGGGTTACAACAGCGGTATGAGGGCGAGCGTTATCCTGTTGGAAAACACCCCCTTGAATGCTGTTCATGAATGGCAGCACAACAGGTTGTATCACTAGACTGACGTACAAATTTGCAGTCAGGGTGCGTGGGATAACCACGAGAGTGCTCCTGCTGTCATACGAAATTGCTCCCCAAACCATAACTCCAGGAGTAGGCCCTGTGTGTCTAGGCCGCAGACAGGTCGCTGGCAGGCGTTCACCTGGCCTCCTTCTAACCAACACACGGCTATCACTGCGACCAAGGCAGAACCGGCTTTCATCAGAAAACACAACAGATCTCCACTCCGTCCTCCAATGAGCTCTAGCTTGACACCACTCACGTCGCAAACGGCAGTGGTTTGGAGTCAGTGGAATGCACGCTACAGGGCGTCTGGCTCGGAGCTGTCCTTGAAGTAACCGATTTGTAACAGTTCGTTGTGTCACTATGGTGCCAACTGCAGCTCGAATTTCAGCTGCAGACGCAGTACGTTTAGCCACAGCCATATGCCGAACACGGCGGTCTTCCCTCTCAGTAGTGCCACGTTGCCGCCCGGAACCCGGTCTTCTTGAGGCAGTACCTTCCCTTGACCACTGCTGCCAACACTCACGCACAGTGGATACATTCCTGCCAAGTCTTTCTGCAATATCGCGGAAAGAAAACCCACCTTCTCGTAGCCCTACTACACGACCTCTTTCAAACTCAGTGAGCTGTTGATAATGGCTTCTTCGTCTTCTTAGAGGCATCCTTGACTAACATTAACCCACTACGTCAAATCTCAACTGTAAATAACGATCACGAACCTCACAGTGCTTATTTAAAGCAAACCTCATTTGCATGTTCATAGTGTCGCTACTAGCGCCATACTTATGCGCGTAGCTCGAAATTTGAATCGACGTCGTCTTTCAGATGTATAAACACGCCTACCAAATTTCGTTTATCTAGCACAGCTCCTTCCTGGTGTTGGGATTTTTTTTTCCATCAGTGTATTTTTTTTTTCCTTAAGAAAAAGAAAAGAAAACTAATAATAGTCAGTTTCGAAACGGACAGTATCGAAAAAGTTTTTTTTTCTTTTTTTTAATATACATATATATATATAATTTTGAATTAGGAAATAAAAATTGCGCGTGCAAAATTAAATAAAAATAAAAGAAATAAATAAAAGAAAATGAAATGAAATGAAATACAATAAAATAAATAATAATAAATTGGAAAAAGAGGGGAGGGGGGAGAGGCAGCTGAATGCTGATAAGTAATTAATTATATAAATGGAAATACTATGTAATAAAATGGGTAATAAATGGGTTAAAAAAAAAAAAAAAACTTTTTCTATACTGACTATTATTCATTTTCTTTTCTTTTTCTTTCAAAAAAAAAAAAAAAAGGGGATTTAATTTTACCAAAAGCAGAATTTAGTTTAGTACCGAGGTCTATTAGAGTTTTTTTTTTTTTTTTTTTTTTTTTTAAAGAAACCGTTATATCTGTATGAATATATGTGGTAGCCTCATGAAAATTTATACAGTTAGTCTGAAGAATCATTATAATCACTGCTACATCCAAAACGTATTTCAAGCGTTACTTTTTACAGGGTGACATTTCGATTTTTCTTTAATTTTTTTTACTAGTTCCTTTTTTCTCTTTGGGCAAAAATAACACATTCTTTATTCTCCCAAAGTTTAAGATGACTCCTAAAGTGTTTTTCTAGATATTTCACAAAACGCCTAAATTCGAAAGTGCCCAAATACTTACTTGTATTAGGTAGTTTATTTCTTAACTTTCTGTATATAAATGTGAAATTGAATTAACATATTAATTAAAATTTTTATTTATCCTATTTTAAAATAAATCCCATAGTAAAATTACGCTTTTAATGAGTATTAAAAAACAATGTGATATTTTCCATTTTTCAGTTAGTAAAAACATTGTTTATAAACAATAAATATATTTATTATTTGAATACGATTTGCATTTATATACAAAGAAAAGTATGCACCAGTGGATCTGTAGCTTAACTAAAATGTTATGTAATTTTCTTATCTAACTTTTTTTTATTGAAATAGATTTAACATACTGCCTTATTTTACCTGAAGGAAATTTTCTGCATATATGTGTATAGAAAAGAGTGATCTGAGTTAGGGAAAAATACAAAAAATCTCTAGCTGAAAACTGGAATAATTTTCGGGAAACTCTTTGATATATATATATATAATAATAATTATTATTATTATTTATTTATTTTTATCTTACTTGTACTTTCAATAAAATACTTCTATATCCTAATCTTAAATTATTCAGCTCAAAAATTGTACTTAGAATAAATTTTCCCTAAATGTGTCTTGCTTATGTATTTTTTCTGGTATAAAAGATTTGGGTTTCATGAATTTACATTAACCTTTATTTATTTTTTATTTTTTATTTTTTTTTAAACAAGGAAAAAAAAATGGGGAGATATTCACTTATCTAGTGTAATGCTTCACTTCTTCACTTACATGTTTTATTAAAGAGGTACTTCTGATCAGTAGCTTAACTTTACCCGAAGGAATTTTCCTCTACACAAAGAAAATCCACATAGGGAAAAAACCAATTATGCCGCAGTTGTCAGGGTGAATGATTCTTGACAAAAAGGTCTTTTTATTCTTTATTTTTTTCCCTGTGGGGAATCAAGGATCACATTCCTTTTATTCTATCTTAAGGTCTGTGTTGAGGTTATGAGATTTCCCTTTAATTAACGTAGCAATAAAAAATATTTTATATTATTTTATGTTACTAAAAAAGTTTCAAACTAAATACAATGATGTATACAATATACTGAATAAGTACTGTTTATTTAAACATTTGATAAAATCTAATTCATTAATTCATTAATTCATAATTTTTTTTTCTAAAGTTATTCGTGATATATATATATATATATATATACATATATTTTTTTTATTACTATTTATGAATTATTTAAATGAATAATGAGAAAAAATAAACCGCATTCATGTATAACAAATAATTAGTCATTTTCTGAATTCCAAAACTGGAAATATAGATTTCCGTGTTATGCGTATAAGGTAAACCTATAAACAGAATAGACGAAATGATCTAGAATTTCTAATCTATATTCTTCTAGAGGGTGAAACAATGGCATGCGTATTACACTCTTTAACTAGATGCCTTCCGCGTCGCTCAGAAACTTGGCAACAGTTCAAGCGGTAGACAGCGCCACCTGGTACATATTGCGCTCTTTTTTATTCAACTGATACCAATAATTTTAGGAAGTGATGTATCATACATAAAATCGACGTTTCTTCGATTCTATTCGCATTTTATGTATATAAAATCCCACTTTTAAAAAGTTTTAGTGGCTGTTGAATAAAAAAGTCGCGCAATCTGTCCCAAGTGGAGCGGTCTACTGCCAAGTTTCCGAGCCACGCGGAAGGCATCTAATTTAGGAATGTATGCATATTAAGAATCCTTCGTATTTCGAGAAATTCTCGCTTAATTTCTAGAATTGGGTTATAAATTAGAGTTATTGTTACTAAAACTCGTTTCTTGCGTTCACATTCATTTGCAAAGATTTGACCGCGAACAAGGAAACAATCTAGAATTTTAACAGGGGTTTCTACAACTCGCTTTCAAAGGGGACTGAAATTTATAAGTATGACATGAAACTATTTTTACTAAAGCCACAGTTTATTTTCTATATGTCAGTCACATATATATATTTTTTTTTTTTTTCAGTGAAATGCGGAAAAATCCAGAATTTTTTTTCATAATTAATACCAGTATTTGTATATATGAAATTCGTATGAAACTGTATTTTTAAGGATATATACACTGTTGAAAAAAAATCGTGCATTTTACCTGAAAAATGATTTTAATTATCTGCAAACTGTATTTTGGCGCAATATTTCCCTCTTTTACTGGTGATGATTCATTTGTAAGCACCGCTGAAGTGATGAAACTTAGCATTAGCATATTGTTTGCAGATAAAAGTGCCTAATTAGCACCGTCTTTTACGAAGCATTGAAGTTATTTTTAGCAGTGATTATTTTTAACAGTGTAAAAAATCACTAATTTTTAGATAGTTTACATACCTGGTAACATTTGAAGGGGCCGTACTATCCGTCCTTTTTACAGGTCAGAGATGGAAAATTTTCACCATTTTGCCACCACTAATTTTATTCAGAAATATCTGCGGTATTTTCATAGCAACGTGTCTTGATTAAATAGAATTGAGATTATTGTATACAAATAGTGGTAGCAATAAAAAAGGAAATTTCTCATCCCAAAGAGAATCCTGAAAAAAGGGAGGAGAGTACGACCCCCTGCATTTGTAATTTATTCGGGAGTACTGTTAGTTCCGCCTTTTTTTTTTTTTTTACACAAGTATGTTTTTTGAAAAAAATTATTCTTACTTCATCGTAATTGCATATTGGAGAAAATTTCTCTAAAATCATACTGTTGTGACAAAAAGGACGGGGCTAAAAGTACTCCGGAATGAATTATAAATGTTACCAGGTATGAGTTTTGAAGATATATTCTAATAGATTTTCTTCCATGAAAGAGTTTGTATTTATCATTTGCATCTCATTTTAGAAGATAACAAAACAGTTTAAAGTTTATTGTTAAAAATGAAATACTCAAAAATGAGTAAATGAACGTAGTCATTTCGAAATGAGTAATTTTGTTCCAAAAAGGAAAACTTACTTGTCTCGTTTATGAAATATCTTGTGATTTCAAATTAATATCTGTTTACTATATTATTTATTATAAATATGCTTAACTAAAAGAAGCTCTTTAATAGAATCTCTACACATTTAAACCGGAAGAGTTCAAACACAAAATTGATTCGCTCAAATCTCCAAAACTATATTTCGTTGCGGTTTCATACTGGTTCGCGGAAGAATACATCAATGATAGTCTACGTTTGGGATACCAGGATAAATACATATTTTCATATGCAAGAAAAAGGCTTTATGAAGTGAAAGGCCATTAAATGAAGAAAATTTCCAAAATCGTTTGGGTTTATCATCTATTAAATAAATTACTATTTATTACCTATATATTTGCCTAAAACATCTAATGTGCAATAATTATTTTGGAAGAATATGGCATTATATGGAAGAATACATCAATAATTATATGGAAGAATAATTATTATGGAAGAACATCAATAATTATATGGAAGAAGAATATGGAAGAGTAATTATATGGAAGAAAAAATGTAATGTGCAATAATTATTTTGGAAGAATATGGAATTATATGGAAGAATACATCAATAATTATAAGGAGGAATAATTATTATGGAAGAACATCATTAATTATATGGAAGAAGAATATGGAAGGATAATTATATGGAAGAATACATCAATGATAGTCTACGTTTGGGAAATCGCGATTTATACATATTTTCATATGCAAGAAAGAGGCTTTATCAAGTGAAAGGCCATTAAATGAAGAAAATTTCCAAAATCGTATGGGTTTATCATCTATTAAATAAATTACTATTTATCATCTATATATTTGCCTAAACATGTAATGTGCAATAATTATTTTAAACATTAAAACATGAACAAAAATAAGATAAATTACACTACCGCATGTTAAAAATCTAGTAAAAACGGGATGGCAATGAAATCTCGTAAGTGATTTCCATTAAAATTTGACAGAAGGTGTTTTAAGTGAAGGTGCAACTACATATCAATTTGTATAAAATTTTGTGCAGTAGTTCTTCAGATACTGTAACAACAAAAGTTTTGTCACACACATATATGCGCCGACAAAGAAACGTTTTTTTTTTTTTGAAAGATCAATACGTGTTGTAGATCTGTCACAAGGTGCAAAGTCTTAAGAAACCAGAAATCGAAAATTTGACGAAACCAAAGCTTTCTTTTATTGAATATAGAAGAAAGTAAAAAGTGAAAAAATACAGTATAAAAAAAATGAATCATAATCATCGCAATTTTCTTTACTAAACCAAATTAAATTTCTATCAGTTCATGAATAATTTTCGTTTTGACACAGAATATCGACAATTTCACAATTTACGTAAAATTTCGTTAACTATTGTACAAAATTTTAAATATCAACATTATTCATATAACCTCGAATTTCATATTGATTTTTTTGTTTTTTTGACTATAGAAATCTTCTTGCTACTTCATGAAATGTTTATTTTCATTCTGAAAGCTTTTTTAATAATAATGAAAATTCTGTATTATAAAAATTGTATTTACGAAATATGTTCTTTCTGATTTTTGGAGACAAACTGAATGAAAATGTTTAAACATACTTTTATAATAGTTTCCTATTTATACCAACTGAAATTTTTTTCAGAAAGCATTAAGAGTTTCGTATTATGCGAAAATAATTAAAAAAATTATGTGTTACATAATATTTAAATGCAATAACATACCTGGTAACATTTGTAATGCATTCCGGAGTACTGTTAGCCACGCCCTTTTCTCACACCAGTATGTCTTTAAAACATATTTCTTCGTATTCCATCGCAATAACATATTGGAGAAAATTTCTCTAAAATCATACTGGTGTGAGAAAAGGGCGGCATTAACAGTACTCCGGAATGTATTATAAATGTTACCAGGTATGCAATGATTTCTAATTTTTGTTTTCTTATTTGTGAACTTTTAAAATCGTGAATTAATCATCTTACAAATCAGAAACAAAATTATAATGCTGCTAATAATGAAAACCATATAAATGATTTAAATAATACAGAAATTTGTCAAAGTTTTTTTTTTTTTTTTTTCATATCCATATTTTATAGAGATATTATTGTTTTGGAGTAGTATTTTAAGGAAATATTAACATTAAAATGACACATTTCTAATATTATTATGAACAGTTGCATGTTGTGAGACCTAATGCAATCTTTTATGACTCAAATGCTCGAAATTGACTCAAGTGCTCGAAAAGTCAATTTTTGACAATTTTAGCGTTAATCGGTGATAGTCCCAGTAAAAGTGTCGGGTGACCAAAAAATTTTTGGTTTGGTATAAAAGAAGGTTACCAATTTTTTGTATTTAACTTGTCGTTTTGTTCTAGTGGAGATATACAGGATGGTCCTAAACTATGTGTCAAAAATGTAAAGGCAGGTAGAGGGGACCTAAATAAGCAGATTTCGTATAGGATTGTGTGTGCAGTAATGCCGCCTTGAGCCGGTAGAGAGCGCTGATTACTGTGGCGTATAAAAACGCTTCGCTAGCTGGATTCATCCATTTTTTTGTGCAGCCCCATACATGAAATGCATGTCAGCCAGCAAAAGATGCATGCTGCTCGAGATACGTTCGGAAAATGATAAATGAAGCTAGCGAAGCGCTTTTATACGTCGCAGTTATCAGCGCTCTCTACAGGCTCTAGGCGGCATTACCACACTTACATTCCTATACGAAATCATTTTTTTAAGTCCTCTCTGCATGCCTTTACATTTTTGACATATAGTTTAGTACCACCCTGTAGAAAGAGTTTAAGGGAAGTTGTGAAGCTTTTAGCGTTCAATTCGATATGGGTAATTTTAGGACGGACCTTTAAGGTAAAATGAAGCGAATCGTTTTCTATCTTATTGCTTTAAAATGAGACTTCCGAATTAAAGAAGTTGACGTTTTAAGGATGAAATATTTTGATTGCATTAATATTCAAGCTTGTAGATGTTACTAAAGTGATTCAAAGCAACTTTGAAGTTTATCATTTGCAAATGTGATTTTGTGTGAGCTCATTTCTTAGACTAATTCATGTGCGAGTGTTAAGTCAAGTCTGATCAGCTCGTTTTATAATAGTTCCTTAAGATTTGCTAAAGTGTAATACAGTTCATGACTTGTGTGAAAGTCTCAACATCCCCCCCCCCGTTAAAGTGTAAAATTATGAAGGTTAGTTTTTATGTGAGTCATCTTAATCTGCATTAGCTAAATACTTAAATAATTAGGATGGCTGATACAAACAGGGCTAATAACCAGTCCTTACACACTTTAAAAATATAAACAATAATTTTTAAGTTTAATTATATATATACCTTTTTATTTTATTTATTTATTTTTTGAAACACATAAAATATTAGTTTCCCAGTAGAACATCTATCTGATAATTAACCCGTTAGTAGTCGCATATCGGTCTTTTTGCCGCCCATCGCTTATAAATTCCTCCAGCAGATTACCCCTTAAACATAAAGTGGGGAAACTCTGTGTACCTCACCTTGGGTGGATGTCCTCCAACATAGTATGTCTTCAAGTAATTCCTGCTACTTTTTGAGCAATTAAAAATATTTTACTTCTCAAATCGGTCTATTTGACCGCGACGCGACCATTAACGTTGATTCATTTTTCTCCCCATTTCCGGTATTTCAGACAGGTTAGAGTTTTGCGGGAAAAACTTCGCGTGAATTAAAAGCACTTCACCTTTGTATACTTGCTTTATTTCGGCTTTCCCCCAATACTAAACAGCAGCGGCAAAAACACCGACACGCGACTATTAGCGTTATAAAAAATGACGCGGCTACTCTCGGGTTAAGATCCAATAATATCAGCTTAGTAACTTTATAAAACTGTTGAGTTATATATATTTATATATTTAACATTAATTATGAGCGTAATTTTCAAAAGTACTAGCATAATACTTGTGGCAGACTTTAATAAATTATCGATAAATGAGAAAAAATCAGGTTTTACAAAATTATAAAAAATAGTTTTAAAACTACACCAAAGTGTAAGGTCTGTTAAAGATAATTAAAAATAAAGAAAAAATACTTTAATTTTTATATAATTTTAATTAATATGGCCTGTTACTAAACTTAAATATTTTAACAAAATCAATAACTACAAAAATAATTACTTAAAAAAGAAAAGAAAAAAAAAAAAAAGTTTTTAATCTGTTACTGATTGTCTTGCTCTGCTATATTTATATTAAATTTTTAATTTTTCTTTTTTTTCATTAGTTTTAAGATAAATGTTACATTACATACCCACATATTTTTAATGTTATTATATGTAAACTAACACCATTTTTTTTTTTTAATATGCACATGAATTAAAATAAAATTATAAACCAATAATTCTCAATTAACATTATCAAATATGATTTACACCCTACTATACTTTTCAGATATGTAATAAAAGTAATATATTAAAGTATTCTTAGCAATAAAAAGTAATTTTCACAGAAACACATAAAAAATAGTTTACATTATAACCTACACCTTTATTCCCATGTCAATAATGATGTTCTCATTATGATTGTCTGCTCATTTAAAGTATTAAAAATATTTTTCTGAAGATAAAAATATGTAGGATGTATAATAACGCTAGAAAATACTTTTTATGTATCACCTACCGAATTAATATTCAAATCATTCTGTTTTTCGTTTGATATAAAATATTATTGTAATGAAAAACTTAAAATAAACCGTGGATAAATATTTGTCAGAAAGAAAAATATATATATATAAATTTGATTAATACACCTACTATTAAATGGGAAATAAAACAATTGATGTAATTTGTAAATTAGTTTTTTTTTTTTTTTTTTTTTTGTAATAGTTTATTATTAACAATAATATTTATTTACAATAATATTATTAAGGGAAAAAAAGTGAATAATTAGAAATAGTTTTACATTCAGTATTTAAAATAAAAAAACAAACAAAAATAAGTATGTAAAATTGTATATTTTACAGCGAAAGAAAAACATTACAACGCCATACAATTAGTCCTAGAAAAAATTGAAATTATAATAGAATTATTTTTTGTAACATATGTACCATTTCCCAATTGAGAATTTTATTCTGATAGTAAATTAGTTAATGAAGCATAATCATGTTTGTAAATTTTCAAAATAATAATAGTGACAAATATTGGAACTAAATGATATGTACTTACATATTTTATATTTTTATTATTGTTTCATAGCACTATGATTTTTTTTAATAGTCTTGTGAATTAATGAGATATGCACATTATTATATTAGTAAAATTTTTATTAAAACATGTAGTTACAAACTAAGGGGTGCGTGAGTTTCTCTTTGGTAGTGTGCATCTGTGCATGAGTCTTCCGTTTTTCAAGGGAGGCTTCAAACGGGAAAAATTTTATAGCGGTTTTCAGTAATGTTAATCGTCGAAAATATATATAAAATATTCCATTTTAAAATACTGGAGTCAATTCAGATTTAAAAGTTTAAAATGTTGGCAGCTCTGGTTAGTCATTGTTTTTTTTAAGCAGATAAAAATTAACCCTCTCATGCATGCATTGTTTTATAATTGTCAAAAAAATTTTTTTTTACTTGCAGTTTGCCTCAAAATGAGTCAGAATAATGGTGAACATTTAAATTTTGAAAAAAAAAATATTTTTTTAAGAAGTTACAAGCACAACCTCAAATGAGGCTTACATGCATCTAAGGGTGCATTTCTGAAAAAAAAATATTATTTTTCATTGCAGTCTTCAAAGCATTCTGGGCATAAATTAACGTTACATCGACAACAAGTATATCTTGTTTTACTTTTGCAAAGTTCATTTTTACATTTTAATGCAAATTTACCATCGGACTTCATTGGATAGTGTTTTCCGTTATCGAATCTCAATTCATTTGCTACATTAGATAATTTCCTTTTCTTTATTGTTGATACAGTGGAATCAGAATTGCTACTGGATGGTCTACCCCTTTTCTTTGCCATCAATGAGCTTCCTGTGTATACGAGACTTGATGCAATTCTGCTTTTGAATTCCAACAAATCGTTCGTTTCTCTTCCCTCTTTTCTCCAAAGCAGCCAAGCATTGACTACAGCAACGTTCAACAGGTGGTAAAATATTCTCATATACCATCGTTTATTCCTCTGGGAATGACGATAGAGTGCTACAAGGGAATCCATCAAATCAACACCTCCCATATGAAGGTTATACATTTTTACTGTATTTGGCCTAGCTATTTCTATCAAAGATTTAGTTGCATGAGAAAAACGTTTTGCTTTGCCCATTGGTTGCACTCCAGCAAAAGATGAAACTACATGCATAAGATTTTTTAACGACCCATCGAGTCACAGTTATGTTTTCTTTATTAGTAGTCACAGACACTGACCCCCTACCTTCTTTCAGAAGAGATTTAACATCCTTTAACTGATCATTTGTACCTAGCATTCTATTAGATCGAATTGACATACATAAATTACTTAATTAGTGATTAAATATTAATATAGTTTAGAAACATGATCTCTCAATACATGAATCATGTTAAATATTACCAAATTAATTACATAATTAACCATCTATGAACTACATATAAATGGAAATAAGCAAGTATTTATTATTAAGTGTATATAAATCACAATTGATTTAATAAACTAAGCATTAGCTCCTCTAATAAGAAAATTTCTAGCACTACTACTCATCATAGCATCAACAACCTCAAATGAGGCTTGCATGCAGTCAAAGCTGTTAGCTACCATAACTGCATGATAACCTCATTTGAGGTTCTCAATAAAAATAGCTTTATTTTAGCTAAAAAATTGTTAATAACTCATAAGTTTTTGTTCATTATAGTAAAAAAAATGTAGAAAACAGGAAATATTTTTACTTACTTGATATTTGCAAATAAAGTGTAGAAATGGTCTTCATAAATCGGTTGTTCTGTGACTTCTAATGCTGTACAAAATGACTACTTTTAAGTGATCAGAATAAACTGCATAGCTAGTTCTGCCATCTTTTGCTGCATTTTACAAGCTTTCCTTGTTATCATAGGGGAATACAGTACAATTCAGAATCCAAATTATTTGAAATACCATTTATTTCGGGGGGTTTTTCCTAGTAGCCTCATATGAGGTTTAAATGCATGAGAGGGTTAAATGGATCCATTTATCTTAAAAAATACTGTTCCGTTGTCAATTTTTATCTTTTGTTTCGTTGTTTTTATACCTGATTTACTCAACGGTAGTTTAGAAGTATATACACTCATGTCGATAAATTAAGGATAATTCAGATTCATACTGAAATCGAACTTTAATTCAAAAATTTCACCTGTAGAAATACCACACACATCTTTAAGAATAATATGCAAATTATAGGAAGCCATCAGATGACTACAATATGATGTTACAATGACGAAAGTGTAAGAAGGGGGTAGATAAGGAATGGGAGCAAAGAAGGAAAATTGTTCACAAGCGTTCTGTGTGCCGCTTAGTGCCACAACCGAATGGTTATGACACATACAGATATTTTTTTACGTGGTAGAATTATCGACCGACTAGGATGTGGGATTACTTAGATAGAAGTATCGGGGAACTTAGAATCGCCCAAAATGTCATCTCTAGGCTTTGGCAACGATTCCAAAATGATGGAAATGCCAGTCGACGTTACAATACTAGTCGGTCCCGAGTTACAATGCCGAATGACCACCGGTATTTGGCAGTAACTGCCAAAATAAGCAGATAAAGCACAGCATCAGACCTGTCTCGTCAACTGTCTGAAGCCACGAGTGCCACAGTTTCAAGACAAACCGTGTATAGACGTTTGGGAGATATTGGTCTATATGCTCGCAGGCCTGTTAGATGTGTTCCACTCAAGGCAATGCACCATGAAAGCGGTTAACATGAGGTAGAGAACATGCAATGTGGACAGCGGCACAGTGAGCTTGTGTGATGTTTTCCGACGAGTCCAGGTTTAGATTGCAGTGTGATTCACGCCAGACTTTCATATGTAGAACGTCAGGAACCCTTTACCACCAAAACAACATCATTGAACGACACCATTACTGTGGGGCAGTAGTGCTCGTTTTTTTTTTTTTTTTTTTTTTTTTTTTGGAGGGGGGGGCATATTGGGCACCAGAACAGATCTGCATGTTCAAATCGGAAGAATGATAGGCCAAATTTATCGGGACATCATTCGGGAACAACACGTACGTTTGTTTACGGGTGCCATGAGCCCAGAATTTGTGTTTATGGATGACAATGCGCGTCTTTACCGTGAAAACGTTGTACACGGATGCCTACAATCTGAAGCTATCCCCCGCATGGAATGGCCAGTATTCTCAGCTGACTAGAATCCGATAGAGCATGTGCAGGACATGCTTTTCCAACGATTTGTAGTCCGTCAACCGATATTTTTTGTAATTGCTTCAGGGAGCAAAAATCGTAGTTTTTATAAATGGTATCCTACATAAATCACCTTTTTTTGTTCTTGATCTTTCGTTTAATAAATGGACTTTATGAATAAGTCATGTTTGTTTTGCTTCTGAACCTTTATTTGCCTCAGCTAGCATTATCCTTAATTTATGGACATGAGTGTATTTCAACATAATTAAAATTTGATTAACAGTTAAATATTTTAATATACTATATATATACTATATTGTATATATACTATATAACACTGTTATTTCTCTTACCTGACATACTCAGTAACCGTTTCACCATATCAATAGATATAGGTAATAATTTAAATAATATTTAATAATACATACACACATATATACATACATATATATATATATATAATATTCTCGTAAGTTTTTCTTTAGTTATTTTTGTTACTTATTTTCAACTTTTATGACTGAAAACATATACTATAATTTCTTATATATATATATATATATATATATATATATACTTATATATACATATATATATATATATATGTATTAAACTTATGCTTTGTTTTATGCTAAGATCTAAATAAAAGTAATTTTGCAATTTTCTCAATTAAATAAACTTGAGCAATATCAAAAGTTTCTAATGCCAGTTTTTTTTAAATTTTAACAAAGGTAATAGGATACAGTTTTATTATATATTTATTTATACCCTTGTATTATATAAGATAAAATGTATGGTATCTGTCAATTTCGAATGATAATAGAAACATGATGAATGCAATTAGTAATTTTATACAAAAATGAGCTACAAAATCATGAACTACGAATAAATAAAGTGTATTGACACTTATTGACAAAACTCATTATATTTAGATAAAACTTCCTCCACGTATCCCACGTTTACCTATATTCTCTGTTAAAACGCACACTTATTCCAGGTTCTCACATGTTGGCAATGTCAATATGTGAGAATCTCATTTCCCCCTATTCTCATAACTGTCGGTTCAAAACGCTTCAAGTGGAATATCTTTGTCTGTGGTGACCTGATTAGAGTACCCTTATAAATTAAAAGCGTTAATAATTATTGCAATTTTCTAATTAGGAATATAATTTTAAATTCTTTGTAAATAAAAACCAAAATGTTAATAATTATAATAAATAATTTTCCTGTTTTTTTTTTTTTTTTTTTTTTTTTTTAACTGAGAAAAACGGCTTACGATAACGGACTGTCTTCAGAAAATGAGAACATCCAGTCAGCATAGTCTCATCCGCCTGAGAATATTCTGATTCCGTTGTCCAGCGACATAATGATGATAATCATTGTGCCGCAGTGTTTTATTTGCCCTAAACAGAATAATTTAAAATAGACTTTCATCACCTTTGAACCTTAAACTTAACATAAACATAAACTAAGGCAGCAAGTGGATGTATTCAGATTTCTTGTGATGTGGTTTTTTAGCTGCCACATGCGTCGGAGGGAGATTTCTTCCTCTGACAAAACTTTTGCTGTGATAATTGGCATAGAAAACTTGGGTTTCTATTGTAAAATTCTTTGAACAGCAATGTAAAGTAATGTCTTTCATTGTAAACATGTCCAAAAGTTCAGTGGTCAATTTTTGACAGTGAATAATTTACGATATCTCCCGTACTTCTTTGCCGCTAGTGTGTGTACAGTCCTTTAGAGCATATATTTAATAGGAAAATGATTCCTTTTGTGACGGATGCAGGCAATAAGACACCATGAGACCGGTTCTTTTCAAGTTTTCCTATCAATGAAGGTCTATCTTTACAATCCACTTGGTACAAGGCGTGCTAAGTAATGCAAGCCGGTTGGATTGAGGGGTTTAACTGGTAACGTAACCAATGAAACGTACCCTCAATCTTTACCTAGGTTTGAATATAAACATTAGTTATGAATTTTATGTGTGAAATATATTGTCTAGGATTTCCACAGAAAACCAAGCGATGCCACGTGTATTGCCTGATTGTTTTCTATCCATTGATACACTTACAGGCAGCGTGCGTATTTGATCAGAATTCCCGTTTACAATTTCTGCCCTATATATGTAGAACGTACCACCCTTTTTGAGTTCTAGATAGCTGTATATATATATATATATATATATATATATATATATATAAATTTTCCTCTTATTTAATCTTAGAAAACTGGTACAATTTCTTAGAAAAATATATAAAAAAATACCGGTATCGAAAAATAGCAGCGACTGGAATCTAGTTTATGCATCACAAAGTAACAATGTATTAAAACACTTTTTTACATGTTTAAATATAAAAATGTTTAAAAAGATGTACGTTTGTAAAATTTAAATGTATTTTTAAAAAAAATAATATATAAAAAAATAAATCTTCTTAAATTCCATACACTTTTAAACATTTTCCCTTATACCATACGCTCTGTCCTTTTTCTTAACCTGAAATTTATTCAAATTAATTTTCCTTGTAAACAGATCATCGAGAATTTTTCTAACAGCTTTTAGTATAAAGTAATTACAGGAAATTTGATGTTTTCATTTTCAAGACTAGAAAAAAAATATATTGTTGTTAAATATTGAAAAATCCTTTATATATATATATATATGTATATATATATATATAAACATATCGTTTTCATTCAGTAGTTAAAGTAAAACACTCAAAACACTTCCGTAATAAGGATTTTATGAACAACATAAATAAAAATAATTATATCGTTACGTTAAATTATGTTTTTGAAAATATATTTAATTTAACATGTTATCTTTTGGTACATTATATATTTCTGCTGATAAACCTACCTACTAAAAGAAATTAACAAATGCATAATGTGGAGTATATATGTCACCAATTATTGAAACAAAAACTGAAGTTACGTTAATCAATCAGTAAATAAATAAGAACTTTTTTTTTGTTTGTTTGTTTGTTTTTTTAATGTGAGATATATCATGTTTTTGAATGGGATAGAGAAAAATATATTGACTGATGGCTGGAGAGTAATGTCTAAAACCTTAGTTTATGTGGTGCTAATAAAAAATAGCTTAAAAATTGTAATAATTATAATTCGATTATAATTTACAAAATTTGGCTATAATGATATCATTACACAATTTATTTTAACCATAAAGAAATAGAAATGTTTTTGACACCTTGGTATGGATTTCAGCTAATAGAACACAAAACTTTTATCACACTGTTAAAAAAATGCAACTTTACTGTGAGAAATTCTCTGTAATGCGATAAAAAAGTCGTAAATTACGGAAAAATTACGTTGACAAAACGTATTTTTCTGTAATTAGAGAGAATGCCTGGCGGTAAAGTTGCATTTTTTAACGGTGCAGATATTATCCTAAATATTAAACAGTGTATGTGCCTAATAAGAATATATAGATGGATATAGATGTCAAATGCATTAGAATATTAATGGCTTGAATGATAATGATCAGTGTAAAATACAAAACTTCCCATTAGTTAAAATTATATATGATTATAAACTTTATGGCTGTACATATTTTTATGTATTAAGAAAAAAATTGTCATTTAAACATTGTCATTGTATAAATGTTTTTTTGTGTATAAATGCACTTATAATCGTTACTATTTCTGATAAAAACTAATATTTTCTTTTCTTTTTTTTTTTTTTTTTTTTTTTTTTAGAAAACGGACGTGACCCCTACATTTATACAACAACAACGATTATGTGGAAATTCTTCAACAATTCTGAAATGTCGATGAAGATCTAAGATTTGAAACTAATTAGCTAAAATTTGAGTGTAACAGCTTCAATTTTTAATAAAATATCTTAAGTAAAATATGTTAGAAAAGTTACATAATGAAGATAATTCTAAAAGTAAAGACTTTAAAAGAAAAATATCACTTTATTTAGGCTTTTAAAGTTACATCTGTAAAACAACTATTTGATACTCTTCAAGTTTAAATTAATAATATATAAATAATATCTTATTAGGAAAATCCTCTGAAGAAGTAATTTATAAATTATTTACCATCGCTCACATCTAAATTCTCAGTGCATCCACTTGAACAAGAACAGCGTCCTAAATAAAATTTTAAATAAATATAAATATATTACATTTTTTAATGTTTCTTTTAATAATTGTTTTAAGATGAATCTGAAAAATTAGTTAATAAAGTAATGTACATGTGCATTATTTCCCCTTTATGTTATAATGTGGTTGTAATCACGTCTAACAGTGCTATTTAGAACAAATTTATTACTATTAACTGCACTATTAACGGCAAAAAAGTTTACTGTCTGAACATTTTTTTTTCTTTTGGAAGTGAGGATGAATCATACAACATAATTAATTCTTTTTTTCTCTTTCTTTCCTTCTTTTTTAATTTAAAATGACTTTAACACTTTCATCACGCTTGCATCCACAAATAGTGCTAACTACGAAATATAGAGCCTTTAATCTGAAAATTCAAATAAATATGAAATAAATGAATCTTTCTACTTCTACGTACAATTATATACTCAAGACAAAGGATTTTATCAATACTGTACATTAAATATTTTATAAGAAAAATTTCAGCTTAAAATGGTTCTGTGCACTCAATTACGTCTCAATCCAAATAATGGTTCGCATTGACTACGACAAGTACAACGTTATCAACGAAATTTTGAATAAAACTCAAAAAGTAAATCTTTTCAATGTTTCATGCAATGATAGTGACAATGAATCTTGCATGGACCTTACATCCGCTACAGACTTCGAAACTGAAAAAGTCTTCTGGGCTCTACTTCTCATTCCATTGCCTTTTGTGGCCGTTATAGGGAACATTTTGGTGATTGTGAGCATTTACAAAGAGAAATCATTGCAGACGGCTACAAACTACTACATCGTGAGCTTAGCTTTTGCAGACCTACTGGTTGCAGCAGTAGTGATGCCTTTTGCTGTTTATGTTCTGGTGAGAATGAATATACTTTTTCTATCTTTTAATTGAACAACTTTTTCCAGTCATTTGATAAACACTAGAGATGCCAACATTTTAATTTATTACAGAGTATTTATATCCCCGCCTTTTTTTTCATACCACTTATTTTTTAAGAATAAATTTTTCTTATTTTATAGGAGTTATATATTGAAGAAAATGTTTCTATAAATAATGAGATGCGAAATGAAGGCGGGCTAAAAATACTCCGTAATAAATTTAAATATTGGCATCTATGCCAGAGATATAGGTACCAATATTTTAATTTCTCCCGAAGTCTTTTTAGCCCCACCTATTTTTCGAACCACTTAATTTATAGAAATTTTTTCTTCAATATACCACTTCGATAAAATACGAAAAAATTTCTCTTAAAAAATGAGTGGTATGTAGAAAGGCGGAACTAAAAATACGCCGGAATACATTAAAATATTAACATGTATGCAGAGATGTCAACATTTTAATTTATTCCGAATCATTTTTAGCCCCGCTTCTATTTCATACCACTTTTTTCTTAAAAGTAATTTTCATTTTATTTTATCGCAGTTATATATTGCAGAATTTTTTTTTATAAAGAAAGTGGTGCGGATCAAAGAATGCTCCGGCATAAATTAAAAAGTTGACAACTATGTAACACTTTCGCGACCCCATGCTTTTATCTTTTTGACAATAAAATCCGCCTGTGGGTGTTATTCTCCCAATTTACAATATTTCAGAACAAAATTTTCTGTATTCACATTTATATTACAAATGGATATACATTATAAATATATCCATTCTAATCAAAGCAATTGTATCTATAGTATATTTCATTGTAAAAATATAAATATTGGGTATATTGTACTTAAGAATTAAAGTCACCAAAGCGATGAAACCATCCCCTCCGTCGAGAATCAAAAATGTGAAAGCACGTCCTCGGACCACCTCTAGGGGTGAGTCCCAGACCGTCGCCAAATGCCCATTGCGCAGCACTAGTGCGACGTAAAACCCAACCAACCAACTTTAAGAAATAAATAACATACAAATTGAGAAAGAAACACCCACTGGCGGAGTTACAGATTTTCAAATGACGCGAATCTGCATCAGCGGTCGCGAAAGTGTTAAATATCATTTTTTAAAATCTATTTTCAATGTTTTGATTCAATATTATGTTTTTTACAAGTTTTCAATCATTTGACTGGATATCATTTTTCGCAAAACATGTTTCATTTTCAATAATTAATTTTTATAATTAAAACTGTACAATGTTTAATACTATTTATAATTATAGGAGGATTAAAAGAATGTAATTAGTTTATTAATTGACAAGTAGGATTAATTGACCATTACAATTATTTGATTGTTACAAGTAATTCATGATAATTAGTTGGATATTATAATGAATTAACTAATTATAATTAGTTGACTATTACAAACTATATTACCAAATTCTTAAACAAATGCATTCCAGAAAAAAATAATTACTGAAGCAATACGACAATTAATAATTTTATCTGTGTACTTGCTAACAATGTAAATTAATGTGAAAAAAAAATATATATATATATACATATATATATATTGTATATATTTGTATGTGTGTTAGAGAAAATTATAATTTCTTTAGATTTCTATATAAATATATACTATCATATATATGAGTGACGTTATTAGAAGTTGGTTGTAAAGAAAGAGTTATGTTAATGTTAAATATAATGATAGTGTAATGTTAAAATTCTGTATTTTATACATATAAATAGAAATTTGGTTTATTTCAAACTTGGTTGATATGTATAACCTGAATAAGTGTGGTGTGGTTTGGACGTGGATAACGTACCATTTTTAATGGTTATTTAATTTATAAGTCACATCTGAATTTAATGCTATAAATGTTTTCTTTATCCAAAAATATTGCCTCTATTTTCAGAGGCGAAATGTAAGATATACATAAGAAAAGTGTCAAAAGATTTTTAATAGTTAAAGATTTATTATAGAAAGATAATGTATGCACCGATAAAATTAAAATAATGCATAAATTAAGACAAAAAGACATATCTTTATTTAAAAATGTACAGTAGACTCTCGTATAACGCAGGGGATACGTTCCTCGTAATAGAAAATCATGTTATAGGAGACATAACTGAGTAGACGATTTCATTCCGCAATGAGACCAAAAGCGTCGGGTGTTGGCATGGTAACGGAGCAATTTTTCCTTGAACAGGTTCAAAGTAGAAAAGATGTCGTCACGTGCTTTCTTTTTTTACGCGTTATACGAGACTCTTCATCGCGTTGTATGAGTAATAGTCGCAGATTTTTCGTCGCGTTATACGAAATCGCGTTTTGTAGGAGCGCGTTGTATGAGATTCTACTGTACTAAAAATCCCAGTTTAACGAATGTGTATAAAGTAAATGTATGCAAAACGCCTTCTCAAAATGTCAGCTCGATTGGATGATAGGAAATGGTTTGAAATTTCAAAATAAAATTTAAACTGCAGATGAGGATACAAAGCACAGAACCAGTGTTGCCAGATCTTGCGTATTTTTATTTAATTTTCACCAATAATTTTGAGAAGCGATATTTGATATACATAATAGGGCAGTTCCTTGTTTGTAAACAAACATCTCAACTTTTATGAGTGGTTGGCAAAAAGGCTTGGGAAAAGCATAGCGACCAACGGAAAATCAATGGTGGGCGGGGCGCGGGAAAGTCGAGCGCGCTTTTTTGCCAACCACCAGGCGTCACGAGGAAATGCTCTATAGACTATCAATCTTCGAAGTGATTAGGCAAACGTTACAATTAAAAATTATTCGTGACTATTGAATAAAAAGTCCGCCAAATCTGGCAACATTACATAGAACACTACCTCGCTGATTTGCTGTGGATCGCGAAAAAAATTTTAATGTACATGTAAATTTCCACAGTTTTCTCAAATATGATACTAGTTAGCAATAAGGTTTTCATGGCATGGAAATAAAGATAACCCCAAATCGATGTGTGTTATTTGCAAAAAATGTACTTGCAAATGAAAATAATATGCCTCAGTAAAGTTCGTCGGCAAGTATACTAAAAACAAGCCTCTTGTATTTTTTTAAACTGACACCAGAAAGATACATTTTGTATTTTACAGAAATCAGCGTAAAGGCTCGCTTCTTGTCTCATTAATTATCGTAAAACGAAAATTTTTAAGCTGTAAGCAATTGGCAAAACTTTATTGCTGACAGAGATAAACACAGCGTCATAAACACTGAAAACTCTCAAAATCATCCACCAAACAATCTTAAAGAATTAAAGACAAATTTTGTCGTCAACTAGTAAATTTATTACTTACAAACATTATTTCATATGCTAGCAACTTTTGGCAACCTGCCGATTCGGAACAACTGAAAAATCTGATGCTATTAAACTCGCGTTCTGTGCACTTACGGTGCTGTCTCCTGGTTTCATAACATTTCAAAATTCCGTTCTCACACCATTGAAATTTTTGACTGCTCGGTGGTGCTTGCTGCGCCCTCCTCGGGTTCCATAATGCAAAGCAGCCAGTTTGCTCCTTCTGAAAACGACCTTTGAAAATTGAGAATACACTAAAGTTCCGCTCGGTGGCACCTTTATCGACTTCATGCCCCCAAATAAATTTGCACTATCGAAAGTATCCGCAATAGATTCTTAACCCCCCCCCCCCCCAAAAAAAAAGTGCCGAATTTTAAGTATGTATCGCTATTAAAAAAATTTATGCCCCTCCCATCTTCCCCTTAATAATGTTACTCATTCGACAGTATCCGTAATCGATTCCCCGCCCAAAAAACCCAACAATATACATTTTCAAGTTGTATCTCTGTTTTAAAAAATCGCTACTCCTCATCTGCCTCCTAATAATTTTACACAATTTAAAGTATCCTGAATCCATATCCTCAATACCCTCAATCCCTAAAACCTAATTAATAATACCAATTTTCGTAGCTTTATCTCTATTATTAAATTTTGCCCCCCCCCCCTCCATCCCCATCTGTCCATAACATTATTACGTTTTCGAAAGTATCCATAATCAATTACTCACCTTTGAAAGCATAGAAAAACCCATTTTCTATGCTGTAAGTCTTTTTCTACATTTTTGACCCCCTTCGGTCCCTCTAATAGTTTACACATTCGAAAAAAAAAATTGCAACAATTTTTTATCCCGAAATTAGGTAATAGGAATAATAGGAATAATAGGAGTTTTTAAGTCTCTACCTCTATTTCACTATTTTTACAGCTATAGATCCCTTTGTGCCCTTACTAATGACTTTACTCTTTCTAAAATACCCGCGATCAATTCCTCACACCAAAGTACCTAATAATACGAATTTCGAGGCTCTATCTCTAATTTAAAATTGTCTACCTATATGCTCATCAATTAAAGCGCCTCCTCCTAATAATTTTACACATTCAAAAATGTCTACAATCGCTCTCCCCTAAAGAAACTAATAATACCAATTTTCAAGGCTCTCTCTCAATTAAAAAAAATTGCTTCCCCCGTCTGCCACCCGCACCCAAGTAATGCGTCCCTCCTATTAATTTTACGCATTCTAAAATATCTGCAATCGATTTCATGCCCCAAAAATGTAATAGTATACAATTTCAACGCTTTAAATTCATTTCTGTGTATATTTCTTTCTGACACCTATTAATTCAACACTTTCGAATATTTTCACAATCGATTTTTTAGAGCTGAAAACATCTTAGTCCGAAATTTAAACGGCGACATATTTGAGATTTTAAACTTGCAAAATATAAAAGAACTAGTATGATGTGGTCACCACATGACTTTCTTCTATAAAATTTTACACAAAATTCATTGAATACCAATTATTTATTAAATTATTAAATTATTTTCCATTATAGATGCAGACAATTTTTATCTGACGGAATTATATCACTCAATGTCGAAAGAAAGCCAATTTGTTGCCAATATCAAAAGAAATACGATATTTTTTTTTCAGTTTCTTTTCGTTAAAAGATAAAAAAAAAAAAAAAAAAAAAAAAAAATCTGTAACTTTGTGTTAAATTATCACAGATCTATAGTTCAACCATTCATTTTAAAGGTATTCACGAGATCTTTCGAAAGACACCCATATTGAAAATTTGCTCTCGGGGGAAGGGATCCTCCCACATGCACAATTTCATTCCTTAGTTAACTACTATTATAAATAATTCATATTAATTTTACAATCACACGTTAAAAATAACTCTCATTATGTACATTTATACGAAATTTTGTCCTATACTGCCATGTTAAAAATTTAGAAAAAAAAATTCAATCATAGTGCCACCTGTTGAGTAATTATTCCACAAATCTAATCAGCACCGGTTTATGTCAGGGTTCAACTAAATACCAAGTTTGGTTAAATTCCATTCATTGGTTCATGAGTTACAGAGTCCACAAAATTTGTGATACACACAGACACATAGACACACAGGGACACAGACAGGCAGACTTTTCTAAAAACAGTCAAATCGTGTTCAGGACATCTCAAAACATGTAAATCCATCGAAAACTGGAGTTCGAAAATTTTCACGAATCCAATACTTTCTTTCTCTATATATACATATAGAAGAAAGTAAAAATTCACCTTACTGTCTGTGGAATACGTAATCAAACCTTAAGTAAATGTAAATTTAAATTAAAAGTAACTTGTATGTTTCTTAATCGATTTTCCAGAAAATTGAACTGTATGTCTACCATGTGTCATCCTGGCCGATTATTAATTTTTGTCTAAATTAGTTAAAATTTGAAAAAGTTCGAAAATTGAATATATTTTTTTTTTTTTTTTTTTGCCAATACAATGTCACGTGTTTATTAAATGAAGAAAGATTCGCTGACATTCGTCTGCGACTACATAGATTACGTCTAGAATAATAAGTGAAATAATGAATCATTTCCATTAAAATTGTATACTTTAGTTTATACTAGCAGGCTTCGCCCGCTTCGCCGGGCACTAAATTTAAAGGATTTATTTCTAATTGAATAATTGAAACGTTTCAATAAATATATTTCGATAGGCGACTATTTTCTTCACAGTTTTAGTATGGGATCTCCTTGACAACATCAAACATTTTTTTGAAATTCTCGAATCCGTGCAGCAAAACTATTATTAAAACGAATATTCTCGAAAACAGTCAAATAGAAATGTTAATTTTTCGAATATTATGGAAACAGTTGAAGCTGTTACTCGTACAGTAAAAGTCACTATTCGATGAATTGTCGAATCAGATAACGCACGTAAGTCGTTTTCGCAGCAATCACTATAACGCACGTATGTACGCTTCATGCACATAAAAAAAAAAAATCACTAGACAGCCCTGCACCGCAGTGCATGAATCTCAGAACATAGGAAACTCGATTCCGCGGCAATCACTATCACGCATGTAGCTCTAGTTCAACGTAAAATACACTCAAATCAATGAAAATCAAATAAACTAATCAAATCTCTTGTAATTCCTCATAACGTAGCTGTAGTTCAATGTAAAATACACTAAAATCAATGAAAATCAAATAAACCAATCAAATCTCTCCTAAGATTTTCCATCCAGCGGCATTACAGAAATGGGAAGTTTTATTTTCATATTTTTATTAATTAAAAGAAAACTAATCAAAAATTCGAAAATCTGACTTCGATGTGCATATGACCCTTCGGAGGGCACCTTTGTATTAAATCACGTGACTGTCCCAGCTACCGTTTTTGAGAACAGTGAAATATGCATCTATATATACAAATATTGATCACTTAATAGTATAAGATATATATATATATATATAGATAGATAGATAGATAGATATAATTCTGTCATTGATATAGGAATTGCAACCATGTATTCGAAAAAAATGTCCTTTTTTTTTTTTTTTTTTTTTTGTTACCGAATTTGAAAAAAATATATCGTCATTTCTAATATATTTGACTACTTAACGCTCCTTAAAACCTTTTGAAGCTCAGAATTAACTCTTCATTGCTTGACATACGTCGTCATTTTGATTGATATATCCGAAACTAATTAATAGTTTTTCCAATATCCCCTCCGGAATGCTTCTGTGCACCTGGATGTCAATTTTTATACTTCTTCGTTCAGTGGGGGATGAACGTACAGATAAAGAGACGGACATATAGACCTTTCCTTTTATTATTATAGATTAATTTATATAAATTTATATATACTTACATTAGATTGTTATATTATTTTTTAAATGCAAATGCTACAAAAATTTAACGCATTTATTTTATTTTGCAGGTGAACGTACACTGGGAACTAAGTGATATGCTTTGTGACTTTTATATAGCGGTAGATGTAACATGTAGTACAGCTTCAATATTTAATTTAGTTGCAATAAGTATAGATAGGTAAGAAAATTATGTTTTCACAATAACTGTTATATTCTGTGAAAGTTAGATTTTTGAACTTATGTGAGAGCTCTGTACATGGTATAATTTCGTTTATTAATCACAGACACAAAAGCAATACTTTAAATATAATTAATAAGTAATTATTTATCAAGTTATTTATTAGCCGTATTGGCAAAATTATTACAGAAAGAAGTTAATTGTACGTCTAACAGAAAATGACAAATATTTTTTTTTTTTTGATAAAATTTGATTTATTTTTTATTTATTTTTTATTTTTATTTTATTTTATTTTATTTATTTTTATTTTATTTTATTTATTTATTTATTTATTTATTTATTTTTAAAAGTTTACAACATATTTCCGCTAATAGGAGTTGCTGTAAGCAATTTTAACATAATTAATATAGTAATTTCACTCCATACTCTGATTATGTCTATTTAAGCATACGAAAACTTATTTATTCATAAATCATTATAAATTCTTTATTATTTAACCGGAGGCACTGGGAAACATTTTAAAATAGCATTAAATTTATTCACTCACTAAAACACACTATATATCCTAATCTTACACAAATACTTTCATTACAACACATTTAATAAATATGCTTCAGGCTATTTGAACACAAATCCTAATTAGCCTTCATACAATGATTATACTTACTCATGCACAAGAAATGATGTTTATTCATAATATATAATAAATTCCTAGTTTCACCACCAGGGTGCGGTAAAACACTATAAAGTGTCATTAAAATCATTCTCTGTGACTTAAAGATGCAAGATATTCCAATCTCATACAAATAATTACTTAAATAATAATTCTTACTGACTTCATTCGAACCAATGACCTGTTAGTCAACAGTACAGTAATTTAAAAATTCAACCATGCTATCGCTTTATATTCAATTCTCTTCATTTGGTCATTATTTTTAATATTGTATACGTGTAAAGTTTATGCGACGTTAACGCCAACTTACAGCGTTACACTATTAGTCAGTCTGTAATTGAGTTAGAAACGAGTGTAACTGTTAAATTTAATATTAAATTAATCATTTTTTCTTTTGTCTATAGAGTGATTTATACAAGTAAAAAGGTTTCAGATGTACCCCTTCCCCTTCCCGGGATCCGGACATAATATCGCGGGACAAAATATCGCCGGACAAAATATCGCATCAAAAAATAGTATGATCTGTTTGAAAATTTGCATTTGTATCACGTGGAATCTCTGGTGAAGGCCACAGGGCCTTAGAAATCTAAATTAATTAATTAAAATAAATAAATAAATACATAACAGAATGGAGTTTTATTACATTATATATATTTAATTTTAAGTTATTTTATCAATTGCTTTTCACCATTGAAAATACATTTTAAAAATATTGTACTTCACTGCTGACATCAAAGCTGAACACTGTTCAGAAACCTTAATTAAGAATTTTAAACTAAATAAGTACGATTGAATTCTTTATGACTAATCTTGACTAAAGTTAATTAACATAGTCTTTAAACTCTTTTAAGCAAAATTTATAACAATTTTTGAGGTATATTTGTCTGTATGTGAGTGCTCTGACTATGGTATGTGTTGTCATGAAATTTTATACAACATTATTAATAATTACCAACTCCTTTTTGCATTCCATTCGTTTATGTAGGCGATATTCTGTCCACGCTAGAAATTGTCCCGCGAGATTTTGTACCCAACCCACACTTCCCGCAGCAATAAGTATTTTGATTCATGATGTATCTTTACTAGATAAAACAATGTTTATAATCATTGGCTGAAAATAAGTTTATAGATAATGAAAATATGGTTTTTAAAATTGATTATTATTATTATTATTACATTACCTACCAATAAGTATTTGGACACTTTCGAATTTAGACGTTTTGTCAAATATCTAAGAAAATTCTTTAGGAATCATCTTGAAACTTTGGGGGTACAAAGAAAATGTTACACCTTATATATTTCAGCAAATTCTTTTTTTTCCCGTGGAGGAAAAGGGGACAAGTAAAACATTAAAGAAAAGTCAAAATGTTTTGCATCACCCTGTAAAAAGTAATGCTTCAAATGCGTTTTGGCTGTAGCATGGGATTATGAGAATTCTTCTGATTATCTATATAAACTTTTATGCAGGTACCACATGTATTCAGGGAGATATAACGGTTTCTTTAAAAAATTATAAAAAAATGCCACTTTTTCTATTATAATACGTAGGACATTAGACACTGTGCAAAGCCATTTTTAGTAAACTTGGCATGCTGCTTTAGACACAATAACTGCAATCAGAATGCACAAATGTTAAATATCTTACGAAATATGAGCCCTTTTACTAAACAATTTTTAACTACCCATGCGCAAGCATTATAAAAATTTCATTTGCGTAATTTAATAGCCAAAATTATTGAACTACATTAATGGAAATCCTAAACATATATCTTGTAAATTTAAACTTTTATGAGTTTATGAGTTTGCATAATTTCATTTGTAAAATTATTCAGCTACGAAAACTCCAAACAAATATTGTGTAAACTCAAACAGTTGTGAGTTATAGAATTAACAGAGTTTTAGTTCCTCTTAAAATAAAAGGAAGATGATAGATGTCTAAGAATAAGGCCGATTGACTGCCCTAGTGTCCTAGGCGTGAGAGGGTGTGCCTTCCACGGAGGTTTTTCTTAGGGGAAAAAACCATGGAAAACTACGAACGACTAGGCGACGAGGGTAACTTGGGATCGAACCAGGCCCTCACGTCTACCAAACTTTGAGCACAGAACCGCTTGGCCGCTGGAAGATCACCAAGCGGTGGCTTCCAGACCACCGCTTGGTGGTCTGGAAGTTAATAGGGGGGTTTATCAACATTTATTTACAACAAACGAACAATATATTACCACTGGGCATTGATTGAACCAAAATAAAAATGTGAGCAAAACTCTTTTTAGTTTAGATTTTATTTTGGGAGGAACTGAAATTTTATTCATTCTATAACTCATAACCGTTTGAATTTACACGATATTTGTTTGGAATTTTCATAAAACAAACTCAATATTTTTGCCGATTAAATTATGCAAATGGAAGTTTTATAAAGCTTGCGCATGCATAGTTAAAAATTTTGTAAAAGTGCTCATATTTCATACGATAATTGACATTTTTGCATTCTGATTACAGCTGTGTCTAATGTAGTATGCCAAATTTCATAAAAAAAGGCTTTGCACTGAGTCTAACATCCTACGTGTTATAATTTAAAAAGTTGCCTTTAAAAAAAAAAAAAAAAAAAAAAGAAACCATTATATCTTCATGAATATATGTGGTAGCTTCATAAAAATTTATACAGATAATCAGAAGAATTTTCATAATCACATGCTACAGCTAAACAGAATACAGCTCCTATAGATTCCCCAGGACAAATTTAAAGTTAAAAGACGTCTCTCGAATCTACCCCGTCGTAAATCTTTCCTACTTCCCCCCAAAAAAATCGAAAATCACAAAACACCAAAGTTGTTTTTTAGAAATGTACTTCAGAAAATGAACAGCCAGTTTAAACTTCTGTGTGCTATTCTTTCAGGAGTTCTAGTGTAATGTCCGAATTTTGACATTCCCTCCCCCCTCCCTAAGAAAAAAAAAATCTCCCTTCCTCCCTTAAAACGAATTTTATTTATTTATTTACTTATTTGTGTCGTCTCTTAATGTGCAGTTTCTTCACTGTGAAGATTTGGAGCTGAGGTATCCCCTCAAATATGTTTTTTGTCGTCCGCTCCCTCCCTATGGGAAAAGAGAGAATTTTGCACCCGTTTTAGTGTGCATCAGGGCTCTAGAACCCATCTTCACACTAAAATTTATGATCCAATCCCACACAATATCACCACAGCAGTACTGACTCAGTGGTGGATGTATCATTTTATAGGTATAGATGAAGGGTTATATGAAATCGATTTTTCTTTCCTGTCGAACATTCTAAAATTCAAGATTTTTTTTTAAGCGTGTGTGTTTGCTATTCTTAAAAGCAAAAATCATACGGATATATGTTTCTTTCTTTGGGATACGAATGATCATGTGAAATCATATTTTAGACCATGTGAATTTGTTCCCTCTCATCCTTGGGTGTCGAATAACTAAAATTCGAAAAATTACTTTTTTAGGTATTTATGTTTCTTATATTGTAATGCAAAATTCATAGGAATATCCGTTTTCTTCTTTGAGATATAAAGGGTTATATTAAGTCACGTATTGCGCATGTGAAATCCCATTTCCCCCCCTCCCCCCTCTTGGGAAAATTAATTTTTAGGTATTTGTGTTAGCTATATTTTAGAGCAAAAATCTCACGTATAACTGTTTTTTTTTCTTTTGTTGTCGTTGTTGTTTGTTTAAGATACGAGGGATCATGTGAAATCACGTTTTGCGCATGTGAAATCATGTTTTGCCCTCTTCCCTTCCCCATGGGGGCCGAATTTTAAAATTCAAGAATTCAGTTTTTAGGTATTTATGTTAGCTGTATTTTAAAACAAAAATTTTACGTATATCTTTTTTTTTTATATATATATATAAAGGATTTTGCCCCTCCCTCCACCACTTGGGGGGAGAGGGGTGAATTTTGTAAAATCTCTTCTTTGTGTCAGTGTACGTTACAGAAGAAATTCACGAAGAGAAGAAGTTTCATGTTTCTAAAGCAAGAGGTTTGGACTGTGTGAGGAGGAATCAGTCACTAACTCACTCACTCACTCAGGAAAAATGATATTATACGTATAGATAATTAACTTTAATTTTTATGTAACATAATATTCAAAAATCATGAGCGTGAAAATCATTTATTTTCTAAAATCATAATGAACACTGACTTTATCGATTTTTAAATTTTTAAATTTTTAATTTTTCTTTAGTACAGTTTATGAAGAGCTTATTTTTGGAAATTCGCTTATTATTCGAAATGAAATTGTAACAAACTCTAATGCATGTTTTTAAGTTTCCAATTTAAAAACCAATATCGTAAACTGGTACACTCTATAAAATTCCAAATAATTTATTGGAATCTAAGATTATATATAAAAATAATAATAATAATTAGAGAAACCTTTTTAATTAAAAGGGAATGCTAATATTATTTTTTTAATCTGTCAAACCATTCAATAAACTAAATCTTCAAAGTTATTCCTTTTCTATAACGTTAATTAACATTGAATCTAACTGCCTATTATTAACATAAAAATATAATTTACGAATAGCTTATTCCTTAAAAATGATCACGAATCATGTTTAACGAAACAGTGACAAATTCTATTAAAGTTTCCTTTTGCAAACGATGATTATTTGATAAAGAAAATCGTATGTTTGACAGCTCAAAGTTTGTTCCAAACTCTAGACAATTGAAAACGATTCAGCATCTCAAGGCGTATAATTCCTTGAGGTAATTAAAAGCATTCATTACTTGACAGCTCAAACAATTTCAATCACTTGAGGGAAGAAAGGTAATTCATCAGTGCATACTTCAAACATTGTTAATTAGTAAAACGTATAATAATAAGTTGTCAGTCTATATGTTCGTTTTTCCAATTCGAAAATGAAAGATGTATTAAAATTTTGTGCTATATTTAGAAGAATTAATTTGATTATTATATTAAATATTGAGGACATATTTTCTTTCATATTTATAACTTTTAATAAATAAAGTATATGAAAAACAGCAGATTAATGTTTCCAATGAAAGAATATATTTTGTTCTCTTTATACAATATAATTTTATTTTAATAAATATGTACAGTCGGTAACAAAAGTATCCGAACACTATCAAAAATTCCTGTATAAAAAAAAAAGTAGAGTTAATACAGTTTTGTTAAATAAATCCTTGTCGAATGATGTACTTAGTCAGTCTAAGTACATGATTTGACAAGGATTTATTTAACAAAACAGTATTAACTCTACCTTTTTTATATAGGAATTTTTGCTAGTGTTCGGATAATTTTGTTACCGATTGTATACAATAAAGCTTGTTCCAGTCGGAAAAAACGAAATATTTCTTGGAAATATCTTACAAAATAAATGTTGAAGCTTATTGAATGTTACTGAAATTAGTTTTGGTATATTACAATGCAATCAAATAACATACTACAGTAATTTTATTACAGTCCGTAACAAAAGTGTCCGAACACATGCAATAATTCCTATGTAAAAAAAGTACACTTCATACGGTTTTGTTAAATAAATCCTTATCGAATCATGTTCTTACACTGACTAAGCACAGGACTCATCAAGGATTTATTTAACAAAACCGTATGAAGTGTAGTTTTTTTACATAGGAGTTTTTGCTAGTATTCGGACACTTTTGTTACCGACTGTACATACCTTATCTAAGAATCTAGATTCTCAGTGATGACATTCGTGCGCATAGTAAAATCTTGAATAAAAATCGAAATCCACTGAAAAAATGTCTGTTTTTTTTTTCCTTTGTTTGTAAGCGTATAGTAAATATTTATTTTAATTCATGTTTAATATAATAATAATACAGTCGACAGCAAAAGTATCCGAGCACTAGCCAATAATTACTATATCAAAAGAGTGCACTTAAAACTGTTTTGTTAAATAAATCCTTGTCGAATCATTTTCTTAGATTGTCTAAGAGCATGACTTGACAAGGATTTATTTAATAAAGCAGTATTAAGTGTACTGTTTTTTAGACAGGAATTAATGCTAGTGCTCAGATACTTTTGCTGCCGACTGTTTTATTATTATTATATTAAACAGAAATTAAAATAAATATTTACTGTACACTTACAAACAACGGGAAAAAAATAAAAAACAGAAATTTTTTTTTAAACAAAAATTCAATAAAAAGTTTGCTTTCACTTTTTTTTTTTTTTTTTTTTTTTTTTTTTTAGGACTGAGGGCCTATTAGTCTCAATCTGGGATTTTTGCGTTGTCGTTTTCCATAGTTGGACATTTGTCGAAATCTAAAATTTATCGAAAATATAATTGAATAATTTGAAAGCGATGTTATAATTTGAAAAAAAAAAAAAAAAAAAAAACTAATAGTCCTCCGTCCTAAACTGAATTCTGCTTTTCCCAGAATTTCATCAAAATCTTTTTTTTTTTTATTATTATTATTATTGAAAGAAAAAGAAAAGAAAATTAATAATAATCAGTATCGTTACAAGCGATATCGAAAAAGTTTTTATTATTTTTTTTTTTTATTTATTTTTTTTTTAATAATTTTGAATTAGGAAATAAGAAGTGCGCGAGCAATATGATAAAAAAAAAAGTAAAAAAATGAATTTAATGGTTTAATTTTTATATAAAACAAGATCGCGTTCTATCTTAAAAAGTAGATGTAAAATTTAAAGTTTAATTTTTTTGGCAACGATTATAAATTAAAATAAATAATTTAATGAAAGTTTAGAAGTTAGAATTTCTATTTTATTTATTTTGTATTATTTAAGTCACAATTGTCCTTCTTAAATAACTGAAACACAAAAAATATATATATATATATATATATATATATATATTTTTTTTTTTTTTTTTTTTTTTTTTGTGGTTGCCTTTACAAATACAGTCGTATATTAGAACAGCCCAAATTAACTGCAATTTAAAATATATCCATGACACTTTTAAGGGACTCATCATGCGTTTTTTTTTTTTTTTTTCGTTTTCTTTCTGCGAATTCTTTTGTTTCTTTTCTCTCTTCATTCGCTTCCTCGTCTTCTTTATCCTCATTGTTTGCTTATAACAAAGCCGTAGCGGCTCAAAACAATTATGCTTGGCAAACAGTTATCAATTCTAATGAAATTTTCTGTGTCACTCTGAAAGTTTTCGTATTAACAGAGTTTAGATATTGCCATTATATTTTCACACTGAGCTCTAGTTGCGTCTGCGTTTCCTTCCAAGAAATCTGTTTAACAATTTTACTTGCACGTAATATTCACTTTAATTCGTTTCATTTCTAATCTAATCCAGTTAAAAGCGTCTAGTACGGAGATTGTACTCACCAACCCTAACATCACAGTTAGGGTTAACTTATCCACAGTACATCTTAAGCACGTTTCTGGGATGTATTTTCATCCAGAACACATCTTGAAGATATCCTGGGGAAGCGATGTTTTGTCTGGGAAAGTGTGATAGCCCTCAAATTCTTCGTTCCAACTTAGTTATTAAAGATTGTATTCAATACAGGTATTAGGACTTAAAATTTTAAATAATTCACATATCCATAGGTGTGTGTGTTGGTGTTAGGGATTAAGGCCGATTGACAACACTGGGGTCCTAGGCCTGAGGGGGAGTGCCTTCCGTGGAGGTCTTTCTAAGGGATCCTAGCCCGTATTTACGCAAGTTTCGGAGGAAACCACGGAAAACTCCGAACGGCTAGGCCGACGAGCGCGACCGGGGATCGAACCCGGCACCTCACGTCTACCAGCTTTGAGCGCAGAACCGCTCGGCCGCTGGTGGGCCACATATCCATAGGATATGAGAATTATTTGTAGTTCGTTTTATTTAGAGGGAACGAAGCTAGCTTCACATTTGAATGCATTATTACAGAATAGCACGCTGCAGTTTTAGGAAAAAGAATCATCTTCCAGTTTTCTTTCAAAATTTTTGCATTAAATACATTTAACCATTCTTCCATTGTTCGTTCTAATATCCATCCCTTCATTTTTGCACAAAATATTGATATCTGCAATTTTCCACTGACGTATCTTCTTTTCCATTTTCTTTCAGTGGTTTAAAAACTGCGATATCCTTAAGTTGGATAAGGTGTAAGGAGTTTCCATAAATCTCTAACAAAAAAAATCCGTTTTGTTCGCAAAATTAGCTTGTTTAAAGTCATAAATGTTATATAATGCTCGTCTACAGAAAAAAAAAAAGAAAAGAAAAGAAAAGAAAGAGAGAAAGAAAAGAAAAAAAAGAACATGACAACGGAATGTTATTTTTAAGTAACCGTGGATTAAAAACATCTGCAATAGATACGTAAAAAAAACATACTGTCATTTGTGTTTACTTCTTTTTATGTCTAAAAATAACTAATGTGTTTGTCATGCCTCTTCTTACAGTTGGTAACAAAAGTGTCCGAACACTAGCAAAAATTCCTATGTAAAAAAAGTACACTTCATACGGTTTTGTTAAATAAATCCTTGACGAATCATGTTCTTAGTCAGTGTAAGAACATGATTCGATAAGGATTTATTTAACAAAAGAGTATGAAGTATGCTTTTTTACATAGAAATTTTTGCTAGTGTTCTGACACTTTTGTTACTGACTGTACATTAGCAGTTACAATAACAATTACTCCCTTCTTTTTGCCAGCGTTGACTTTCTGATAAACAATTTTGTCGTCTTTTGGTGCAAAAACTCTTTCTTTTTTGGTTGAATATAAAGGTAATCCTAGCGAATGAACACTGTGTGAGAACTTTTTAATCATAATTCTTCTTTTGTAAATTATGAAAAATTTTGTTAAAACATTTTTCATTTGCAGAAGAGGCAAATGAAAGATGCTATATGGTCTTCCGATGCTATATAGTCGATGTCACCTTCCATAAAATGTTAGAATTTTTTTCAAAAAAGAAAAAAAAAAAAAAAATTAGCCATTTTAGAATTGTTGAAAACGTTTTACTCTTACCGAGTGGTTCAATATATATATATATATCTATAAGAAATTATAATATATGTTTTCAGTTGAAAATATGTAACAAAAAATAACTAAAGAAAAACTTACGAGAAAATTAATAAATGCGAAACAATTCATAAGTAAAACTTACTGCAAAAACATAAAATAAATGATTTAAACTGTCAAAAAAATGCCCCGTATGGCTTGAGACATACGTGTGGGGTTAAAGCATGCTTTTAATTGATCAAAACTCTCCCCCTAGGCAGACATTTTAATAAAAAAGCACATATATGGCTAAATTCAATATGGATAAAATAAAATGAATAAAATAATATGGAACAGACAAAAACTTATATGGATTAGTCATAAAATTGATCAAGAATTTACACAAACAGCAGCATGTATTTCATAAGATCTCCAGCGAGACAACTAACCAAAATACGAAACAATCGAAAATATATTAAAACGCCATCTATATTAAATTAAAGGAATTAAAACTATAAATAAAGTTATTATATATTGTATGCAAGTAACGTCACTCATTCTTCTGGAGTCCGAATACAGAGAAACTATCCAATGACTTTAAAGCATAAGATGAAAAAGCGGGTTTTTCGACCAATCACAATCTCAGCTCTGTTTGCTTGGACTCCAGTTCAGTCGTTATTAATAGCAACGTGACGTAAGTAAATACGATCTACAGCTAAACTTAAACAAAAAGAAAAAAAAAGGAATATTTAAAAAGGAAAATTAAAGAAATCATTTATATTTCAAATGTTTTAAATATTTTTCTATATATATATATATATATATATATATATGCTGCGTCAAGAACTTGCTCTGTGGCTACAGAAAAATACTTACCTGGCTAACATAATTATTCACTGGAACAAAATTTTCCTGCACCCTCATGTAATATTGGTGGTGGTTCCAAGCACTTTACAACTGTTTCTTTAGACAATGTGTGAGATAATGCTATAATAATAATAATAATAATAATAATAAATGGGTCTTAAATGAGAGAGATTTTGCTAAAATGTGCTTTATTCAATTTTCCGTTTTCGTAATGATTAATTTGAAGCTATCTTTTAATGCATAGTTTCTGGAACCTTGCGGAGTGGGTTTTAGTGTCACACTCATCCACAATAAAATTGTTTTATTTATTTGTCACCTCTGCCACCGCGTTCAACGAGACTTTACTGTATATAGAATACACATAGATGATTTAATTTTTCGTATAAAGAAATCCTTAAGATTGTGAAAAAATAAAATATTAGGAATATGATAAACTGTACTTTCAATATGAATTGATTGATTTGTATAGTTTTGTCCCATTCTTTAATTTCATAGTGCATTAACGAATAAAATTAATTATAGGATGTAATTTTAAATACTTTTTTTACTTTTATGGCAACATAGTTAAGTCGAATTTTATTTACACTGTGAAAAAATTGATTTATTTTTTAATTAAAATAACTAAAAACATCCACAATAAAATATCATAAATCGAGATTTTACATACAAAACCTCGTAAATTACTAAACTCTCAAATAGAACTACATTTACTTCAACAGACTTTTTTGGGTTATTTAATATTGATGCACATGCTATCAAATTTAAACATGTATACAATAAATCTGTAGAGACTGCAAACGATTCTCGAAATCAACTCTGATTGTGCATGACTTCAATATGATAATTTTATATATATATATATATATTGGATTGGCAACTATGTTCCCTCCGATTTTAAAATTTTAACTTGACACCGGAATCTATGTTTTGTTTTTTGTTCGATTTAAAGACCTAAACTCCATGCTGTAGATTAGTTCTTAAAATGGAACAAAAAACTAAACATAGATTCCGGTGTCAAGTTAAAATTTCAAAATCGGCGGGAACTTAGTTGACATCCCAATACATACGCAGGGTTGCCAACATTTCATTCATCCGGAATAAATTCCGGAGAACTTTTAACCCCGCCCTTATTCCACACCTCTTTTTTTTAGGAGTAATTTTTTTTTTTTTATCGTAGTTATAAGAGAACTTCGTTAAGAGAAATTTATCCTAAAAGTAAAGTGGTGCATAATTAAGGCAGGGCTAAAAATGCACCGGAATAGATCAAAATGTTGTGAACTATGCACAAGTATTAAGATATAAAATGATTCTTTAGTTTGTTAAATTACTTCCTAATAAGATCTTCTATTTTTAGGTACATTGCTGTCACGAAGCCTATCAAGTATTCGAAACATAAAAATAACAAAAGGGTATTCCTGACAATTGCGATTGTGTGGATTGTATCAGCAGCCATTGGCTCTCCAATTGTTCTTGGTCTGAATACTTCCCCCGAGAGGATTCCACAGCTTTGTGTTTTCTATAATTCGGACTTTATCATATACTCTTCCCTCAGCTCTTTTTACATCCCTTGCCTTGTTATGATCTTCCTATATTATAAAATTTTCAAGGTATTACTTTGTAGCTTATTTTACAAATCATATGAGGATTATTAAAAGTTCATATTTTTATTTTACAGTGTTGTAATCAGTAGTCGTAAAATGGAAGGGTGCCAATTTGATATCCCATTTGACATTTGTGTAAAACAGATTATCTATAATAAGAAAGGAAAAGTTTGTCTGTCTGTCTGTCCGTCTGTTCTTCTATACGTTCAGCCCCTATTGAACGCAGAAGCGCATACGGATGCTCTGGAGCCTTTCCGAGGTCCTCAGAATTTAAAAATCTTAATTAGTTTCGGAGATGTTAATTAAAAAGTCGACACATGTCGATTGAAAAATAACCAAAAATCCACGGCTTATTGCTTAAAAAGAGGCATTCTATCAACAGACGATTTTAACCATTGTCTGGAATGGAAACAAAACATCTGGAAGTAATCAATGTCACATGATCTTAAACTGGGGTTAAAAATTGCAAATTTCAAAGTGCTTCAAATTTTCTTTTTCGCACACAACACTTAATATACAACCTATTCAGCACAAAACCAACCTGCAGTTAAAATTTCATCAATTTTCATTAATAAACAAAGCAGTTACATTTTAATTGCAAATTAAATTTTATTCTAACACGTAATCTATCTTTCAATAGAGGACAGGAGTTTCCTTAGCAACAAAATACATTTGACGGAACTAAAAAATACTTTTTATTTTTATTTTTACTTCCATTAACCGACTACCGTAGATAATAGAATTAGAGATTTCACGTGATTTACATGTTTTAGAATGTAATGAGGAACTAAACTTAAACGTATAATAATAAATATAAATACTTATATATTATTATTAAAGACTGGTAAATTATTTTTCTAAAGTAACATATTTTTAAGGATATAAAATATAATTTTTTTTTTTTTTTTTAGTTATAATGATGCACTGAGAAAAAAAATATATACCGCATTCATCTAGAATGAATAAGTGGTCATTTTCTTAATCCTTTAACTAGAAATATAGATTTAAGAGCTATGCGTATAAGCCACGCCAATAAACTGAATAGTCGAAATGGTCGAGAATTTCTAGTACACACATTTCTAGATGGTGAAACAATATTATGAATATTCTTGAATATTCTGAATCTTTTGTATCGCGAGAAATTCTCGCTTGACTTTCTAGAATTGGGTAATGAAGCAAGATTATAGTTGCTGAAACCCTCCTCTTGTAATCGCATTTATTTCCAGATATTTTTAAATAACGTTTCCCTCGAGAATATAGGTAAATTTTCTAGAATTCTTATGAGACTTTCTAGAACTCGCTTTCAAAGGGGACTAGAAATCATAAGGATAACACAGAACTATTTTTTCTAGAGCCACAATTTAGATTCTAGATGTCAGTTATAGAATTTTTCTCAGTGTGTTAGAGCTTCCAACATTTTAATTTATTCCGTATCATTGTTAGTATCCACCTCTTTTTCACACAGCTTTCTTTGTGCAATAATTTTCTGCAATACGTAATTATGATTGAAAAAAGGAGAGAAATAATATTATGAAAAAGTGGTGTGAAAAAAGGGGCCGATTCTAACAATGTAACGGAATATGATAAAAAGTTATCAGATCTTTGATCTAGTTGTTTAGTAATAATTCTTTTAAATTTATGCAAATATTTGTCGAAAGATACTTTTCCCATTGGTTAGAAAGTCACATAAAATATTAATTTTAAGAATAACAGAAATATTTTACCATTAGGAAAATAAAAGGGATACTGTAAAATTGTATTTGTATAAAAGTGTTGATTATTATTTCAATATTATTTAATTGTTACTTTGTATGTAGTTTCAGCTAGATTAAATAGATGAATAGTATGATTATGATATGTATTAAAATTTCATATAAACGTTATCTGACGAAAATTTCAAGCACAAACAAAAAAAAAAAAAAAAAAAAAAATGAATTTAAATGGTGATGATTTCTGGCTTTCCATATACAAAACACCCATATAATAAACTAGAGAAAGAATTTCTGAATTTGTATACTGATTTTTTTTTCTGTTATAAAAATTCTAGTTTGAAACAGTTTACAAACACTAAGCTTACATTTTTAACATTTTAGGTTATACGAGAAAGAGCTAAAAAGAACAAGAAACGTGCTGCAGCTCTTGGCAACCGTCCTTCAATTGGTACACCTCCCCTGGAGAATAATTTACCCAGAAAAGCTCACATCACTCAAGATCCAGTTGAGCAGACTTTACAAGTCGTTGTTGAAAAAGACTTCGGCGCCACAACAACAAAATCTGACAGCCTACCAGACGAAGATGAAGATGATTCTGATGATAAAAAACCAGTGATCAACGGAGAAGAAAGCTATCAAAACAAAGTGATAGTCAAGCTCACTACTCTTAGTAACAGTAGTAAAAATGAAGAAACAGCATCGCAGGAGACTCAGTTCTCACTGATTGCTAAAGATAGTCCAAATGACTCCCCGAAAAATGACTCCTTGAGAAACAGTTTAATCAAACAAGTGCCGAAAAAGAACGGAGTTATTTTCAAAACTGACAAGGATAATAAAACGACAGAAGTGGTTGTAGAGCGTAAGAAAAAGCCTCGGTTCAATTTGGGGAAAAAACATAAAAGCAGTAGCAAGAAAAGAGAAAAGGCGTCTGCCAAAAGGGAACGAAAGGCCACAAAAACTTTGGCTATCGTATTAGGTAAAGTGTGTATTGCGTTTATTTTCTGTACTATTATGTAGTACTTTGAAATAGTATTATGTATTGTATACTGAGTATTGAAGAAATAACTGACCCATTTTGTTCGTAAATAATAAAAGCACTGTTTGAGATAAAGTGTGTCACTCACTGCATTATTAATAGAAAGCGATATTTTTTTAAGACGTTAATTTCCAATCACGGGATATCACGTGATGCGAGTTCTAACCAAACGGCGATCACGTGTTATCGCGTGTACTCGCTATCATGTTTCTAAACGGAATAGCATAGCGGCTATAGGGAAATAGCGTGTAAAATTTATATTGGCCACTAGGGAGGGGATTTCTACTTTTTTCTATTTGTACGAAATTCCAATTTTCAGCTTTGGTAATGAACATGTTAAAAAAAATATTTTTCCTCATATAAGTTAAAATTTGTAAAAAATTCGTCAGGGTATATGATATATAAAAGTAATAAGTAATAAAAGTTCCATATACCATAGAGGTTAAAATTGCATTAAAATTTTGCCAGGAGAGTGTGCTGAAGGTTATCTGCTCTAGTAATATAGAAAGAACGTCTAGTTTTCAGTTAAACTTTCTTAAGAGAGTTCAACTTGCTCTTTATCATGATACGATAAAAAGCTGTGCTTGCAACAAAAAGGGTTGAGTTAAAATGTATAGCAGGGATGGAACACGGGACAGAATTAATTCTGGTATTTGTTTAAGAAATTCCTCTACCAAATATATCGTTGATTTTAGAAGTAGAAAATGTTACATTCATAGTCGTATGAGTTCTCCGCTCGTGTTACATCCCTGTTGTACACATTAAGCCACCCCATTTTGTTGCAAACACAGCTTTTTATCGTATCAGGATAAAGGGCAAGTTGTACTCTCTTAAGAAAGATTAACTAAAAACTAGACGTTCTTTCTATATTACTAGAGCAGATAACCTTCAGCACACTCTCCTGGCGAAATCAAATATTTGATTAGCTGGTAAACTAATAAACGGTAATGGATTAAAAGGCATTTGTAAATTGTAGTGTGTTATTTTAAACTAGATACAACTATGTAAATCATATCGAATCAAAGGTCACGTGCACGTATTCGCTTCCATTAATCCTATTGAAAATAAGCTTAACTAATACACGCATATATATACATGTTATCTAATAAAAACAAAAAGAGATAAATCCCATATAACTTTCTTTTGAAAAATATATAAATTGCAATGATATTTATCTTTATAACCATGTTTTTATTTACTTCAATTCTTGTTTGTTTCTTTGTTTGTCCGGTACAAATCTTGCAATCAATTTTTAACTAACTTCTCTAAAAGCTAGACGTTTGAAACTTTCAGAATAGGTCAAAACCCGACGACAATATTTCAAAGCCCGATTTTCGAATTTTTGGTTAGTTTTCTTATAATTAATTAAAATGTGAAAATAATAACCTCTTAATAGCTTTAAAAATAGCCTTTTAAATATTTGCTATAATTTAATTGTTGCCAAAAAAAATACGAGTTCATTTTGTTTCAACATAAAAATAAATACATTTAATTAAACGTGAACGTTCAAAAATTGTAAAAAGTTAAATTATGCATCTCCCAAAAATTGACCTCATTATCACTTTAAAACTTTTATACGCATTGATAAAGTGCTAATGTAGTTGTATAGCTAAGATTCAACAGAAAATTTAAAAACATGATATATAAAATGTTTTTTATCTTATATTTATTTTAAAACTTAAGATTTAACCAAATTTTAAAATGTTTTTCTTTCTATTTCAGGAATGTTTTTAATGTGTTGGGTGCCATTTTTCACATGTAATATCCTCGATGCAATATGTATCAAACTTGATACTGACACCTGGAGACCAGGGATGACCGTTTTCTTGCTCACTACTTGGCTTGGTTATATAAACAGCTGCGTGAATCCTGTAATATATACTATATTTAATTTAGAATTTAGAAAAGCATTTAAGAAATTGCTGCAAAGCATGTGCTCCTGTTCGACTGGATCTTCCAAATAATAAATTGTGTCTTTTTTTTCTTTTTTAAAGTCTTTCATATCTTACTTGTTATATATTGATGAGTGTTTAAAATATTGTCAGAATTTTGTAAAAGTGTTTTGGATGACATTAATAAATGTGAAACACTGTATGTTGATGCCTTGCAATCGACGATATATATATATTTTTTTTTTCAAGCTCATACATTATGTTTATGTTATATATTTTTATATTCATTATCGTGTATTAATATTTTTTATTAAAAGTTGCATGTTTACAGTTGGAATAGTTGTAATATGTGTAACATAAAATGTATTAAAAGTGTATTATAGGAAACATAAAAGAACTGTAAATGTATAGAACATAAATTTTTGTGAAGTTGATAAATTGTATCTAAATATATCTTTTCTTTAACTTTAAAAATAATTTTAAAAAAAATCTATGTTTGAACGTATTCACATTTTGAATCATTTCCCATTTCGGATGTAATATTTACATTTTTTTTTTTTTCATTATATAGTTATTATACATTATTTGATTCATTTAAGTGTTTTTCCAGCATGCAATATTTTTATAATACTGTAAACAGGTAAATAACAATTTTAAAATTTATATATGTTATTACATAGGGAAATATTCTAATAAAAAAAAAAAAAATACATGTTATCATAGAATTATATTAAACAAGAAGTACTTTATCTCTTCAGAATAAAAACTAACACTATTCTATAATATTTTTAGTTAATTTAAACAAGCAACATGCTACAATAAATTAGATATAAAAATTCAGTATTTAATTTATCTTAACAGTCAATTTCCTTAATAGTCAATTAGTATTAAAACCATGGGGCAAGTTTCAAGAAATGAAAAATGTGGTTTAAAGGTTTGATGTTTCACACTCCCTCTTACGATTTCCCCATCTACGGTTACCAAATCCAGTGTAATTCTATGGCGAATTTTTTAATAGAATTACTGATTACCTAATGAAATTTAATACCATTTTAATATAATATATATGTATATATTGCATTTAAAATTAAATTAAATTAAAATATCTATTACTTTATTAATTGTTCTTTCTGTATAGAGGGTTTTTAATTGATGCATGTATTAGAATATTTTTTAAAATTTCAGAAAAGCAAAACACATAAATATTTTGTGGTTTACAAAACAAAGCACCCCTAACAATACAGCACACCTAAAAATACACCCTCACGTCCATTAAAGTCAAAAGTTGCAAAATACATACATGATTTTTAGCAGCAATAATTCTGTTTTTTTTATTCATGTTATGCTTATTATTTAGGCTTATTTTGTTTTATTCAGGTGCAGGTTCTATGATTCGAGTTGATCTTTTGATTTTAATCATATAAAAATATAATTGCTTTTAACAAATATTATGCTCTTTCCAAATGTAAGAATTACTGCCATATTTAATTTAACAGGATCTGTATACTAAAAATGTATAAATATAATAGCCAAATTTATGAAAAAATAAAAAAAAGAAAGAAAGAATATGAAGCAGTCTATTTGAGAAACTTGTCTTGAAATACTCTCTGTATCTTCCGCTCTTCCTCTCTCTCTCCGATTTCAGGTCGCACTCGTCGGCCTAGCCGTTCGGAGTTTTCCGTGGTTTTCTCCGAAACATGTGTAAATACGGGGTAGGTTCCTTTTAGAAAGACCATTACGGATAGCATTCCCCCTCAGGCCTATGACCCTTGTGCAGCCGATCGCCCTTACTCCCAAACACCCTCTCTCTCTGTTCCACTCTCACTTTATACATACATATTATTTTTGAGAGAAAGAATCGTCTACACAGTCAAACGCATTTAATAATAAAAAAAAAGTAGTTTAGTAAGTTTATATTTTAAATGGATCATTTAATCCAAAATGGGATATTATGAAACGATTTAATACTAGAATAATTCGGATCTGCGGATTATTTTAACAAGCAATTGTCTTAAAAATTTTAACTCTCCGTTTTTTTATTTTTACTTTTGACAGAAACTATTTCGGCAGTAGTATCTTCTGTATAATGTGATTCAAAATCCTTACTGCTTTATTTTTATAATTGAATAAATTATAATAAATTACTATTTTACCTATATATATATATATATATATATATATATATATATTTAAAAAATATATGTACTTTTTTTAAGTTATCGGTACATGAATCATGAATATGATGGAGTGCAGAGTATTGACTTTTTTTTTTTTTTTTTTTTTTAATCAACTCTGTAGAATAACATTTCTGGGGTTTATAAAAATTAATATAAAATTTCATTGAAGACTGAAAATGGTGATAAATCTCCAACTAATAAAGACTTGAATGTTTATTTTTTAAGTTAGCGTACTGTTTAACTTTGGTTGATATTTTGTTTATATTTATGCATATTTAAACGAGAATATTTATTTTATTTTATTTTATTTACATATTTATTGAAAGTAAGAGATAGCAAGTTTGTATAGTTTTCTTTTTCGTATACCAATGCTGTAGTATATCATGCAATTTATGTTTGGTTCTTTTTGTTCTTTTGCGGTATTGAAGTTTTCTAGGAAAGAGTACGTCTAATGCATAGAAAGAATTGCCAAAAATACAATAATTGATATCATTCCCATTCCACACTTACTGAGGATTTATTTTTTTTCTCTTAAATAAAATCAGGTACACACACAAGCACGTACATGATACATATGTAAAACTGAATAGCTTTAAAATGTGGTGCATTCCAGTATTAGGAAATGAAATTTAACTCTCTCTTTCCCAAGATGGGGTCATTTTGACCCCATTTTGAAGTTGAAATTTAGTTAAGCCCACCTCATTCAAAAAGTGCGTTAATTAGCCAGAGATAGCAAACGCAACCAGTGTAGTGTTGCAACTTCGAAACGATACAAAAAGGTAATTTTTGCTAGTAATTTTCGCCAAAACGTGCCAAGCGGCACCTGAAAGCAATTTTTCTGCAGTAACGCCTTCATCTTGGAAAAGTGAGGGTTAATATGTGCAATTTTTTGTTTGTGAGCAAAAGGCGGGGGGGGGGGGGGCTCCGCTTATTAACGATTTTTAACCCTTTATCAACCGCATTACTTAACAGACAAAAATGCATTTGAAATGTATTTCATTTTAGAAAGAAATTAAAATTTCTTCACACACCGTAAATTTTAAAACAGCACAACCGGTTTCGAAAGGACGTAGCCTTTCTTCATCAGGTGCAAACACGTGGAGGCAAAAGCAAGACTGAAAGCAGGACAAAATCCAGAGAGGAGCAACACAAACAACCAATAGGAAGCAACATGCAGGGCAGGACCAATCAGAGAGGAACACACGTACACACACACCACAAAAAGAGGAGGGAGGAAAGGAGTAAACATTTTTTTTTTTTTTTTATTTGAATAATATTAAACTAACAAGTAAATTTAATAAAATTTATCCATTAATTATTATTTTTATTTTAATTAGAATTATTTTTTTATAACTAATATCATGTTAAAAACATAATGAAGGAAATTATTTCATTGAATTAAACAAATTTTTCCAGGCTGTAGACAGCAAAGTGGAATCAGATTTTTCATTGACAATTTTATCACGATTAAGGTAAATAGCTACATTTTCCAAAAAATCCAGTTCGAAAACGCGTTTGGCATGAAAGATAATTTTGGCACTCTTAAAATTAAAACTATGATCAAATTCCCAACTGTGCTTCGCAATAGAAGATTTAGAAATTTCTTGATTAACAATATACCGATAATGTTCACGTAAACGAAATTAAAGATTTCTTTTTGTTTGACCAATACAAGATAAATCACAGTTATTACAAGGGACATTATAGATACCCCATTTTTGAAGCTCAGGAACAAGGGATTTGGTTGAAGGGAATTGGAATTTATTGACAGGTTTAAAAATAACGTGAAAATTGAAACGCTTCAAAACTTTGGCTAATTAAAAACATAAGGGGGGATAAAAAAGTAAGACAACAAGATTATAAGGTTTAATTTTATCATCAATGGAAAGAGTAGAATTATAAGTTGGCCTACTGAACTTTTTGAGAGCTTTATCAATTATAGAGGGTCTAAAACCTCTTTTAATAGCAACAGACTTTAAATAATTCAGTTCTTTTTTAAGAGAAGAAGTATCAGAACAAATTTTAAGGGCACGATACACGTAAGTGTAAAAGGTGCCAATTTTTTGTTTAACCGGATGATTAGAGAGAGCATGGGGAGGGTTAGAAACCGGTTGTGCTGTTTTAAAATGTATGGTGTGTGAAGAAGTTTTAATTTCTTGCTATTGTCTGTACGCCAGTTTTTGAATTTATTTTTGGTATTTCATTTTAGTTACTTAAGAATAGGTTTAAAGATATATTCAATAAAAATCATGCGGTGGGAATTCTATACACATAACATTAAACCTTCAACGATAGATTCAGGGCACCGACCCAAGCCCCTTCTCACTCTTCGATGACTTTTTCTAGTCAATTTTGTCTAGTTAGCCTTTTTTTTTCTTTTTACACACTCAACATTGTGAGTTTTTTTCGTTTTCAACCCATGCTTTTTCTATGAATTTTTAGTTTTTTCCACCCTTGTTTTTTCACGTTCTAAAGTGTGGTAGCCACCGCACTTTAGAATGTAGAAAACGAGGAAAAACGGCTGAAAATTCATAGAAACACCTGTAAAAAGAGTCAAAATCCATAGAAAACGACATGGGAGAAAAATGAAAAAAAAAAAAGGGGGGGGGGGCTAATACCTGAGTAAATAAAAGGTCAGAATTGTCAAAATCAATCCATAGAAAAGAACATGGGAGGAAAACGAAAAAACAGCACAATGTCAAGTGTGTTAAAAAAAAAATAAATAAATAAAAAAAAATAAAAAAAAGGCTAACACCAGAGGAAATAAAAGGTCAGAAAAGTCTTTGAAGCTCGGGATGGGATTGGGCTCGGAGCCCTGAAGCTATCGTCGAGGGTTTAATACTTCTCGTCTATTATATGAGATCGTATTTTTATGAGGAGGTACTTTAGTTTATCACTGGTACATAGAGGTCTAACATGATCTTTGGACCTTAAAAATTTATACAAAAAAACTATTTAATTTTTATATTCTTCATTTCCTTTTTTCTGAGATTGGTTGGAGATTATTGAGATGATGTCGGAATTAATCAACACGCGTGAAGGTCCTGAAAAACGCCAAAAAAAAAAAAAAAAAAAGCAAGGCCATTGTATAAAATCCTTCTGGAGCAAAAACGGCCAATTCCAGTGTTTAGCATCTTGTAGTGAGATTAAAGCGGAGTATATACGTTCTTTTCTTGTAAATATCTTTCACATTTATTGCATAAATTCGATTTTACACGTTTTTAAATCAAAAAGTACTTTAAAGTATCGTCAGTAGATAAAACATGAATACGTCTTATTGATATTTTGATAGATTTTGATTGATATCAGGACAGGGATTAAAAATACAGCAAAACGTAATTTGTTGAACTTTGCACAGCGGTGATTTGTAGACTACGTTTTCAATCTTTTAATATTAAACAAATAATATTGCTTGGCATAAAATAATTCTAGAAATTTCAGATAGAATTTGGAATTTGAGAATAGTGGTGAAAGCGTGAACTCTATCATAACAAAACGGATAAGAGTATAAAAAATATGAATTAAGTTAGAATTTAGAGATTTTCGATATATTTATGGCAGATAACAATGGAAAAAATCTGGAGTGACCCCACTCGACTTTCCGAACATTGAGTAACTAACAGTTTTGTAGATAAAATAAAGAAAGAGGAGTTGCTAAACAAACAAAAAAGAGAAAACCATAACAGAGTATTTGAGTATTTTTCTCCATATATCACACGAGGTTTTATTTAACGCTACTGAACTTTGAGCCTTTAGATCGTAAAGATAAAGAATTTTTCGTTGTGTCCCTGTAAAAATCTATAAATGCTAGATTCACCAAAATGCTTATAGTTAGTGCAACAGTGATTTATAATATTCATACAAATTTTCAGCTCAATTAAATAAGGCGTTTAGATGCTATCGCTGGTCTCATAGGCCATAAAGATAAAGAATTTTTCTTTGTGTCCCTGTAAAAAAACTGTAAGTGCTAGATTCACTAAAATCTATACAGTTGGTTCAAATGTGGCCTATAACATGTGTACAAATTCTTTGCTGAGATTAATAAGGCGTTTAGACGCTATCACACTTTTAAAAATTTGGCAAAGAATTTTTCTTTGTGTCCCTGTAAAAAAACTGTAAGTGCTAGATTCTCCAAAATCTATACAGATTGAGTATCTCTGACCTATAATATGTGTATAAAGTTTTTGCTCAATTGAATAAGGCGTTTAGATACTATCGCACTTTTAAGATTTTGGTCCCTTGGCCATAATGATAAAGAATTTTTCTTTGTGTCCCTGTAAAAAAACTATAAGTGCTAGATTCACCAAAATCTATAGGGTTCGTACTATGGTGACTTACAATATACGTACCAACTTTCAGCTTATTCGAACCAAGCGTTTAGACGCTAGCGTGTTCACTCACAGACATACACACATACATACACACATACATACACACACACACATACATACATCATCGTAAAAATAGTGAAAACGGACTCGTTGGACCTCGAAACGTATAGAAACATCAAAATCTCGAATTCGGATTTTTGACATGATTACATTACTTTCCTCACTATAGTGTTCGGAAAGTAAAAAAATTGTTAAATTTACAAAGAAATTATTATTATTATTATTTTCTTGTTTGTTTACTTATAAATTTGAATCAACTTTAAATATCGTTGTCAACAAGGTGTTGCATTATTTAATGTAACACATAGAAAAAAAAAAAAAAAATCCAGAATAAGTTTTTATTCTCAAGAAACTTTTTTTTTTTTTTTTTTTTTTTTTTTTTTTTTTAATAACAAGATATAAATTTTAATCAACTTAAAATAATGTTATCAACAATGTGTTGTATTACTTAGAAGGAAAACACATAAATATGCATCGAATTTTAAAATATTTTTATCAAGAAATATGTAAATAAATACGCATTATGTACCAAAATGCAGCAGTTTCATAAATTTCGATACATATATCTTTCATGCTTACAGATGCATAAACTTTACAGATACATAAATAGAAGCAATTTATTTAATAATCTTTAACGAATATTCGAAAGAAAAAAAAATTAATATTCCGATAATATATACTATTTCGGAATATCTCGATGTATATTTTAACTTTTACAAAAAAAAAAAAAAAAAAAAAAAAAAACTTTTTTACTAGAAATAAAATATATGAAGAAAAAATATGAAGAAAAAGATTTGAAGAAAAAGTAAATATATTTTAAAGGTTCAAAGAATTATTTATAATGTATTTGCACCATAAATTTTTCCAATACCGTTCAAAAGTACGATTGCATAAGTAGTATATTTGTAATGTAGCCAATTCAAAACAAAAAGTCATAATTAAAAAAAAAAAAAAAAATGTATTGATACCTATGATGCTTCAGAGAAAAAAAAAATTGCCCTTCATGCATATATAAGCAATTTATTTACTTATTCTAAAATAAATAAATACATAAATACATAAATAAATAAAACTATTTCATATCTTTTTGTATGATCATTTTAAAGCAATAATAATTTTCTGATTAGTTTAAATTTTTATAATATTTTTAACCTTAAATAATACTGTAAAAGGAATCTTTATTTTTGAACCTAATTCAAAATGTTTATTGTTTATGTATAAGAAATTTACTTCAAAACAAAATAATCTTTATAAAAACATTAAAAAGTAATTAAATAAAATTCTTAAGTTATAGAAAGCTTAATATTTGCTGTATCCAATATAATAACATTTCGTTAAATATAAACGCAAATGTAATTTTTTTTTCGTTTAATCCTATATACACTGTTTATTTTTTAACATGTTGTATAACTATTATTAATTTTATTTTAAATAAATCTTTAAAAATATTCGACAGGATTAAAAATGTTTAAATGCATTCAAAAACTTAACTTCGATATTTTCTAAAAAATTTTATATTAAACATTCGAAAATAAAATTGTCTCTTTTAATGCAGTTACATTTGTTAATATAGATTGAAAAATGTCCATACATAATGCGTTATTCCAAAGTCGTTCTTTTGAATTAAAAATAAACCATTCTCCTTTACGTTTAAGAAAAAAACATTCCATGTATTATAGTAACATTATTATCAAAAATAGAACAATTCTATAAAAACAGCATGTTATTTTTATATTGTTATATGTTTGTGAAGAAAGAAGATATTAATTTGTTATTTATTGAAGGGATTTTTTAAATATTAATTAATAATTTTTTTATCCTAGGAATTCAACCACTTTTCAAACATAAATAAAAACTAGTATGTTGTGGCCACCACATGACTTTCTTCTATATTTTTCGATACAAATTCACTCTGTAAAAATAATTTATAAAAGTTATTATTTAAAAAAAAATATCTTCCATGATAATGCAGACGATTTCCATATTAGAGATGGGAGTAGGTTAGTTGCACCCGGAGAATACCTAAACGGGCGAGTTGCACCGCTTACTCTCTGAACCAAGGGGTGAGTTGCACCGTTTACCACCTCAAACCAAGGGGTGAGTTGCACCGCTTTGCCATTTCTACAAAGGGGCGAATTGCACCCTTCAAGATATTATTACATAATTTTTTTTTATACATAATCGCATAATTTTCCCTTCACACTTTTCACAGGCTTAGGACTGTCATGGGATAAAAACCCATGTCGTGTTTAAAAATTTTGCGAATAATTTTTCTTTCTCTCATAGTGGTAATAAGTTTACCTTGTCTAATAGCCGAGCATATGCCCAATGTCTTTGAGAAAGATGATCATCTGTCGTCTTATTTTATGCATAGGTTTTAATTTGTTTCCTTTTTATCTTTCTTTGAACTGTAGTAGAAAATAGCCTTTAAAAATTCAAATCTTGTAAGTTCTTTACTCGTATATTTCATGCTGCTTGTAAAATTTGTAGTTACCGTAAACCATAAGCCTACGTCCTTTTTCGCTCAACGTGAATTCCATTATTACTAATGAACTTAAACGCTCCTTACGACAGCACACTACGTGAACTAATGACTATGTGGACGCGCGCAGCACATGCAAAACCCTGTCAGGCAACCCTCGGACCTTTATTGGCTGATGGAAAGGGAAGAAGGCGGTACAATGGTGTCTTCCCTTTTTAACAATAACATATGCTGAACACTAATGCGGCGCTTTTACAATATAAATAAACTCTATAAAATATATCAGTTATTTTGTAATCTACAACTTTAATATTCTTCGTCTAAATTTAAATGCGGCGCTTTTATAGGGAAGATTTTATGATGGAATTAAGTTGACAATCTAGAAACCTTTCCCCCTAATGACTTATCAGTAAATCGTTACAATTCGCCCATCGTTTGATTGACAGGTAAAGAGAGGGGTGCAATTGACCCTCGTCCGAAAAATCCCAAGCGGTGCAACTCACCCGAGAATAGAAGAACAAAGGAAGGAGGTCAGGTGCAATTCGCCCGTCATTTGATTGACAGGTTAAGAGAGGGGTGCAATTGACCCTCGTCCTTAGAGATGTAGTATAACACTATATATATATAGTATATATATATATATATATATATATATATATATATAAATTTATAATTTTGTTTTAAATTATCACAGATCTATACTTCAACTATTTAAAGGTATTGACGAGACCTTTCGAAAGTTACCCATCTTGAAAATTTACCCCCGCCCCTCCCAGGGGGGGAAGCGATGCCCCAACATGCACAATTTTTTTTTCTTAGTTAACTACTACTATTATCAATAATTTATATTAATTTTACAATCACAAGACAAAAATAACTCTCATTTATACGAAATTTTGTCCTATACTGCCATGTTAAAAATTTAGGAAAAATGCGATCACAGATCTAATCAGCACCAGCTTATGTCAGGGTCCATCTAAATACCAAGTTTGGTTAAATTTCGTTCATTGGTTCGTGAGATACAGCATCCACAAAATTCGTGATACACACAGACAGACATAAAAACATTTTCTAAAAACTATCAAATCGTGTTCAGGACATCCCAAAACGTGTAAATCTATCGATAACCAGAGTTCGAAAATTTTCACGAATCCAATACTTTCTCTACATTACATATAGAAGAAAGAATTAAATATATCTTTTAAATTAGGTTTTACATAAAACTAAAATCAATATATGTTTTTGATAAATAATACCAGTATATGAATATTGTTGTCTTATAATTACTTTTCTTTTTAAATTAAATTTAGACTACAGTGTCAGCTGTTTGTAATTTAATCACACCAAATCATATTAAAGAAAAAAATGGTGAAGGGGTAATAGTAACAACGTTTTGGTATAGTTCTACTTTGAGCTCAATTTGCTCAAATTTCTACTGTGCATAAATTTCTTAAAAATTTTAGATCTAAATTACAACTTATTGTGTTATGCATACATACATATACATACAGACATACATACGTACGTATATATATATACATATATGCACATAATTTAAGGCTTAAAGAAAAAGAAGTTTTGGTTTTCTTTTTGTTGTTGTTTTGTTGCCCTGCTTGCCCCATGGTTTGGAGAAAGTTTAACCTCGATCTTTTTAATCTTATACAGAACATTTATAAATATGAAAATCAAGTTTCATACTTGGTAAAACATTCATAAATCTGGAACTTTCTGCATTTCTAAAAATATTTGTACTCGTTACAGAGTTACAATCTTTTCTGTGCGCCTTCAAACCTTGAGTAAATTCTATACTTTTAATGTTCATATAAACTACAAAAAATATCATGCTATTAGATTTTAGATTTCCGAGAAAATTAAAAGATAGAACTGAAAAATAGAAGTCATGGAGTTGGGATAATTGGGACATATGCGAACACTCGTATTACATTAATAAGACATGCAAAATTCCTGGGTAAGTGTAATTATCGGTAGCAAGCCGACAATCATAAGAAGTAGAACAAATCAAAATCAGAATGAATTTTTATTCATCAGATTTGATAAACTAATTAATCATAGTCCCATACAGAGCATATTTAGTGAAAAAGTCATGAGTAAAGATGACTCAGGTGAAGAAGTCATGAGTAAAGATGACTCATACGCGAAGGAGTCATGAGTAACGTCACTCATGACTTCTAGTGAAGGAGTCATGAGTAAAGATGAATTGTCATACCTGACAAGTCCATGGCTCCTTAAGTTTATAAATGCCGCAAATTTGGCTTAATATATAACGAATAGAAAAAGATAAAAGAAAAAACAAATAACAAATAACAAGACATCTAAAAAATTTTAAAAAATACAATTTCAATAACATAGGATTATATATATATATATATATATATATATATATATATATATATATATATATATATATATATATATATATATATATATATATATACATACATATATAAACTGTTCTATCATGTTAATATATACATTTTTCTAAGAACCAAAAAACAAATATTTAAAGCCATAATATTTACAAAAAATTCAGGATGAAAAGATTACCACTACCCCAATATTAATTACCACAAAAGTATAGGATTACAACATAAGGAATCTGAAGCAAAACTCAAAATCTACCTACAAACAAATAAATAATTTTCTTACCAGAAATTGCATGGTTTACTTCACAAAAACAGCAAATGCAATACTTTGAATTTTCTTAAGGGCATTCTGTCCAAAAAGGAAAGATAAACTAATTTTCAAACTTCTAAAACTAACATAGTTTCATCTTTAATTTTGTTTAACAAAGCTAGATGCAACCAGGCAAATTTTAAACATATATATATATATATAACTATTTTGTGCAAATTCAGCCTGTCAGTTGACATATGTATAAGCCAAGACATTTCTTATTTCGTGATTACACTTATTTTACTTCACCCTAAAAAATACATACCAATAGACTTAAATAACAGAAATATTTACTTAGAAATTTATCCAAGTTAATACAGTGCGTTGCATGAATATAAACGCACCTTAGCTTTAAGAATTAGAATGGTATAGAAGTGTAACAAAGAAATATGAATATGTGACACTTGAGCCAAACTCTATGTGTATGATTCAAGAAATGAAAATACGAGTCAAAACAATGAAAGACCAATATGTTTTTATAGAAAATAACTTTATTGAATTTATGACAAAAATACATGTTGCGTGAATTTAAACGCACATGTTAAAAATAAATAACTGAGTAACAAATACTGTATCTAATACTTTGTAAAGCCTCCATGGGCTTCTAGAAGAGCCAGTAAACGCCTTGACATTGACTGATATAATGGCATGAAGCCATCCAAGCTGATTGTCTTCTAAGCTAATAGAATGGCCGATTTTAGTTCATCTTTCGTGTTAAACTGCCTTCCGTTTACGTAAATACGGCGAACCAGAATACCCCATATGTTCTCCATTATGTTTAAATCGGGGCTTTTTAAGGGCCAATCCATAACTTTAATTTTATTGTCACGGAATCATTTTTTCACGATATGTGCTGTATGTACAGATACACAATCTTACTGAAAAATATAATTTCTTCCAGATTTCTTGACTGCTTGACGGCGGAGGTTCCTTGTGAGCATATGGACATAACCTACAGAGATCATAGTGTTCTCCACGAACTCTAATTCGAAAGTCCCTTTAAAACCTATGACTGCCCACACTATGACAGACCCCCCTCCAGATTGACGTTTTGAACAGTACATTTCTTCGGTTCTCAAATCGTGTCAGTAGCTATGAAATCCGTTCAGGTCATTGAGATTAAACTTTTTTTCATCTGAGAAGATGACTTTTTCTCAATTTAGTCGATCTAGAATCCATTTTCTTCCCCATTCCAACCGCGTATCTTTGTGCTTCTGAGTGAGGGGTGCTTTCGCCTTCATTTTCTTAAATTTACTGAATGTTGCAGCTTTGATGGCTCTCCATATGGTTGTCCGATGAACACTCAGCTTGTATTTAGCCTTTAACTTTGCACAGGAAATATTCTTATTCTTTGCAGCGTTGCATATTCGACGTTTGTCGTAAGTGGCGAGCTTACCTGTTCGCTTTTTAACGCTTTTTTCCCCATAATTTGCTCCTTTCTTTATATAATTTCACACAACACTCTCACTTCTTCCGATTCGGTGCCCAGTTTCACGATTTCTAAAGCCTTTACCACGCATAAAGTCGATTTTTATCCTCTCGTCTACTGTCAAAGTTTCCCTCTTGCCATCCTGAACAAACTCCGGAAATTTTGCACTCAAGCATTAAAACTGATTTTAAAGAACTTTAGAAACACGACTATCTGTGTTTTAATTTAATTCTGGTGGCTCTGTTAAATTTTAAACGCAAAATACAGAGTGCGTTTAATTTCGCGCAACAAACGAAAAACAGTTAAAAATAAGAAAATGCTTAAAACTCGTTTAAATAAATTTGCATGAGCCTAAATATACGTGCTCAAAGCACCTTATTCAGTTGTTAGTCATATGCAATAACTGTAAGTCACATTCCTTCTTTTACAATTTTAAAAATTCTATTTCTGGTTATTGGAAAAGGTGCGTTTATATTCATGCAACGCACTGTATACGTTCCAAAGAAATATTTTATTTCTTAATTTTTGTAATTAAAATAAATTTTCCAAGTGAGATAAATCGGAAGTTTGTTTCAATAATTCTTATACAGTTTGTTCATGTACTACAATTATTTTTTTTATTGTTTATTGATTAAAGAAAAAAAAAAAGAAGCTATATCAAATTAAATCTGATGAAATACTTTTATTTAAAGTATGTACTAGAATATATATTTTTTTAATTGGTTATATTAAACATGACTTTTATCCAGTGTATAAGTTGTATCATTTATATTCAATTTCATGTAAATATCTGTAAATGAGTTGTATGAATACATGTTTTAGTATAATATTATCTTCTTATTTAAAGAGTAAAATAAAGTTCTTTTTTACAAATAAGGTTTTCCTGTGTATTTCAAAATACCATCTTTGAATTAGATTTTATTTGATATTTAAAGGGAATAAATTTATAGTGAAATATTCATATATATTTATCGAAAAAAAATGCAATTGAATAATAATAATTAAAAAAAAAAAAAAAAAAAAAAAAGATGCAGATTTACATTGATGCATTTTACAATGACATGTACAATAAATAAATTCAATTTCAGTATCAGGATTTTATATTACAGTACTTTATTTAGTTTATTTCTACTGCATAAGAAATAAGTTAATAAAAAGTTAATAAATTATTCATAAGTTAATTTAAAAGAAAGGCATTAATGCCTAAATTAACTTACAAACTAAGAAAAGTACTTCTTAAGATGCAATGGGCTTTTGACATTAAATTAATTGATTTAAATATATATATATATATATATATATATATATATATATATAATATATTGATACACATACAATTTTGAACATTTTGTACCTCTATTTAAACATCTACCTACATTGGTTCAAACGTTACAAAATGTTACGAAAATAGCACATATATAAATAGATGTATCGAAATTCCTTTAAGAACATTAATAAATTTTCGTGCAATGATTGTTTTTTAAAAACTGGGTTTTAAAATCTATGAATTTTCCCGAAAAAAAATTTAATTACTACAATAGACACAGCATACAGCAAACTGAATAGAAAAATAGTAAATGTCTCATAATATTTTGGTGTTTTTACCACTAACTTTTAACTGCGCGTGCACGAGCGCTAAGAGTAATTATTTTACACAGTTTGTTACCTAAATGTATAGAGTTCATTAAAAAATATCTTAACAAATATTGTGAGAATTTGGAGAAATATTACTGATACACTAGTTTAACTTAAAATAATTTCGAAAAGGGAAAAAAAAAAAAAAAAAAAAAAAGGAAAGCTAAGGGATATTATGTCTATACTTATTTTGACTGAACTTACAATATATTGTCGTTATATGGTTTAAGTTAAAAATGGAGAACGTTGTGCAAGTATGTACCAATTTCATCAAGTATTTAAAATACATATTTTCAGTGCTTTGCATTTTCTTTATCGTAGTATATCAAATTTTCTATAAATGGCATAGCACACTCTAAAAAATTTTATTGTTATTAAAAAAAAAAAATTAGCGATGTTTTTATATCTTCATGAATTAATTTCCTATTCTTGTGGAAATATGTAATTAACGAAGCATCATAGTAATGTTTTAAAGTTACAACGCATTTGGAGTTTTTTCTTTCTTTCTTTCTTTTTTTTTTTTAAGGGTGATATCAACTGTTATATCTTTTCTATACTGTACAACTTGTCTTTTATTTGGCTTTTGAAAAAAACACTCCCACGTATACTGTACTCGCATGTGTTATGTATAACTAGCAACAGAACTCATTATTTTCGGGGTTTTAAATTTTAAAATTCGTGTGATCTTTAATGGATAACCTGAAGATTGAAAACATAAAAAAATTCTTTCAGCAGTTTGAATTTGTTAAATTTGCTAACGTTCATATTATTTTTTAAATGTTTCAGATTGTTGAATAATATTTATTATTGATGTTATTTTCATCACATTTTATTTTTTCTTTATTGGGCTTCATTATTCATTACAGCTTGAGCATTGTTGTCTAATTCATCATTATTTTTACTGTTCATTTACATTTATTTACCTTACTAGCAAAGCCCCGTTTCGGGAACGAACCGAATTCCGAATGCGGTAAAATTTTCAAAATCAAACTCGAAATGTACAAAACTCGGTCTGATGCTGCTTGCGTGCCAATAGATCAAAGTTTGCTAACGAAACCATTTTTTTAATTCATGAAATCAATGGAGGTAGTGAATCAACGAAAGCTTTTCTCGCTGCGCTGGTCACTATATTTAATGAATACAAACAAAAACAAAATTTAAAGAAATTATTAAATTGCTTTAAAGCCCGATTTGGTTTCCCTCTGCCTCGGGTGTCTGTCCCTATTGCCTGTGACAATAACTTACCAAAGGGCTTCCATTTGGAAGCTTATCAGATGACAGTTTCGAAACGGACAGTATCGAAAAAATTGAAGTAGCCGTTTTATATTTGAATCTCAGTTACATATGAACATGGTGTACATAATATTTTCTGTCACGTTATTTTCTATATTTATTTGATTTATTCGATGAACTATAAAATGACAACAATTTCATACCAAATATAATATTACCATGTGCTATGATAGGCTACGCCTGTCGCATGAGGCAATTAATTTTTGTTGTTATAATAGTAGTTGAGTTAGTTAATAGTAGTTGGCATATAGGAAAATAAATAATGAAATATGTAAACCTGATCATGGTACAGCCTTAATGTAGCTCCCCTTGGCGACTTTTGAATTTTTATCGTGACTTTAGAGAAAAATACATAATTTATGTTATTATTATTATTATTATTAATATTATTTGTTTCTTTCTTTTCTTTTCGTTTTCCTTTCTTTTCCATATTTACTGAATTCGATTGTTTTTCAGTATCACGTGATTGAGCAGACGACCATTTTATTTATTTAACGTTCATTTATATTTCCATTAATTTTTGGAACTCTCGTGCAACTTTATCTAAATTGTTTTTTTACTCCATTTTCAATTTTCATTTTTTCATGTGCACGAGTAAAATATTTTATATATACATATATTTTTTTTTCTCGTGAAATAATATTTCATTTTATGTTTAAAAAAAAAAAAAAAAAAGGTTTTTTTTTTTTTTTTTTTTTTTTTTTTTTAAAGCAACAATTAACATTTTAAATGTCCACATTAAAAGTTTTTACCAGGTTATTAGTTTCACATTTTAATTAATTTTAAAAAATGTAATCAAAATTTCGTTACAAATAAGGTACCAAATGAAAGAGGCATTTTTTCTGAATCCGTCGGTTTTATTAACTTCTCGATCGGACAATTAGATTTTTTGAAGTTAACTAATGTATGAAAAGCTGGTGACAATTGTTTAAATTAACTGAAGCATGAAAACCTGGTAGCAACAACACACAGACAAACAGAAGAAAATCTCTCTTAGCCAATCAACTTGTGTCCAGCCACGGACTTACAGGAAAAAACTCTCTTAGCCATCTATATAGAGATAGATGTTTCAAGAGAGAACCCGAAAATACTTTTAGATATTCCACAAAATGTAATAATTGGATAGTGTGCTTTTTTGTGTACGTAATTATACTTTGGTCGATAGAATATGTGTACACTTTATAAATCTATTAATATTTAAGAATACTTGAAATTCTATTATTTCCATCCGTGATATCTTTCTAAATTTTCGATATATAAGCTTGGGCTACTTTTAAGCATAACTCTATACGTTTGACTAATACTACACTAAACAAAAGAAATCTTGTTAAATGTTGCACATAAATAGTTAAAAATTTTGCAATAAAAATGATCATGTTTTATCAGATTTTGCACATTTTTATATTCCAGTGTGTTTAATTCAATGTTGTGTTTCAAATTTTCTAAAAATAACATTGTATTGGTTTAAAAATCATGCAGGTTTCAATAATTCAACGCAGGAGGGTTTTTTTTTCTTTCAATTTTGTTTAAAAAAAAAAAAAAAAAAAAAAAAAAACTTTATATTTCCTTGATTATACACACTATTGACATAAAAATGGATAATTTAAATTAAATTTAAAGAGTAAGTTAAAGAGTTTTATGATCAAATATTACAAATATAATTCGTTCCAAGTGTTATTATTATTATTATTATTTCAGCTGTTCCCGAACATTCAAATTTTTCAGCTTTGCTACCTGTCCTGTTTCTCTTTTGGTTAAAAATCTTCACTTAAATGCATGCGGCATAAAATATTTTTACACCAGGGCATTTCTAAGATAATTCATAAAAAAAAAAAAAAAAAAAAAAAAAAAAAACAAGAAGAAGAAATATTGTTCTAGATAACACATAAAATTTAAAATCGCAATTTGTTTTTCTCCATCTGTAATTTGTCTGTATAGAGCTTTTTAATTTGCAAGTATCTAAAAAATGTAATTTTAACTACCAGTATATACATACATATATAACATACTACATACATATATGGAAAAAAAAATATGGAAAATAAGAGACATGCGTGATTATAATGAGATAAAAATGTTTATGCTTAAATTCGTAGCAATAAATTTAACACACATACACACACACACACACATATATATATATATATATATATATATATATATAAGATTTTCTTAACATAAAATGTTATGTAGTAGACCAAATCATGATTAAACATCACATTTTCAAAAAATTAATTTATACACAAACTAAAAAATTCAATTAAATACATTTATGTGTAGGAAAAATTAAAGAGCAGTTTCATGTTAATATTAAAATGTTTTCTAGGAATATACAGTCAAAAGAAAAATATATTCTTACCCTTAGAAATAAGCTATTTAATTTACAGCATTTTTTTCCATTTAGCTATGACAAAAATAGATAAGTATACAAGTTATAACAAACTTTTTAAATTATATTTAAACACAGTGGAAACAAACTTTGACAAATTCCTCTTCAAAGTGAAAGTTACTCATGTGAGAAAAGGAAGTATCTTGATTAGCATTACATGTTAAAATATCTCATAAGGAAACTAGTTTTTTTTTAAATCCAATTTTGTATAAGTAGAGAAACCTCCAATTTATATTTTTCAAAGGAAGTTGAAGTAGATATTACAAAATTTCTTCGTTTGAAGAATTTACTTCCAGTATTTGCAAGTAAAAATTGACTTTTTAACGCATCATATCAACTTTTGCTAGTAAATTTTAAAATATTAATTTTTTTCAGATAGAAATCCTCAACTTAAAAAGGTATGAATTATTTTAGTAAATTAACTTCGATTGGATATAATATGGTATTTTATGTCAATAAATAATTTACGTTAATTAAAACGTAATTAAAATAATTATAAGATAAAAAGAACTTTTTATATACCACATTGTAAAATTTTCTGTTGAATCATATAAACTTGACAATACTATATATCAATAAATACTTAAAAAAAAAAAAAAAAAAAAAAAAAAAAAAAAAAAAATCATCAACTTCAAAGAAAATGATCAAATGCGTAATAAAGAATACAATTAATAGAAAATTTCAAACATTTATTAATTGAATAAAAATATTAAAATAATGCATTGTTATCGTGTACAGAGCTATTCTAAAAGTTAAAGTCGGAAAGTTAGTAAAAAATCGATTGCAGGATTTGTGATAGACAAACAATGAAGCGAGTTAATAAAAATGTGGTAAAACTAGTATGTTGTGGCCACCACACAAGACTTTTTTGTATATTTTCCTATATACAAATTCAATCAGTAACAATATTAAAAAAAAAAAATTAAAATTTTTTTTCAAAGATATTCAATCAGTAACAGTATTAAAAAAAAAGAAAAAGAAAAAAAAAAAAAAAAAGAAAAAAAAAAAGAAAGAAAAAAAAAAAAGGGTTTTTTTCGAAGTTTTTTTTTTTTTTTTTTTTTTTTTTTTTGTTAAAAGAAAAAAAAATCGATAACTCTGTTTTAAATTATCACAGATTTATAGTTCAACCGTTCGTTTTAAAGGTATTGACGAGATCTTTCGAAAGATACCCATCTTGAAATTTTCCCCCCCTTCCCCCCCAGTGGGGAAGCGATGCCCCCACATGCGCAGAATTTTTTTTCTAGTTAACTATTACTATTATCAATAACTCATATTACTTTTACAATCACAAGTTAAAAACTAGTATGGTGTGGCCACCACAAGACTTTCTTCTATATTTTCCTATACAAATTCACGCAGTAACAATATTAAAAAAAATAAAAATACGATTTTTTTCAGTTTTTTTTTTTTTTTTTTTTTTTTGTTAAAAGTAAAAAAAAAAAAAAATCGATAACTTTGTTTTAAATTACCATATATTTATAGTTCAACCATTCGTTTTAAAGGTATTGACAAGACCTTTCGAAAGATACCGATCTTGAAAATTTACACCCCCGGGGTATTGGGGGGGGAAGCGATGATTTTTTTCCTAATTAACTACTACCATTATCAATAATTCATATTAATTTCACAATCACAGGTTAAGATTAACTCTCATTATGTATATTTATACGAATTTTTTTCCTATACTGCCATGTTAAAAATTTAGAAAAAATACGATCACGGCGCCACCCATTGAGCGATTGATCCCCAAATCTAATCAGCCTCAGTTTATGTCAGGGGGCAACTAAATACCAAGTCTTGTTAAATTTCGTTAAAAAAAAAAAAAAAAAAAAGCACGATTTTTTTTGTTGTTGTTGTTGTTAAAAGTGAAAAAAATCGATAACTTTGTTGTAAATTATCACTGATTTATAGTTCAACCACTCGTTTTAAAGGTATTGACGAGATCTTTCGACAGATACCCATCTTGAAAATTTACTTTCCTCGAGGGGGACTTCCCCCCCGAGGGGGTGGCGAGGCTCCTACGCATACAATTTTTTTTTCCCAGTTGACTACTCTATTAAAAATAATTCTTGTAAATTTCATACTGATTACTAAAAAATAATTCTCTTTATGCACATTTATACAAAATTTTGTCCTATATCACCATGTTAAAAATTTAGAAAAAGCGGGATGGCAACGCAACCTGTAAGACAATTTTTACCAAAAGTTGATAGGCACTAATTTATGTCAAGGTTGAACTACATACCAATTTGTAGGAAATTCTGTGCAGTAGTTCTTGAGATACAGTTGCCACAAAATTTTGTCTCCCACACACAGACAGACAGACAGACATTTCCTAAAAATGGTAAAATCGTGTTCTACACCTCTCAAAACGTGTAAATTCATCAAAAACCCGAGGTCGAAAATTTTTACGAATCCAATACTTTCTCTATATTACATATAGAAGAAAGTAATAACTCTCATTATGTACATTTATACGAAATTTTGTCCTATAGTGACACCTGCTGAGCTATTGATCCCCAAATGTAATCAGCACCAGTTTATGTCGGGGACCAACTAAATACCAAGTTTGGTTAAATTTCGTTCAAAAAAAAAAAAAAAAGCACGATTTTTTTTGTTGTTGTTGTTGTTAAAAGTGAAAAAAATCGATAGCTTTGTTGTAAATTATCACTGATTTATAGTTCAACCACTCGTTTTAAAGGTATTGACGAGATCTTTCGACAGATACCCATCTTGAAAATTTACCCCGCCTGGGGGGGGGGGGGAACCGGTGCCCCCACATGCACAATTTTTTCCCTAGTTAACTACTACTATTATCAATAATTCATAATAATTTTACAATCACAAGTTAAATATAACGCTCATTATGTACATTTAAACGAAAATTTGTCCTATACCGCCATGTTAAAAGTCTATATAAAATGCAATTACAGCGCCATCTGTTGGGCTATTGATTCCAAAATCTAATCAACACCATTCCATGTCAGGGTCCAACTGTATACCAAGTTTGGTCCAATTTCATTCATTGGTTCGTGAGATACGGTGAAAAATACGAAATTTTGCGATCACAGCGCCACCTGCTGGGCGATTGATCCCCAAATCAAATCAGCACCATGCCCCGTCAGGTTCCAACTATATACCAAGTTTAGTTGAATTTCATTCATTGGTTCGTGAGATACGGTGAAAAATATGAAATTTTGTCCTATACTCTGCCATGTTAAAAATTTACATAACAGCGCCACCTGCTGGGCTATTGATCCCCAAATCTAATCAGCACAATGCCCCGCCAGGGTCCAACTATATACCAAGTTTGGTTGAATTTCATTCATTGGTTCGTGAGATACGGTGAAAACAAGAAACCACAGACACACAGACAGGCAGACATTTTTTAAAAACTATCAATTCGTGTTCAGGACATCCCAAAACGTGTAGATTCGTCCAAAAACGGAGGTCGAAAATTTTCGCGAATCCAATACTTTCTCTATATTACATATAGAAGAAAGTAAAAAAGTTATAATAGAGCGTTTTAAAGAAAAGTTAGGAAGTTGATTTTTAAAATTTATTCTATTTTATTTAAATAAATGACGTGATGATCTGACTGCTGACAAAGATTTAAATGATAGATTATTTATATTTAAATAAATTTCATTATTTAATTTTAATAAGGAATGAAATAAAAATCATAACACTTGTTATAGATTAAAAATTTCTGCTGAACATTTTTTAACTTAAGAAAATTGTAAATTTTTAAATAAGTGTAGATTTATAACGCTAGAATGTAACATGATTTAAAAATCACCTTTTTCTTTTGCATTGAAACACTGTTTAATTATCTTTCCTAAAAGTGAAGCGGGCAGCGGTAACCCAGACGGTAGAGCGCCGGGCTCGTAATTGGAAGATGGTGGGTACGATTGTGGGTGCGAAGATTGTCGTGTACTTGAGCCGGCCAATGACCGCCGCGTACACTAATGGTGGCTGGTGCGCGTAAAATCTGGCGTGGCCGCAATGTTCTCCATGTTCTCGGGCTGCAGTAGCCCAGTCGGTAGAGCGCCGGACTCGTAATTCGAAGATTGAGGGTTCGGTACTCGAGCCGGCCAAAGACCGTCGTGTACACTAATCGTGGCTGGTGCGCGTAAAATCTGTCGTAGCCGCAATGTCCTCCATGTTCCCTTCAAAAATTATACTTCTGGGTGTCACTGAAGCGGGAGAGCCATCCCTTCCTTGAAGGATCAAAATTGGGATGGCATGTTTCCGGACCACATCTAGGGGTGTGTCCCAGACCATCGCCAATTGCCCATCTGCGCAGCACCAGCGCGACGTAAAACCCAACCATCCATCCATCCATCCTCCATGTTCTCATAAATTAATTATACCTCTGGGGGGCATCGAAGCGGGAGAGCCATCCCTTCTGTGGAGGATCAAAATTGTAATGGCATGTCTCCAGACTATCTTTAGGGGTGAATCCCAGACCCTCGCCAATTGCCCATTGCACAACACTAACGCGAGGAAAAACCTATCCATCCATCCTAAAAATGAAACAAAACTTTGTCGTTGGCAATATTCTCTGTCGTTGGCAATATTCTCTGTCATCAAACCAAATTTTGTAAAAATCTTTCTTTCAGTTTAGGTTATAATATTATTGTAACCATTTTTTGTAGATTTCATACTTTCAGTTTGATTTATTACTTTTATAAAATAAATTTAAGAATGTTTAAACAATTTTACTGGTGACTTAATCAAATGCATGGTGCATTGTATCCAATTTTAAGCAGCTAGTAATATTAGTAAAGTATTTTATCTCTATTCAACTGCTTTTGTTTGTTTTTGATAAGAACTTATAAATTGAATTAGTATATATTGGAGTAAAATGATGAAATTTAACATCAACAATGAGAAAAAACATATACCGCCTTCCTCTAGAATGAATAAGTGGCCATTTTCTAAATCCCTTAACTAGAAATATAGATTTCCGAGCTATGCGCATAAGGCACACCAATAAACTGAATAGACGAAATTATCGAGAATTTCTAGTATACACATTTCTAGATGGTGAAACAATATTCTGAATACTCTAAATATTCTGAATCATTTGTATTGCGAGAAATTCTTGCTCGATTTTCTAGAATTTGGTAATAATCCAAGATTATAGTTGCTGAAACCCGCCTGTTGTAGTCTTATTTATTTGCAGAGATTTTTAAATAACTTTGCCCTCCAGAATATTGGCAAACGCTCTAGAATTCTAACAGGGCTTCTATAACTCGCTTTCCAAGGGGACTAGAATTTATAAGGATGACGTGGAACTATTTTTTCTAGAGACTTAAACTTAGATTCTAGATGTCAGTTACAGAATTTTTTCTCAGTGAAGCACACTTTTGAATTTAAAATCGTAAACGTGACAGCTAAAAGCTAAAAACAACAATTCTCCGAATAGTTTTTATCCCAGAAGAACACAGATATATTGAATCAACTTATATTCGACGCCATGTTATCACAACAGAGAATCTGAAAATAATCTTCACAATTGAAATCGCTAATTCCATGTAATTTGTTCCTGATCTTTGCCAGATGAATTTCCGTTTAACGTACTGCAAAATGTTTTCTAATGCTTCCACAAGAAATGGTTGTAGGAAGATGTTCTTCTTTCTTACCTCGATGGTTAAGCGCTGGCAAAGATTTACCATTTTTAGGGAGGCATACAATTGTAACAATCGCAGCTATCGTAGATCACAAGTCGGATCATACATTCCGCAGCAAAAGTATCCGAGCACTAGCAATAATCCCCGTCTTAAAAAAGTACACTTAATACTACTTTGTTAAATAAATCCTTGTCGAATCATGTTCTTAGACAGACTAAGAACATGACTCAACAAGGATTTATTTAACAAAGGGCGCATTCGAAAGTATTTCTCGGTCACTTCCCGAGTTGGGAAATGGCGTCACGCGGGAAGTTCGGGAAATTAGAACTACCATATAGGAGCCATGTTTGTTTATATATTTGTTTCCCGGGAAGATGAGATGTGTACGGAAGTAGTTATATCTCGGTCATTTTTCGTAAGGCTCCTATATGGTAGTTCTAATTTCCCGAACTTCCCGCGTGACGTCATTTCCCAACTCGGGAAGTGACCGGGAAATACTTTCGAAATCGTCCAAAGTAGTATTAAGTGTACTTTTTTAAGACGGGGATTATTGCTAGTGCTCGGATACTTTTGCTGCGGAGTGTACGATCCGACTTGTGATCTACGATAGCTGCGATTGTTACAATAGTATGCCTCCCTTACAAGGGAAGTATGAATCAGTAAAATTGCTATTGAAACCAAATCACGCTTAAATTAAAGAGCGTAGTCGAAAACATTGGGAACCGTGCAAATTTGCTGCAACAACTCCTATGGGGGTCAGATATGCCCTCTAATAGTTTTAGTTATTTCTATAGAAGCCAACAAAACACTCAGCGTAGTGTGAACAGATGGTGCAGTGCTAGCGTGCTTGACTTCGGATACGTAGGTAGTGGGATCGAGTCTTGCAAGGGCGTTTTGTATTTTATTTTTTTATTTCAGCTAAATATCTATTTTTGACTTTTTTAATTAAATTAAATCATTATTGCAAGAGAAAATAAATTAATTATATTAAAACAAGTTTTTTTTTTTTTTTTTTTCCAGCTCGGGCAATTTAATATTTTTTTTTTTTATTTTTAGCCAATTTATTTATTTATTTATTAAATTTAAATAAATTAATAATTTAACGGGACATACTTTTATATTATATTTAGGAAAGATTTTGTTAATGATTACATTCAGATAAAATTTTGTTAATGATTGTTTTATATAAATTATTAATTACTATTTTTTAACGACGACATTAATAGCAAGAGTTAATCGTCTGCTCTCAATTGTATTATTTATTAATGCTATTTTTTGCATGAAAAATCCTGAATGATGAACAGCTGTTGCTTAACCATTCGACGTCGCATTTAACTTTTATTTCAAATATTTCATAAAACAACTGTCAAGTTTCGCGGTGTCGGAAGAACTGACAATAATATTGAAGACAATGACAAATTTTCTCAAAATGATTTTACTAATTTATAATTAATTTACATCTAAAAAATTTCAAAATCTGGATAAATATGAATATTGCAAATCAAGTAATCTCTACGAAAAGCCAAATATTTGACAAAATGTTCATGATGAGCAATAATTGACGGTGAACAAAATTGAAATTCAAATAATTGTGATCAATCTTTTTATATTTCTTGTTCTAATTGTGAAAAATACTTATGGTTCCATGATTTTTCTACTTTTAATCATAATTGTTATAAATTAGAAACTATATTCGTAGCTTTAGGTTTTCTTTTTTATAAATTAAAAAATGCATTTCTTAAATTCATTTTCAATACATTATTAATTAGAATACTCAAAAAAAAAAAAAAAAAAAAAAATCTTAATGTAATAAATATTTTCTCTTAAATTAATAATTTAATTTAATTAAAAACGTAAAGAAAAAAATTTGAAAAAAATAAAATACAAAACGCCCTTGCGGGGACTCGATCCCACGACCTACGTATCCGAAGTCAAGCACGCTAGCACTGCACCATCTGTTCACACTTGCTGCCTGTTTTGTTGGCTTTTATAGAAATAACAAACTAATAGAGGGCATATCTGACCCCCATGGGAGTTGTTGCAGCAAATTTGCACGGTTTCTAATGTTTTTGACTATGCTCTTTAATTTAAGCTTGATTTGGTTTCAATAGCAATTTTACTGATTCATACTTCCCTTATTAGTTTAATCTTGACAATCACTCTTCAGCAGAAATTTTTAATCTATAACAAGTGTTATGATTTTTATTTCATTCCTTATTAAAATTAAATAATGAAATTTATTTAAATATAAATAATCTATCATTTAAATCTTTGTCAGCAGTCAGATCATCACGTCATTTATTTAAATAAAATAGAATAAATTTTAAAAATCAACTTCCTAACTTTTCTTTAAAACGCTCTATTATAACTTTTTTACTTTCTTCTATATGTAATATAGAGAAAGTATTGGATTCGCGAAAATTTTCGACCTCCGTTTTTGGACGAATCTACACGTTTTGGGATGTCCTGAACACGAATTGATAGTTTTTAAAAAATGTCTGCCTGTCTGTGTGTCTGTGGTTCTCATAAATTAATTATACCTCTGGGGGGCATCGAAGCGGGAGAGCCATCCCTTCTGTGGAGGATCAAAATTGTAATGGCATGTCTCCAGACTATCTTTAGGGGTGAATCCCAGACCCTCGCCAATTGCCCATTGCACAACACTAACGCGAGGAAAAACCTATCCATCCATCCTAAAAATGAAACAAAACTTTGTCGTTGGCAATATTCTCTGTCGTTGGCAATATTCTCTGTCATCAAACCAAATTTTGTAAAAATCTTTCTTTCAGTTTAGGTTATAATATTATTGTAACCATTTTTTGTAGATTTCATACTTTCAGTTTGATTTATTACTTTTATAAAATAAATTTAAGAATGTTTAAACAATTTTACTGGTGACTTAATCAAATGCATGGTGCATTGTATCCAATTTTAAGCAGCTAGTAATATTAGTAAAGTATTTTATCTCTATTCAACTGCTTTTGTTTGTTTTTGATAAGAACTTATAAATTGAATTAGTATATATTGGAGTAAAATGATGAAATTTAACATCAACAATGAGAAAAAACATATACCGCCTTCCTCTAGAATGAATAAGTGGCCATTTTCTAAATCCCTTAACTAGAAATATAGATTTCCGAGCTATGCGCATAAGGCACACCAATAAACTGAATAGACGAAATTATCGAGAATTTCTAGTATACACATTTCTAGATGGTGAAACAATATTCTGAATACTCTAAATATTCTGAATCATTTGTATTGCGAGAAATTCTTGCTCGATTTTCTAGAATTTGGTAATAATCCAAGATTATAGTTGCTGAAACCCGCCTGTTGTAGTCTTATTTATTTGCAGAGATTTTTAAATAACTTTGCCCTCCAGAATATTGGCAAACGCTCTAGAATTCTAACAGGGCTTCTATAACTCGCTTTCCAAGGGGACTAGAATTTATAAGGATGACGTGGAACTATTTTTTCTAGAGACTTAAACTTAGATTCTAGATGTCAGTTACAGAATTTTTTCTCAGTGAAGCACACTTTTGAATTTAAAATCGTAAACGTGACAGCTAAAAGCTAAAAACAACAATTCTCCGAATAGTTTTTATCCCAGAAGAACACAGATATATTGAATCAACTTATATTCGACGCCATGTTATCACAACAGAGAATCTGAAAATAATCTTCACAATTGAAATCGCTAATTCCATGTAATTTGTTCCTGATCTTTGCCAGATGAATTTCCGTTTAACGTACTGCAAAATGTTTTCTAATGCTTCCACAAGAAATGGTTGTAGGAAGATGTTCTTCTTTCTTACCTCGATGGTTAAGCGCTGGCAAAGATTTACCATTTTTAGGGAGGCATACAATTGTAACAATCGCAGCTATCGTAGATCACAAGTCGGATCATACATTCCGCAGCAAAAGTATCCGAGCACTAGCAATAATCCCCGTCTTAAAAAAGTACACTTAATACTACTTTGTTAAATAAATCCTTGTCGAATCATGTTCTTAGACAGACTAAGAACATGACTCAACAAGGATTTATTTAACAAAGGGCGCATTCGAAAGTATTTCTCGGTCACTTCCCGAGTTGGGAAATGGCGTCACGCGGGAAGTTCGGGAAATTAGAACTACCATATAGGAGCCATGTTTGTTTATATATTTGTTTCCCGGGAAGATGAGATGTGTACGGAAGTAGTTATATCTCGGTCATTTTTCGTAAGGCTCCTATATGGTAGTTCTAATTTCCCGAACTTCCCGCGTGACGTCATTTCCCAACTCGGGAAGTGACCGGGAAATACTTTCGAAATCGTCCAAAGTAGTATTAAGTGTACTTTTTTAAGACGGGGATTATTGCTAGTGCTCGGATACTTTTGCTGCGGAGTGTACGATCCGACTTGTGATCTACGATAGCTGCGATTGTTACAATAGTATGCCTCCCTTACAAGGGAAGTATGAATCAGTAAAATTGCTATTGAAACCAAATCACGCTTAAATTAAAGAGCGTAGTCGAAAACATTGGGAACCGTGCAAATTTGCTGCAACAACTCCTATGGGGGTCAGATATGCCCTCTAATAGTTTTAGTTATTTCTATAGAAGCCAACAAAACACTCAGCGTAGTGTGAACAGATGGTGCAGTGCTAGCGTGCTTGACTTCGGATACGTAGGTAGTGGGATCGAGTCTTGCAAGGGCGTTTTGTATTTTATTTTTTTATTTCAGCTAAATATCTATTTTTGACTTTTTTAATTAAATTAAATCATTATTGCAAGAGAAAATAAATTAATTATATTAAAACAAGTTTTTTTTTTTTTTTTTTTTTTTTTTTTTTTTTTCCAGCTCGGGCAATTTAATATTTTTTTTTTTATTTTTAGCCAATTTATTTATTTATTTATTAAATTTAAATAAATTAATAATTTAACGGGACATACTTTTATATTATATTTAGGAAAGATTTTGTTAATGATTACATTCAGATAAAATTTTGTTAATGATTGTTTTATATAAATTATTAATTACTATTTTTTAACGACGACATTAATAGCAAGAGTTAATCGTCTGCTCTCAATTGTATTATTTATTAATGCTATTTTTTGCATGAAAAATCCTGAATGATGAACAGCTGTTGCTTAACCATTCGACGTCGCATTTAACTTTTATTTCAAATATTTCATAAAACAACTGTCAAGTTTCGCGGTGTCGGAAGAACTGACAATAATATTGAAGACAATGACAAATTTTCTCAAAATGATTTTACTAATTTATAATTAATTTACATCTAAAAAATTTCAAAATCTGGATAAATATGAATATTGCAAATCAAGTAATCTCTACGAAAAGCCAAATATTTGACAAAATGTTCATGATGAGCAATAATTGACGGTGAACAAAATTGAAATTCAAATAATTGTGATCAATCTTTTTATATTTCTTGTTCTAATTGTGAAAAATACTTATGGTTCCATGATTTTTCTACTTTTAATCATAATTGTTATAAATTAGAAACTATATTCGTAGCTTTAGGTTTTCTTTTTTATAAATTAAAAAATGCATTTCTTAAATTCATTTTCAATACATTATTAATTGGAATACTCAAAAAAAAAAAAAAAAAAAAAAAAATCTTAATGTAATAAATATTTTCTCTTAAATTAATAATTTAATTTAATTAAAAACGTAAAGAAAAAAATTTGAAAAAAATAAAATACAAAACGCCCTTGCGGGGACTCGATCCCACGACCTACGTATCCGAAGTCAAGCACGCTAGCACTGCACCATCTGTTCACACTTGCTGCCTGTTTTGTTGGCTTTTATAGAAATAACAAACTAATAGAGGGCATATCTGACCCCCATGGGAGTTGTTGCAGCAAATTTGCACGGTTTCTAATGTTTTTGACTATGCTCTTTAATTTAAGCTTGATTTGGTTTCAATAGCAATTTTACTGATTCATACTTCCCTTATTAGTTTAATCTTGACAATCACTCTTTCTGAAAAAAAAAAAAAAAAAAAAAAAAAAAAAAAATGTTTTGCATAATTTACTGGCCAAATGCACAAAATTAATCTAGGGGAAAATGTCGCTAAAATTCAGAACTATATTGATGATAGAATTATTTAATTATAAAATAATCTCAAAAAGAAGGACAAATGAAGGAGTTTTCCAGTGTTGTCAACTAAAGTAATTTGTCTTTACGTATAAGGAATCTGCAGTGTTATTCAGAATATAGGGACAAATTTTGAATCCTTAGGGATTTTCGAGGGTACTTTGAAAAAATGTTAGGATTTTTTTTCATGATTTTTTTTAAGTTTTCATGATTTTTCACTTAGGAACTTTACTATCTCTACAGTAAAGGTATGAAAATATGGTTTATAGAAATACCTCTCATAGAACACAATGCTTTGAAATACTTTCCGGTGTCTCTGTACACAAACCAGTAGAGGTATAAACTCCATTTTCAAAAGGGAACATCCGATAGTGACCTTGAATAACATATATCAGTTTCAAGAAATTCCATAAATATTTACAGGAGTTAGAGCTCGGACAGACAGAGAGGCAGACAGACAGACAAACAGGCAGATACACAAAACTGAAATCATATTCACACTTAATAAATGTTAGGAAGTGTTAAAAACGCTTAACGTAAACGAAAGTACAATTCTAGCAATTTTTTTTAATAGCTCTAAATATAACTGTATATTTTTGTGCCACCCTGTAAATCTAATGCTAGTCATGCTATATTCTATGCAAAGCATTCTTTTGTGCATATAAATAACATATTTCAATTTCCTTAATCTTCGTGGAAAGAAAAGTTATTAAAATTTGATTTATAGAAATATCTCTCATAGAATGCAATGCTTTGAAATACTTTTGAGTGTCCCTGTACATAAACCGATGGTGGTATTTCCTCCATTTTATACAGGAAACATCCAGTAGTGAACTTGAATAACATATTTCAATTTCATTGAGATATGTCTACAGTAAAGTTATGAAAATATGGTTTATAAAAGTACCTCTCATAGAACACAATGCTTTGAAATACTTTCGGATGTCCCTGTACACAAACCAGTAGTGGTATAAGATACATTTTCAAAAGATAACATCCGACAGTAAACTTGAATAACATATAACAGTTTCAAGAAATTCCTTAAATATTTACGGGAGTTAGAGCTCGGACAGACAGGCAGGCACACAGACAGACGAACAAGCAGATACACAAAACTGAAATCATATTCACATTTAAGAAATGTTAGAAAGCGTTAAAAACGCTTAACGTAAAAGAAAGTACAATTCTAGCAATTTTTTATTAATAGCTCTAAATATAACTGGATATTTTTGTGCCACCCTGTAAATCTAATGCTAATCATGCTATATTCTATGCGAAGCATTCTTTTGTGCATATAAATAACATATTTCAATTTCCTTAATCTTCGTGGAAAGAAAAGTTATTAAAATTTGATTTATAGAAATATCTCTCATAGAGCGCAATGCTTTGAAATACTTTTGAGTGTCCCTGTACATAAACCGATGGTGGTATTTCTTCCATTTTATACAGGGAACATCCAATAGTGAATTTGAATGACATATTTCAATTTCATTCAGATATGTCTACAGTAAAGGTATTAAAATATGGTTTATAGAAATACCTCTCGTAGAACACAATGCTTTGAAATACTTTCGGGTATCCCTGTACACAAATTAGTAGAGGTATAAACTCCATTTTCAATAGGGAACTTCCGATAGTGAACATGAATAACATATTTCAATTTCATTAAGATATGTCTATAGTAAAGATAGGAAAATATGGTTTTTAAAAATACCTCTCATAGAACACAATGCTTTGAAATATTTTCGGTTATCCCTGTACACAAATCAGTAGAGGTATAAACTCCATTTTCAATAGGGAACGTCCGATATTGAACTTGAATAACATATATCAGTTTCAAGAAATTTCAAAAATATTTACGGGAGTTAGAGCGCGGACAGGCAGACGGACGGACGGACAGACAAACCGAAGTCATAAACACTTTTCAACCTTGTTGGAAAGTGTTAAAAATGGGGTAATACCCTATTCCGCCCCCAGGACGACATTCGGGTTAGAGACGTAAGACCGCTCGAGAAAGATACATAAACAAATATTTTAATTATACGAGGCTAAAAATAATTGAACATACTTCAAACATATACTAACTATAGTTGTAATGTAAATAAGTACGTATACCTTACCTAAGTTGTACAATCATCAAAAATTATAAAAGAGGAGAAACAAATCACATAACAAATACCTCAAGCGCAAACACGAATCTGCCTGTCGTAGTTGCCCAGTAACGGATTGATTGAATTCCAAATCTTGCCGCTTACTGCCAGAACCTCTTAGTCACTGAAAAACTTCGAATTCATTCCGCCCCAGTACACCGTTGTGCCACTGATTCCCTTAAATAAACATTATTTGGTCGCTTTTAAAAATTTTGTTGCCATTTAAATGATTTTAATTTTTATTAGTTAACTTTCTAATCCAATATTAACTAAATTTGACAAAATACTACTAATACTAATACTAATAATAATATTTATGTATATATTTTTCAAAATTAGATTATAGGTATTCCAAATTTAAATTAACTTGAAATGATAAGGAACAATTAGTTTTCGAATAAAAATATACAACTTATATTTATCCAAAAGTTAAGTTAGAACATAAAAAAGTGTTATTATATAAAATATTTTATTCAATTCAACTTACATTTATTTTTTTCATATTTGTGGTTCATTTACTCCCTCTTTAAATTATTAATAAGGCTACTAATTCCTAATCATAGTCATTATGATTTATTTATTTTTCTCTATAACAAAATTTCATGCTTTATCTTATACTTTTAAGTGAGAAATATTTTTATATAAATATGTATATTTCACTGTTCTCGAAAACGTAGCTCGGACAGTCACGGGATTTAACACAAAGGTGCCCTCCGAAGGGTCATTGGGCACATCGAAGTCATATTTTCGAATTTTTGATTAGTTTTCTTTTAATTAATAAAAAAATTAAAATAAAACTTTCCATTTCGATAATGACGCAGAATGGAGAAACTTTGGAGAGATTTTATTGGCTTATTTCATTTGCATTGATTTGAGTGTATTTTACATTGGACTAGAGCTACGTTTTAAGGAATTACGAGAGATTTGATTGGTTTATTTGATTTTTATTGATTTGAGTGTATTTTACGTTGAACTAGAGCTACGTTATGAGGAATTACGAGAGATTTGATTGGTTTATTTGATTTTCATTGATTTGAGGTAGGAGTGCCCAGTGATTTTTTTTTTATAACATGATTGACAGTGATTGCTGCAAAAACGAGTTTTGTGTGTTTTCAGATTCATGCACAGCAAGGTAGGGGTGTCCAGGGAGTTTTTTTTTTTTTTTAACATGCGTGATATTGATTGCCGCAGAACCGAGTTTCGTGCGTTTTCAGATTCATGCACAGCGTGGTAGGGGTGTCCAGTGATGTTTTTTTTGGTTTTAACATGCGTGATAGTGATTGCGCGGAACCGACTTTCGTGCGTTTTTAGATTCATGCACAGCGTAGTAGGGGTGTCCAGTGATGTTTTTTGGTTTCAACATGCGTGATTGTGATTGCCGCAGAACCGAGTTTTGTGTGTTCTGAGATTCATGCACAGCGACGTAGGGCTGCCCAGTGATTTTTTTTTTCGTGTGCGTGAAGCGTACATACGTGCGTTATAGTGATTGCTGCGAAAACGTCTTACGTTCGTTCTCTGATTCGACCATTCATGGAATAGCGAATTTTACTCTACGAGTAACAACTTCATCTGTTTCCAGAATATTCGAAGAATTAACATTTCTATTTGACTGTTTTCGAGAATATTCGTTTTAATAATAGTTTTGTTGGACAGATTCGGGAAGTTCAAAAAATGTTTGTTATTCTCAAGGAGATCCCATACTAAAACTCTGAAGAAAATAGTCGCCAATCGAAATATATTTATTTAAGCGTTTCAATTATTCAATTAAAAAGAAATCCTTTAAATATAGCGCCCAGCGAAGCAGGCGAAGCTTGCTAGTTTTAAATAATTAAGCAAACCTTTCCACATCTAGATTTGTAATATACACCATTCATTAAATTGTAAATGGGCGTTCTTTCAATTTTGATTACTATACCTAACTATTAAACACATTTAAGTAAATTATCATTAAAAATATTCTAACTACACTTTTCTATACTTCAAATAAATTCCGGCTTTAACATGAATACAATTACATAATATGTGAATATATATTACCGACATGAAACCTTTTACTCAATTTTATATACATTTTGTTTCACACTTTTTAAATCTAGAACCTTCATTCATATTACTGATATCTGTTATATTTGCGGTGAAATACAGAAGATGTATTTCTTCCTAGAAAAGTCTTCATCCATCTGAACATAATCTTTTCATTCATTCGAATAAATATTACGGAAGCTATGGCGGAAGGAGAAGCTCATAATGCATTCAATCACGTCAAAACTTTTCAGCCTCATTTATTAAAGTAAAAGTATTTATATCTACATTTTATCCTTTTGTAGGATAGAATTTTACTTGCTTCAAGTTAGACGTAAATTAGTAAAAGATTATATTCACATCTTATTTCAAAACTTTATATTTTTATTAAATTTAACGTGGGAGATATTTTATATCAAAAAGATTTTGCTTTCATTTTGTTTATATGTGATGAGATAGGTCACATATTGTCTCTGATTCTAATTCTTTTGTTTCTGATTCTAATTCTGAAATTGAGACTTTATTGTCACTAAAATATAACTGTAAAGACATAACCTCATACATTGAGTTATATATATATATATATATATATATATTAAGCAGTTAGTTTAATACAAAAAACACACAGTTATTATTAAACAGTTATTCGTTAACGATCGTGATTTTACTAGACCCGTACTACAAAATCCCAATAAAATTGAACGATGATCTCTTCTAGTACATAGGCCAAACCAAACGTACTCTCAAGAAAAGAATACAAGAATATATTCATAATTTAAGATAAGGAAAAAGTTATGCTTTAGTACAGTTTATGAGCTGTTCCTTTATGGTATTAAGCTTAAATAGTCAATGCACCACGGAATAGTCAAGAATTACTTTTATCTGAACCCATAAGTATTTTAAAATGCGAAAATACAATTAATCACAACGACTCCGAAATCTTACAGAAAATCTGGTATTTAATTTTTGAATCCAATCATTAACTAATTTGTTTATGTTTTCAGTATGTTGTTAAATGACAAGAATCCTCCTACTGCAATTTCTTCGAATGTATATCTACTACAACTTTACCCGACCGAACCAAGTCTCCGAATTCAAGGTGAAAAAACTTCCTCTAGCTTCAAGATACATTCTTTTCAGATTTTGTCAAGCTCTTAGCTACAAAGTTACGAAGTCTTCGTTACTTGTGACCTTCGAGTATGAATTCCTCTTGAAATGTATAATCTTTCTCGCAAGCAACTAGCATCTATAACAGGCACATGTACCGTGACATATATATATATATATACACTGCATAAAAAAAGTAGACGGACACTTACATGTAATACTTTAAAGCTGTTTATTTCTTTAATTAGAGATATGAGGTTCATTTCTCTAATATAATTATATTCTTGAGACATCATATATGATTATTTTTTGGATACAGATACAATGCTTTTGAATTATGTAGTGGAAAAATTCAGGAAACAAAAATGGTGCATATTTGCACTGTATTTTTTCTTAAAAAAAGTAGACGGACACATCTTGTATCTCTAAAATAAAACGTTTTTAGTTAGGGTTTTGTCTTTCATTTGCTTTAATAAGTTTGTATACTCTGTTAGGCATCGAATCAATGAGATTCTGAATCTTTTTTTGACAAAAAATTTCCCAAATGTTTGTAAGAGCTTCTTTGAGCTGGTGAATTGATTCATACAGGCGTCCAACCTCATAAATTTTATGAACAAGTATAGCTCAAATGTTTTCTACAGGATTCATATCCGGACTCTTAGCTGGCAGGGTAGAACATTGAAGTTGTTCTCATGAAACCATTTTTTAACGTTGTTAGCGGTGTGTATTGGCGCTCCATCTTGTTTGAAAATCCAGTTTTCTCCTCCAAGATCACACGCAAATGGCAAAAGCTCACTGCTTAGTGTTTCAATATAATCTTTGTGAGTCTTCTTCTTACACTAAATTTGTCCTTCCACCATAATCAACAGCTAGCCACACCATCACGCCACCACCACCAACTTGTCGAGTAGAGTACACTTCGTCTTCTTTCTCCAAACAGTGCCAAAAATATTGATATCCATCTGGGCCGTCTAAATTAAATTTTTTCTCATCTGAAAAAACTACAGATATCCATTTTGTAGTCCAAGACATATGGTTTTGAGCCCACTGTAGGCGTTCTGTCAAGTGATGATCCTTCCAGCATGGATGATGTTTTCTCTTCTTGTATTGAAAAAGCTCTGAGTGCTTAATTTAGTTATAAATTGTCTGAGAAGTTACATTAGTAATTCCTGTGCTTATTCGAACTCTGGGAATTGATGCTCCAGTTTTTTTCAGCTCAGTAAAAATTTTTCTTTGGTCTCTAAGCGAAAGTTTCTTTGGACGACCACTCTTTTTCTTTACGCCATAGGCTTCAGGAGAACGTAGAAAATCGCTGATGCTACTTTTGCTTATTAGAAGTAGCCTACTAAGTTTTCTGACTCCTTTATTAACATTTTTCAGCGCTATAATCTGTCCTTTCTTGTAATCAGTTAGAGGAATTCCTCGTGGCATGGCGCATTCATCTCCAAGAAATTTAACTACGTAAAACCATCTTATTAAGCACGTTAGCAATTGACAAAATGCCAAATGTGCATGTACATGCAAAGCTGGTATTCCGCAAGAAACACCCACTTAGATAATTGCAGTTTTTGACCAGTGTCCGTCTACTTTTTTTTTAAATATATGTATTGTGCAAACGTATATCTTTTCTCTTTTCTGCATTTCTTTACATTAAAATTATAAATAATTCAATATTTTTATTTGTCTGTCAAAAATATGAAGATTGATAAGTATAAACATGTTAAAGAATTTTAATTGACATTTCCTATTAAACAAAGACGGGGTTTTAAAAAATTGTAAAGAAGTGTCCGTCTACTTTTTTTATGCAGTGTATATATATATATATATATATATATATATATATATATATATATATATATATATATATATGCAGAGCTGCTAACATAATCCGGCATATTGTTTGTAACGGCCCATTTTCTACACCACTTAATTTTTAGAGTATTAGTTCCCCATCATAATATAGGTATGGGGAACTTAGGTAATCGTGAAAAATTTCGACCTCTGTTTTTTGACTTTTTTGTAAGTTTTCAGGTGTGGGGAATCCGAAAATTACAAAATTTGTATGGTGTCTGTCTGTAGGGTGTCTGTTAGTGTGTTGGTCCGTTAGTGTGTTAGTCCGTTAGTTTGTTAGTCTGTTTACACGATATCTCACGAACAAATGATCGCAGAGATGTCAGATAAGTTTTAAAATGTTACTTTCGATACTGGCAAGATCACTATTCAATTGCAACATTCGAATTAAAAAACTTCGTAAGTTATTAGAAATTTACGATTTTCTTAACATGGGAGAATAGGAAAGAAATTCACTTAAACGTGCATTAAATGGAAACTTTTTACTGTAAAAATGTCAGACCATTTTTTAAATATCAGTTTTGATGCCGGAATGAACATCAGTAACTATAAATATGCTACTTTAAAAATTTCACAAGTTACTGGAAATTAACGAACTTCTTAACATGGCAGTATAGGGCAAATTTCCACATAAACGTCAATCTTGAGAGATATTTTCATCGTAAAGATGTCAGACTACTTTTGAAATATTATTTAAAACACTGGCATGAATATTAATGACTATGAATTTTCCAATATAAAAATTTCGTAAGTTATTGGAAACTTACGAAATTCTTAACATGGCGGAATAGAGCAAAATTTCACATAAACGTCAATCTTGAGTGATATTTTCATCGTAAAGATGTCAAACCACTTTCAAAATATTATTTAGGACACTGGCATGAATATCATAGACTATGATTTTTCCAATTTAAAAAATTCGTAATTATTTGGAATTTACGATTTACTTAACACGGCAGAATAATTCAAAATTGAGCATGAGCTTCCATTTTGAGGATTATAAATACATTAGACAACTTCAAAATTACATTTATGATATTTGTTTGAACATGATTGAATACAAATATTGTAATAGGAAAATTTCGTAAATTATTCGTAATTTACGATTTTATCAACATAGCGAAATTGTAAATTTTTCATATAAATATGAATTTTGAGGATTATTGCATTGGAAATAGTAGCATGAAAACTCAACAGAATTGATCCTGATAAAATAAATTAATAGATTAGAATGAGATAAATATATCGAAGTGAACGGTGGATAGCCTATTAGGCGGGGACTTCATTCTGCCACTGTATCAATCCTTGGTCAAATTCATTTCTTTTAACATGCTTATAATATGTCTCGCACTAGAAATTTATGAGAACATAGTAAATATGATGGGGAACTGAGCAGAATCCACCTATGCCAACTAGTTTGTTTTTTTATTTCATCGTAAATATATTTGAAGAGATTTACACTAAAAATTAAATGGTGTATAAAAAGGGGCGGTACTAACGATTTTCCGGATTAGGTTTTCAGCTCTGTATATGTTGTCTACTATTATGTATCAAGTGTATGACCTGAAGATGCCATGATAATTCATGGCAAAAGCTTTATATATTTTGTGAATTAGATTTTAATAAATATAAACGTATTTTAAAATGTTTTCTAACTCTTAATGCACTTTTAATTATTAAAATATAACTGTTTACCGTTGTTTTGCATAAACATGAACGCAAACAAATATATTATGATTTTAAATAATATAAGTGTTACGTAGGTTAGGAAGGAAAAAATCTAAGTTTCGTGGCATTATTTTGATAGAAGTAACATCCTGCAAGACAAATCGTCAACTGAATGATAAATTATAGTTTTAATGATTGCGTAAACTGTTTTCCTATATATATATATATATATATACAGAGAGAGAGAGAGATTTACAGGGTGACAAGAAATAACTTGGACGAAGTTTCAAACCAAATATCTGAAACTACCACTATCGTTGTCTTACCTTGGTCGCAAAAGTTCTTTGAAAACAAAAGATGGACCTTCCAACAGGATTCCGCACCTGCACACAGAGCTAAAAGCACTCAAGATTGGTGCAAAACAAATTTTTCTGACTTCATTGGAGCGCAAGATAGGCCACCGTATTCCCCAGATTTGAATCCGATGGATTATTCTGTTTAGTCCCTCTTGGATACAAGGGTGTGTGCTAAACCTCATAAAAGTTTGGCATCCCTAAAGGAATTCTTATGCAAGGAATGGGATAAAATATCAGTAAGTGAGTTGGGGGGCCATAGCTGAAAATTTTGTGATACATTTAAAGCTCTGTATGAAGGCTAAAGGTAGCCAGTTTGACAAATTGTAAATATAATAGACAAAATAATGTATTCATATTTATTGAAGTTTGGTCGCAATATTTTCATTAGCATTAAAGTTATAATGGATCATGTGTGTCCAAGTTATTTCTTGTCACCCTGTATTAAAAGAGGTTATTTGACTGGTAAATGAATTTTTTTGAAAGATTTATAATGTACATCAGTCAAAACGCTTTTCAATAATTTTTTTAACTTTATTTTTAACATTTACATAGTAACTTTATCTGTATTCTTATGAAAAGAGTGTTATAAACTAAGTATCTACAATCAGCAGCAAAATTATTGTCCCAAAACATTGAGTCTCCTAAATATTTTTTTTTCTCCAATTATTGTGATATTTATTGTTCTCCAACAACGTTATGTACAGAATTTCAGCATTGCATGAATAAAGTACAGTCGTCTGAATAATTATTGAAGCACACATACACACTTTTCCTGTACTTTTTTTTTTTTTTTTTTTAGTTTCATCGCTTATTTTTATCATCAACTTACTTTTTACTTTCTCTTACCCATGAGGTAGAGAAAGTATTGTTTTTGGGTAAAGTTTTCGAACGCGAGTGTTTGTTATATTTACACGTTTTGAGGTCCCCTGAATACGAAAATCATGTTTTTAGCAAATGGTCTGTGTGTATGTCTGTGTGTGTGTCTGTCTGTTATCAGCATATCTAAAGAACAAATAGTAGCAGACATTCCAAACTTGGTATTCTAAATGTGTGTCATATATAGATGCTACAGTAAGCTTTTCGTTAAGATCAAGCAAATGGTTCGTATACAGGGAGAATCAAGAGAATTCTAATACATTACGTCTATGGGGAAAATTGCAGGTTAGTAGAGTTTATATACATATTTTGTAATAGAGATAGTCAACTGGGAAAATTTTTTTTGTGTATGTAGAAGCCTCGCCTCCCCCTTAAAGGGGAGTAAGTTTTAATAATGGATATCTTTCAAAAGAGCTCGCCAATACTTTTAAAACGAATGGTTGAACCATCGATCTGCGATAATTTAAAACAAAGTTATCAATTATTTTTTACTTTTAACGAAAAAAAAAAAAAAAAAAAAAACTAGAAAAAAAATTGTATTTTTTTTTTTTTTTTTATTGAGAATAAAATGGACTTTTTTTTTATATTTAGTATTATACTACTTCTCTAATAAGGAAATCGTCTGCATTATCATAAAAGATATTTTTTTAAATAATAATTTTAATAAATTATTTTTTAAAAACAGAATTATTTTTTAATAACCAAATTAAATTTTATATAAATCTAGGTGCATTAATGAAATGGGGTTTGAGGGGGACGGTAGCCCCCTCACACAGAATTAATTATCATATAAAACTCTTCCGAAGTCTAATTTGAATTGTTTAATATACGTTTACATAACATCGTTATCTTACCTCTTAATCTCCAACTTGTATTTATAGTATTAAATTTCAGGGTAAGAGAAAGTCGTGTGAGTGACACACCAGATTATTATAAATAGCATAAGACTTAAGATCATGACTCGGCAAATATTTACTTAACAAAACAGTATTAGGGGCACATCATTTAAAAATTGGAATTATTGCTAACGTTTCAATAATTTTGCTGCCGACTGTATGACATATGTATGTAAAATATTATTTTTTAAATCAAAAATAAGCTATGTATAAAAAAACATATGTAAGCAAACTGTGCAAGAAATATAAATAAAATGTGCACTTCGTACAAGAATAGAAAGAAATCATTTTCTTAGTACATGAATTGTGATCATTAAAAGTATTTCAATACTACCTACTGTAAAAAGTAAGGTCATAATCAAACCAGTATGATGTGGTCTTTTCTTTTACATAATTTTATACAAAATTCATACAATACAAATTATTTATTAAATTATTAAATTTATCAATAATTCATATTAATTTTACAATTACGCGTTAAAAATAACTCTCATTATGTACATGTATACGAAATTTTGTCCTATACTGCCATGATAAAAATTTAGAAAGAATGCGACCACAGCACCAACTGTTGTGCGAATGATCCTCAAATCTTATCAGCATCAGTTTATGTCATTGGCCAACTAAATACCATGTTTGGTTAAATTGCGTTCATCGGTTCGTGAGATATAACGTCCAGAAAATTTGTGATACACACACATAGACACACAGACAGACAGACTGATAGGCATTTTCTAAAAATAGTCGAATCATGTTCAGGACATCCCAAAACGTGTAAATCTATCGAAAACTGGAGTTCGAAAATTTTCACGAACCCAATACTTTCTCTATATATACATATAGAAGAAAGTCAAAATAGATGTATAAACATGTCATATGGCAAATGCAATAGAAATAATACATATATGAAAAAACGTTACTTTACTCAAGAATAGAAACGAATTTTTTGATCTATATTTGTTTTTTAATCCATTCAAAAACATTTCAACATATACATTTATCGATTTTTAAAAGAAAAAATTGCAATCAATAAAGACTATAATATTTTATAATAGTAAGAGAAAGAAATACTATATATATCTATATCTATATATATATATATATATATATATATATATATATATATATATATATATACAGGGGGCGAAATTTCCGCTCGCCAGCTCGCCATTGGCGGGTGGAATTTTTACTGTGGCGAGTAAAATCTCAGTCTAAATGTAGATAGAATTCTTACATTATACGGTGCTACAAAAAAAAAATCGATTTAAAAACATAAAATTATGCTAATCTTAGGTAAGGTGGCCGGACATCCTCTTTTTAAGAGGACAGTCTTCTTTATCAACGCTCTGCCCTCTTAAATGAAAAAACATTACAGGACTAAAAAGTCCTGTTTTTTATGTTTTTCGTCCTCTAGCCTCTTTTTCAGATGAAAAGGATTTAATTTCTAATTTCAAAAATTTCGCAAAACTGGGACGTTCAATCGGCTGTTGGCTATATCGAACGGTGAACACTAACTTTTTTCTGCGTTAGCTTCGCAAAAGAACAATTTTCTAATAAACTTGTCAAAACATATTATGGTTTATGTCTATTCAGATTGTTCGAATCACAAAGAAATAAAAGTATTCCCCATATTTGTACGGTTCTTTGATCCAGAACACTATTGCAATTGTCATGAAATCATTAAGATGGTGCTACAGTTGATACGCGGTGGGTTGGCATGTGTTCTCATTTTTGCTTGCATGAATAATATTCCTCATAAAAATAGGACCACTAGTGACCGAGAGGTTCTGTCCTCGAAGCTGGTATACGTGAGGCGCTGGGTTCGATACCTGGTCGCGCTCGTTGGTTTAGCCGTTAGGCGTTTCCGTAGTTTTCTCAGAAACTAGCGTAAATATGGATAACCTCTTAGAAAGATCCCCCAGAGGACTCTACTACTGAGCCCTAGAGCCCTAGTGCAGACAATTGGCCTTAATGATAACACTACCACCACCTCTCAAAAATATGAAAAGTTAGTTGAATTCATTTTACGTCCTCCTGGCAAAAACGCTCCCACAAAGCGACTTTTTTCTTCAATGAACAAAATGTAGACATGTGAAAAAAAATCCCCTTTATATACCTACTTTAAAAACTTATTAACTACTAAGACTAATTTAGGTTATACTTGTGAGAATTTTTGTAAAATGTTGATAAAGAATGACTGTTCGTTAAAACAAATCGTTTCATCTGCCGAATATTAATTTCATTTTTTCATTTGCCAATTTTATTTTTTCTTTAAAGATTATGATTTTAATAAAAAAAAAAGTCTACCAACTTTTTTCTATGCAACTGCATGAAAGTACCACCAAAAAAAAAAAAAAAAAGTTTTTGTCTGTGGCAAAAATTAATAATTAAAAAGCAAATCTATACTGTCCAGTGACACCTATAAAAATTAGGGATTTTTCCTCTCGTATCCGTATATTAGCAATTTAAATTAAGGTGTACTGATCCAAATTCATCATTTGAGATAATTAAAAAAAAAAGTATCCACCACTTGTATGAAGTAGTTCTTGAATCCATTTTTATAATTATTTTCATTAAATTTTGTGTCCTCTAAAATGACCTCTTTTTCAAAATCGAATGTCTTCTATTTTCTTTATATATATATATATATATATATATATATATAAGACATTGCGCAATTTCTCCTCTTTTTCTAATAAAAAATTTTTGTCACCTTATGTTATGCGTAAAAAATAGAGTAATTTAATCATATTTTGTGGCGAGTAACTTTTTTTCCAGCGAGTGTAATATAAGTTGAAATTTCGGGCCCTGATATATATATATATATATATATATATTAATTCAATGAAAATCTATGAAAGTAGAGGGTTTTTTTTTTTTTTTTTTTTTTTTAGGACTTGGTATTAAAAAAAATGTGTATGGTTTTGATGGCTTTCATATATGATTTTTAGAAATAACTGAATGTCGAATGTCGATCTTTTTTAATTATATATATATAAGTAATTTTCCTTTTAAAAAATGTTAATTCCTAAAATAGAATGCCGCTTCTAATTGTTATAGGCGCCACTGCTGTTAAATTTCGAGTACCAAATGAAAGATAAACAAATAACGAAGAAAATATTGTATTTGAAATAACAAAGTTTACGAATTAAAGCTAATAGTTACTGCTTATAAAGGCTTCGTGACTCCTTTTTTTCTGTTTTTTAAATTATTCTAAGATTTATTATTATTATATTTTTGCTATACAAAAAAATATTTAAAATTTTAAATACTATTATTTAATAACGTAGAAGTGTTTTATATTTTTATGCCAATGTAATGATAATATTCCGCAATATGTCTAAACATAATAAGTTTAGATATTTTTTTAAGATAGTACAAATCAAAATTAATATATATTATTTAATTAAATTTTTATTAAATGTAACACTTAAAGTATTTTACAATTCACATATTTTATTGATTTCGACCTTACATAAATTATGAATTTTTAAGCAGATCTTGAGAAGATATACAAATCACGTTTAAAATAAAAGACATATGTCAAGCCAATGTCAAGACTTACAGCAAGACTTACAATGCCATATGTCAAGACTTACAGCATACTTACTAATAAAATTTTCTGTAATTTAAAGAAGATATAGTAAAAATTTAAATTTAACCATTTTATTTTCCAGCCTAACCGATTTTTTTTTTTTTTTTCAAATAATATTTTTAAATATGAAATGACGTGATACATATATCAGATCGCATATGCAAATATTTTAGAGAATTACTAGATTTACTTATACACATACACGCATGTACATATACAATCATTTTAGTCATAAGTAATAAATTTTATAAAATATTGAGAATTAATTTTATAAATTTTGTAAACATTAATTTAATTAAAGTGCTAAGGAACATAATTTTAACAAAAATAATTTTTTTACACAGCTCACAAAAGATAAGAAATATAAATAAACATGAAACATAAAATAAAATAAAATGAAGAATATCGCATATACCAAATAAATAAATAAATGCTTTGTAGCTTTATAATTTTATCATTAAAAGTTCTAGATATACAAAAAGAGAAAAATGCTTACTTTTTTTTTTCAATGCCCAGATTTAAGTTCGTTTATTTAAACAAAAATAATAATTATAATGATAAAACAATTTTCATGAAACTTGTCGAGTTTTAGATGGACTATGAAGGCAAAAGTAACTTAAATGTATTGACATATTCACATTTTTATTTGACTGGTTTTCTAGTGAAAAAAATATGTTTAAACATTTAAGCCTACTACTTTATTCATGCAATGCTGACATTTTGTACAGGTTGTTTTTCAAGAACAATAAATATTTCAAATATTGAAAAAAAAAAGTATTAGGAAACTAAATTTTATATTTAAACGACAAGATTTATTTATTTATTTATTTATTTTTATTTTTTATGTTATTATGATTAATTGTATTTCTTGTTAATTGAAATTACTGACATCAGATAAAAACAAACAAATAAATAAATAAATAAATAAATACAAACCTTATCAAGACTTGACACTATAAAAGTCTAAAAAAAAGTAGAAGATAACCCGAAGCGATTAAATTCGAGTGATTTTTCTAGAGAAATATTTGAAAGAACTTACATGGGAATAAAAATAAAGTATTAAGGGGATACTTAAACTTGTCACGACCAATCATAAGCTTAATTGATTCTTAGCCTTCAAGGTATAAGCAAGGGCTGTCTATTCTGTTCAGAGAAAAACAAATCCTTAATACATTTTAGAAAATAATTATTTTTGTATTTCTAAAATTTGTATTTCTTTTTTTATGTTAAGAATAATAATTTATGTATGAAAACTACCAATATGTAGCATCCACAGAATATATAATAAAATTAAAGAAAATATTTGCGATTTCTTTCTTTTTTTTTTTTTTTTTTTTTTATGTAGAAACATATAAGCTTGCTTATGATACAAAATAATAATGATGATGATATTAAAATAAATGATTACAGAAAGCGATTTATTAAAACGTTTTTGTAACAAATAACGATTAAAATTGCTACCATCTACAAAAATTCAAGCCTCTCTACATTGTGAATGCGTTCGCAATATATATATATATATATATATATATATATATATGTATATATATAATTGAGGATTTTTCTCTTAAGGATGCTTTTGAATTTGGGTGCAATAGACCCCTGGTAGATGTGCCTAGTTCTCAGTCGGCTGCTGATGATTACCCTCCTCTTAAGTCATAAGTCATGTATATAATTATCAATTTCAGCCTTTACCAATCCACTGCCGGGTGAAGGTCCCTTTACACAATTCCAGTCCACCCAGTTTCCTGCACTACGTCTTCAATCTGCTCTTCCAAACTTCACAATTTCCTCTCTCAAACGGCATTGTGGACCCCTTCCTCGGACTTTCTTATACTTCAGTATCCAGACTAGGACATTGGTGGTCCATCTATTATCGTTTCTTTTGGCAAGTTGTCAATTTCTTAACTCTACAAATAACAACAACAACTTTCGTTTGCGCCCTGAACCAAGTGTTTTGCTACTGTCACTTCGAGTGAAACCTAACCTGTATCTCAACATGCTTCGCTGGGCTATTTGAAGATTTTGTATAGTTTTACACGTTAATATCTAAGTTTCTAAAGCAGAAATTATACAGTCAAAATGCATTGATCAATGATTTTTCGTTTCAACCAAATTAGGAGATCACTTTTGAATACGAGGCTATTTTTTTTAATGCATGCTCTCCACCCCTCCCCTCTCTCTCTCTCAAGAATATATATATATATATATATATATATATATATATATATATATATACTCTTGTAATGATGATGAATTATCATAATGAATATGTATGTATATATGCATATGACTGAAAAGGTTTTCATATATGTATGCATGCGTATATATATATATATATATATATATATATATATATAAGAAAACTGACGATAAATGAAAATTAAACCCAAAACATTTGAGGGTCTACTTCAGGGGAGCCCCCTCAATTAGGGAATGGAATATGAGAAGTTTCTTCTGAAACGTGGGTTATTTAGCCAAAAAACACGTTTCTAGCCCCGACTTCTCAAAGATGAAAGCAAGATGAAAGCATTAAAAAATAAATAAAATCATAAATAAAGTACAAACATAAATACATCAATATAAAAATACAAAAAATTGAAGTAATTACAAGGACAAACTTAAAAAGCAAGTAGATTTATTGAAAAAAAAAAAAAAAAAAACATAAAAAAAGTAAATAAATAAATCTACTTGCTTTTTAAGTTTGTCCTAGTATTTACTTCTATTTCTGAACTCTCTCTTTCTCTCTCTCTCTCTATATATATATATGTATATATATATATATATATATATATATACAAATTTCAGCCTTTATCAGCAATCCACTGCAGGATGAAAGCCTCTCATAAGAATTTTAATATACTCTTTTTTTTATTATCAAGTGTTCTCCATTCTACTCTTCCAAACTTCACATTTTCATCTACCCAAGTTACAGTGGTCTCTTCCTTGGTCTTTTCTTATCTCTCGGAAATCAAAATAGGACTTTGATGGTCAATCTACCATAGTTTCTTCTCGCAAATGGTCATTTTAACTTCTTAACTCTAAAAATGACATCAGTAACTTTAGTTTGCTCCCTAATCCAAGTATTTCGCTTTCTGACTCTTCGGGTGAATCCTAAGACGCATCTCTTCATGCTTATTTGGGTTGGTTGAAGTTTTTGTACAGTTTTACAAGTTAATGTCCAAGTTTCTGAAGCATACATTAAAACAGGTAAAATGCACTGATCAAAATATCTTTTTCTCAAACAAATTGGAAGGTCGCTTTTGAATAAAATGCTATATCCTCCGAATGCTCTCCATGCAGGTTTAACTAGGTTGCTAATTTTTTCCAGTATGTTCTCGTTCATCATAAGAACCTGTTCCGGATAATTATAAATGTATACCGTTTCTTATTCATCCACATCAATAGCGATCTACAGCTGATAAACAAAGGAATCTGAGATTATTAATATTTTTTCATACTGAGGTTCGTTTTCAATCCAACGAGCTTCCTTATATATATATATATATATATATATATATATATATATATATATAATCAGTTTGATAGTAGAAGCAAAAATGAGAACAAAGAATAGTTAGTCAAACAATTCACCAAAGAGAGACACACACGCCAAACAAAGCAACAAGATTTCCCAAATTGATTCAATTATCAAGTTCAACAATAGCACTGACGCCAATCCACTGTACAACAATACCTGTTACAAATTGAAATAGGGCCGTGTAATTAGACTCTGGTTGACTCTAGGACAATATTTCAAGGTGGAAAAAAAAAAAAAAAAAAGAGAGAACAATGATGACCCATTAAGCGCAGTAGAAGCCAAGCAACAGACACAAGATCACCGAAACCACAAAGACCAATAAGAATGAACAATTTCTCTATGTAGGAGAAGCTCAGAAAAGTGAAACAAAAATCATCAGGGGATGAATTACACATATTTAAAGAAACCAAAATTAATTTTTAACAACCCGCAAAACGAACGATTCAAGAAACGAACTCAACCAAATCCCAACAGAAAAACTCAAACTAAATCGAAATCCAGAGAAAAAAAAAAAAAAAAAAAAAACAAGAAAGGAAGGAAGGAGGCAAGCGGCAAGACTTGTGAATTTCCTGTATATATAAATTATACAAGATCTGAAAACTACGTGTGACAAGGACAAAAAATCAAAGGAATAACTTAGAAATAACATAACAATGAATATTAGAAATTAATATAAGTAAATAAAATAATAAGATAATAGAAGAATTAATTTGATTTTTTTTTTTTACATCATTCTCAAGTGCAAATTATTGCAAGAAGGGGAAAAAATATTAAGATGTTTCTGATAACAGAAATACGTCAAAAAATCCAGCATATCGCTATCCATTTGCCCGAAATTTCAGTAAAAAATCAACAATAAAAACCATACAAAAATAATTCTCTTGAAAATAATAAAGTAGCATAGCAATACGAAATGAAAAATGTTTATGAAATAAGGTAAAGGTGTTCATTAAAAAAAAGGAAAAAAGAAATATTTTAATTTCAATAAAGTAACATCGAAAAAGTTGTCGAATTGTATTTAATAACTAGGTAGAGAATTCGTATATATATATATATATATTAATATATAAATTCAACACAATTTTCCGGAAAATGCATCAACAGAAATTTCTTCTGGGATAAAATAAATTCACAAGGAAAAAAAATATAAAAATGATCTTCTAAGAAGAAATTAATTTCGGACGGTTGGACTATATTTTATCCATTTCTCCCAAAAAAAGCCATTTGGTACGGTACACACTTGTATAAAGTCACGTTCACAAACTGTTGATGGAAAATAAGTCTTTATTTTTCTTCAGTCTGTTAATGTATACTGATTTTAACTATTACCAATATCCTTAAAGTCTTTATGCTTTGATAAAATCGCGCCCATCTTCTGAATTGAAATCGACAATATTTCAGTAACAACACCGTTTTACTTACATATTCTTTACATATATTTTATCTTTGACCAATTTTCTTGCACAGTAACATTTCAACAATTTTGCAGATGCTAAGATTAAAGCAAATGCTATTTAACTGTCATAAATATATTTCAATTGAAAAAAAAAAAATAAAAATAAAAATATAGCTTACAAAATGAAAAGAAATTTGAAAAATTAAAAATATGTACATCTAATATATATATATATGTATATATATTTAAACTTATTAACAATTTATTTGAATGAAATATTTCTGTTATTAACTTAATATTTTCAATAAATGAATTGTTTTAATTTAAAGTTTTTAGAATTTATAACAGCAATTTAATGGCAAAAAAACAAAATAATCGAAACAATGTACGGCTAAATTAGATTCCCTGCAGTTGAATAACAGTAACATTGTAAATTTGCATTTACAACTGAATTGGAAGCTGGAAAGTTTTTAACGTAATTATTAATCATATATTAAATAAGAGTAAACCTACGCTAAGATTTTAAATGATATTTCTTTTTTAATTAACAAAACGTTAAATTATTGGCCTACTCACTCTTGAATGCAAAACCCTTTGCAGATCTTTCTTCGGATTCAAAATAATAATAATATTTTAGCAGAGTCAGCGAAGGTAAATGATTCCCTGAACTATTTTAGTCTTTACTTTTATTCATATAGATAGATCATTCTGTTCTTTATTTGGCTTTATCCTACAAATGCCGCTAAGTATGATCTTTAGTTTTTCGTGTTATGAATCCCTTTATTATTTTATATAAGGTCCTTTACTAGCAAAGGGTAAATGTACAGGGTAAGTGCACCAGTGATTGACACTTTTAGAGCAACCTCTGATGTTTTTAATGTTCTAATCATCAGAAAATATTTTTAGAAATCTTAAGTTAGTACCTATGGCATGAAAGACATTCAGAACCACATATATGTTAAAATATATACATTTGATAACAATTATTTTTTTTATGAATTTTTATTTGACACCCATTCAATGTTCCAGTCATTGGCACTGCCAGTTTTTCATTTTATCAGCAATTAGCACCTTATGATCCAATGTTTGACACTGCTAGTTATTCATTTTAGCAGTTATTAGCACCCTATGCTCCAGTGTTTGACATAAAATGTTAAAATTCTTGAATGTAAAATATATGATTTTATTATTTTTCTTATTTATTAATTATTTCGGGACAGATGTCAATTACTGGAGCATTCCAATCACTGGAGCACCTAACCTAGTTTCCCTTTTTTCAACATAAATTATCACATACTTTATAATGTCTACACTGAGAAAAAAAATATATACCGCCTTCATCTAGAATGAATAAGAGGTTATTTTCTAAATCTCTTAACTAGAAATATAGATTTCCGAGCTATGCGCGTAAGGTACGCCAATAAACTGAATTGACGAAATGATCGAGAATTTCTAGTCTACGCATTTCTAGATGGTGAAACAATATTCTGAATCTTTTGTATGGCGAGAAATTCGCTCTTGATTTTCTAGATTTGGTTAATAAACCAAGATTATAGTTGCTGAAACTCGCCTCTTGTATTCGAATTTATTTGCAGAGATTTTTAAATAACTTTACCCTCGAGAATATAGGCAAACGCTCTAGAATTTCAAAAGGGGTTTCTAGAACTCGCTTTCAATAGAATTTATACGGATGACATGGAACTGTTTTTTCTAGAACCACAATTTAGATTTTAGATGTCAGTTACAGAAATTTTTCTCAGTGTAATAACAAAATTAAATTTTGCAAATTTAGCTAAGTTTATTCCCTGAAAAATATGTTAATCGTTTTTTTAAGGAACTCTGTAATGTGTAAAAACTAAATAATGCTATTAACCCTTTGCGGCGCAGGGTAATTCGGATCATTTATATTATATTGCCACCGGAATTTACGAACAAAATTAAAATAAAAGAAACTTTAAATTTTCAGAATAAAAAAAAGGGCCTTTTTTGCTATGTTATAAATGTAAATTTTTGCTAAAAAATTTCCGGGATGAGTTTTTGCACTTGAGAATTAAAATTAGGTGTTCCATCAGCGGGAACACTGCGACTGAAAAGGTTAAGGACTGCTTAAATTAGATGAGATGCAGATAAATAAGGAAGTTATTAATTTATTTTTTAACCAATTAAAGTTTATTTAAATACATATATGTATACATATTATATATATATATATATATGTGTGTACTTTGTATTACCAAATCAATACATAATACCTAAATTATTGAGAATTCTCATACCTTTAAATATATCATAATATGGAAAAAAATCGAAACTATTTTAGATGATCACAGATTAATCCGCTATTATTAAAACACAAAAATTGCTTAATGCTTGAAGTTACATAAGAAAATCATAAATTTTACACTCTCCGTAAATTAAAATGAAATATTTTGCAAATTATTGATGCAGAAACCTTTTCACATGGTATATCCCGATCAGTAAAATAGCAAAATTTACAATTTACATAATAGCATATAATTTGTATTAAAATGTTCCATAATTATAATTTAAAAGAAAAAACTGGTGATATGCTTACGATTATTTTTTCATTAATTTTAATGATAAATTAATTCGAAATCTTACACGATTTATAGTTTTCGAACTTGAGTAAAAATTTCAAAAAAATTTACCTCAAACGATTTTTATATATTAAATCCATTCTGCAGAATGTAATTCTAGGAAAATTTTAGTTCACAATATATGCTAAAATGTAACGTACTAAACTAAATAATCATACTGATTGGGAAATAACAATGAAGGAAATTGCTACATAATCTGCTACAAGATTTACTGTAAATAATGAAGAGTATTAATCTTAACATTTCCTTAAAGCTGAAATAATCTTTCAGCATCATGCCGATTTTTATGTATTGTTAATATTGTTTTAAAAAGTTCTGTTCGTTTGATTCATTTTTCACACGTGATTAAACATTTTAAAAGTGTAAGATCCATTAATGCTGAACAGGAAACTGTCCGTAAAATGTAATATTAGAAATAAATTAAGTGATATTTATTCGAGAGGACTTAATCGAACGCGATTTTCGATTCGGAAACTGTTTGCCCGCGTGAGCCCGTTCTCGAAAAATCTGCATTTAAGTTTGAGGAAAAACGTAGTAAGGGGAAAAGAATGGGTGGAGTCTCGATAAAACCTGTACGAACCATGAATTTTATCGATTTTTAGCAAATTCTTTGACATTATATCTCAATAGAATATATCTCGAAGTTGAAATTGACAATTGATTTATGCATCAGACAACACATTTGTTTATTCTTTTTCTATTACTGATTTTTTGGATTTCATTCAATAATTCAGTAAGGTGTGGTTTTATCGATCATTAACAAAATTTCAGAATTTGTAACCCGAAAACGAGCTGACGAGAGCAAATAATTTATGCGTCACAAAACATGTTTATATACGTTTTTTAATTACTGATTGTTTGGACTTTATTCATTATTACAGTATTGGGTGGTTTCCTGGTAAGACTTATTTTACAGCATAGGTTATTTCGGTACTTTCAAGAATTCGATTTTTTTTTTTTTTTTTTTTTTTTTTTTTGCATAAATTTCTGATACCTGTTTCTATGAAAAAAAAATCCTCTTAGAATTCCACCTACAATATTATGTACTGAAATTTGGACACAATATTTATCGCGTTATAGCTGCTTTATCCTACCAATTAGATTTTCTGTAAAACTTTCTTGAAAATAAAAGTCATATTTATTCGTGAATATGCGTATTTACAATTTTTATGAATTTTCAATGTGAATGCTGTAGAAAATGAGCTGATATTTTAGTACATTTTTCTTGGCAATGACCAATTATCCTGTAAAAACTTGAATTGCTCGCGAAACAGGCAAAATGATAATGCATTTAATGTTATAATATATATATATATATATATATATATATTCCAAAAATTTTCTAAGTTTTGTTAAAACTCTACAAATTTCTACAAACAAAACAGAATAATTTGCAATTTCTTTTTCTTTTTTACAAAATAAAGAAACAATGATAGAATAAACACAAATACATGATTGTTATGTATGACTTTGGGAAAAACAATTGAGTCAAAGGAGTATGTATTATTTTTTTTTTTTTTTTTAATACAGGGTCCTCAGTAATCATTATTTCGAATACCACTTTTTATGCAAAGCAATCCTCGTATTATTCTTTCAAAGATTTGTACTAAAAACAATTGATGAAAAGTTTTATAAAAGAAAAAAAAAGTAGTATTTTCAAAATAGTTTCTGCTGAGAACCCTGTTGAATGTTGTATATAAGTTTTATTTGCAGACTGACAAAAAGTCATTTTAAAACCATGAATCTCACATTCTTTTTGTCATTTAATAACTCTTTAACAATAAATAAATTAATCTATACTTCGTCATCAGATAAATTATTTTAAGTTTATATACATAATGCATAATTTCTGAATTACTTCATACTCCATTTAAATTATACAAATATAACTTTTATGATATTATTATTTTTTAATAAGGATAATTTCCTTACTCCTTTGCAAATATAAAACATGTTCTAAGAAGAAATACAGAACAATCTTTTATTTATATTATGCAATGAATACACTGCTTGGCATGAAAATTGCCCGAACACTATTTTTCAAATTCTTATGTAAAATGACATCCTGAATCCGAATAGGACGGCCATTTTGCCTCATCACCCACCGTCTTTTGGGGGGAGCCCCCCCCCTCATTTTTACCTGTTTTTCGGTAATTGTATGGCTATAAATTTGATTTGTAGTGGAGAAAAGAGATATTTTAACATTTAAATATCTTCTGAGAGCCTAAACAAGTGAAAAATTCTATATTCTATAACATAAACATTTGCAGCAAGGGGGTTTTAGGGGGGGGGGGGGGGTGAGATTTACCACTAAAATTTTAAGTAACATTTATTATGATTTATTAATCAATTATTATTATCACTTATTATACATTATTTTATTTTGTAAGAGTTAAAATGTTTATTTTCCATTCCCGAAATCAAATTCATGGCATTAAAATTACAGAAGAGTGATAAAAATTGGGGGAAGAAGTGACGTCCCGAGAAAATGATGGGTGATGGGCAAAATGGGGGTCATATTCGGATTTAGGAGGTCATTTTACTTAAGAATCAGCAAAAATGGTATCATGGCTCAATATTTTTTTTTTTTCTTTTCAGCGTAGTAATGTCAAAAAATACAAAAATTATCACTATATTAATACGAGGGTTGTTCGTGAAACAAGGTTCCCAACGAATTTTCACAATAGAAAACATATTTATTGGCACTGAATAATACACATTTGTAAAGTTTATACTTTCCCCTATTTTTCGGCATAATCGCCGTTGAGATCAATGCAATTTTGCATGTGGTGTACCATCTTCTTTATGCCTGAATCGCAGAACTCTGCTGTTTCTAACGGTCTGTCAAAATTTTGTGAATGCAGGACTTGCTGATATCAGTGATCATCTCGCTGAGGTCCTGAACCGTAATCCTTCGACCTTTAAGCATTTCTTCTTCCACTTTCGCAATCGTTTCGTCCGAAACCGATGGCCGGTCAGAACGTTTTAAGTCATGGACACGTCCGTCTTTGAATTCTCTGCACCATTTGCGCACATGTTGCACGCTCATACACTTTTCCCTGTACACTTCACACAGTTGGGAATGAATGTCCACCGGCGCAGCGTTTTCTGCACACAAAAACCGAATCACAGAGCGTAATTCGCAGCTTGCGTGAGAAGCGAGTGGGAGCTCCATCTTTCACGGTCACTAAAGTCCGGTTTCCATTTGCGCTCATTCGGCGGCTTCTATTCAGAATCCTTTGATGTGATGAGCCGAGCTCACCGGAGCTCAAAGCCTTCGAACGGGCTGTTTCTAACCCCCTGCTGAGATAATTGTAGGGGCCCGGGGTAGATATCTTTGTCAATTTTGCATGCTTTCCTTTGAGTTAACTGCGCGATCTGATAAGAAAGGGCTACAACTGATGACAAGACATTTGGCTCTTTGTGTCGGAAGCGTGATTAATGACGTTTTGAGCGTTGATCTTGAGATAAAGTGGATACTGGCCTTAAGAGAAGAATGAATGAACGTCGCAGACAGCTATTCGAGGCAAGCCTAAATTTATGGCACTGTTAAGCCTGGAGAAATTGTACATCCGCGAAAAAAAATAGTTCCTTTATGATTCGAGTATAGTACTCTTCCTACTTGACTTATTTTTCTCCTACAAAACTGTAAAAAGTCTGGCTTTTTAAACTAGTATTATTTATGACCAACCGTGACATTTTTTTGTAACAATGAGGCGTAAATTTAATATAAATGTAATGTTTCGCGAGTAATGTCTCCTGGCGAAATATTGGCGAATGACTGAAATCCGGAAGCAACCTTGAAATCCCCGCTGTGGGTTCGGAAACAGTTTGATGGGGATAATTGCCTCCTTTACTTGCAATAATTAATGATGTTTAAAGCACTGTCCGTTTTTTTTTTTTTTTTTTTTTTCTTTCAAAACTATCAAAAATAGAGTAAAGTTTTAATGGATTTGTATTTTTCAGAAAATTTCACTTCAGATATATACCAAGCATGTCAACGAAATATTTTTCAATAACAGAAATAAAAGGAATTATTTTTAAACAAATACGTTTTATTTTTGTATTCATATTTTTAACTCATGATATAATTTTCATTTACCTGTAAATAAAATTTATAAATATTTTTTATTCTCGCTTCAAACGAATAATCAGGTGTTTTTATGACTATTATTTTATTTTATACTTTACATTATGTACGAAAATTTTAACTTCTTTTAATTTTATTTCTTCTTCTAGCGAAACAATCGCTATTTCTTTCACACAGGGAACAAAATATAAATAATAACAATAACTCTTTTCTTAAAGAATCTATGAAATGAATCTATTTAAATAATTTTTAAAGAAATATTGTCAGTAAATTAAGGTGAAAAAAAAAATAATATCTCAAGTATAATTTTTTTTCCCTGCTTAATTTTTTATTACCAATATGGTATTTTTATTTTTTCTTGACTCATATTCTTCCATCATTTTAATTTTTAGAGCTTCAGGCTGCGGCAATTCATCTCTTGCTTCTATGGCGCACCTGAAATTTTCATAGCTGTCAGGAATACTGTATAAGAGCAAAATTGATAATAGATCTTCGGCTACTTGAATGTCCATTTCTTTTAGCTTGTCCACTATATCAAAGAAAATATTTAGGTGATCGGACATATTTTCACTATCATTCATTTTCTTAAAGAGTAGCTGCTTCAATAGAGTGGCTTTCTTTGCCGGTCCTCTCGATTCGTAAACTTCTTTTAATTTATTCCATACTTCATTTGAGGTGGTACAATGTTTAATATGACACAATTCACTTGGGGTAATTGCTAGGATTAAATCGGCTCTAGCTTTACGGTCAATTTCGAGCCATTTTTCTTCGCCTTCGGCGCCTTCATCGGGCTTAATTTTCGTGAAAGTATTGTCTTTCTGTAAAATTTTCAAGATTGAGTTTTGGTCATATTTCTGTGTTTTGAGACCTCCTGAATACGAAAATAATATTTTTAGCGGTAGGTCTGTGTGTGTGTCTGTTATCAGCTTATCTCATATCCACACTGTAAACAAAGTATTTTTTGTCATTTAATTTTCTAATTTATTTATTTATTTATTTATTTTGCATAATATTGCGTTTTAAAGTCCCTTGAATATGAAATTGAAATTATCACATTTCAAAATTGGCAAAATTACTTCAATCATGTAATAAAAGAAGAACGTAAAATGTGGGAACTTGATAATCTCACAGAAAATACTGTAGAAACATTGTGCATTGACATTAATAATGATTAATGTACAAGTGATTCTAGCTAGGCCGAAAACAATTTCACTTAACCCTCTGACTGCCTCAAAAAAAGGACAAAACTGTAATGTTGTTTTCTATGCACAATTTTTAAAATGTATTGGGAATGAAGAATATTTCAGTATAAAAAGAGAAGCATAATTATGTATTTTAAAATAAATATTATGATTTTTTTTATTACATATAATCTCTACCGCACTACAATGCGTTAAACTTATTAACAACACGTTGAAACTTATTCTACAACGCGTTAAAACTTTATTTGTTATCAATAATTATATTTTCAGGGGGGAGGGGTGGGGGAAACTTACTAAATAGATGTATCTAGTTCCTGCGACCAAAATTTTAAAGGTATGTAGATTTTTATTCTAATAATGCATATTTTTGTCTAAAATTTTCGTCATAATACGTCCCTTTTTTCTGACGATAATTTTACAGATTTCCAAACTGCAGAAAATAAACAATGCATATGTATGTTGAATATTTCTAGCAACATCATGTTAAGGCAAATTTTGCCATGGTAAGGCAAATTTTATTCTAATGAATATTTATTTAAGGATGCCGATGTTCCTGTTTAGAAATAAGACCGATTGACTGCCTTAGAGTCCTAGGCCTGAGGGGGAATGCTTTCCTTGGCGGTCTTTCTAAGGGGTCCTAGCCCGTATTTATGCAAATTTTGGAGAGAACTACGGAAAACTCTGAACTGCTAGGCCAACGAGAGTCCCCTAGGATTGAACCCGGCACCTCACGTCTACCAGCTTTGAGCGCAGAACCGCTCAGGAAAAATGTATGTAAAAAAAAAAAAAAAAAAAAAAAAAAAATTCAAACTTTATAACAAATGGATCAATATCATGGAAAGAAATTACAAAATTTCAAACATAGATAGATGGACTGTAACAGTTTATATATTGTAGTTTGAAATACTTAATTTTAAAGATATTATTACAGCAAAATTTGATTAGAATTATTGTTCATACATTGAATAGAAGTATTGTTTATGATTCTTTGAATTTAATTTTTAAAATAATAAAAATAATTTCATCAAATGAATAAAAACTATGTTATTTAACTACCATTATGTTGAAATTGAACAAAAATAATGGCTTTCAGTGGCCCCAGCGAATTTAAATGAAATTTAAATTTTGTCCTAAACGTAATTTAATTTTGTAAAACAGCCTATTTATTTATTGTGTAGGTATGAGACCTTACTCATGAGACTGCCTGCTTTAATCAATGTAGTCTACAACAAAATGTAAACGGCACAATTAATATTATTTTTATTGGCTGTTTGAAATAAATAAATTTCTTATTTCTATAAATCTGTCTTTTAGAGATTTTAATTTTCTTAAGTTTGTGCTTAATTTTGGGTTTGTTTTTAAATTGCATCCCTTAGAAACAGTTACAATATAAATTACTGAAAAATTTTGTCGAACATTGTCTCTCAATTTTGTCTTTAATATATGTATATGTATATATATATATATATATATATATATATATATATATATAACTGGGCCAAAGGAAAAAATAAAGAAAGAAAAAGAAAAAGGAAAATCGTTTTTATTTGGTCTAAAATAAATAGTCCTTACGTCCTTAAAAAAAGTTTGGAAACTATGTTTCCGAAAATTTTAAGATTTCTTTTTTTTTTTTTTTTTAATCTCATTAATATCAAAGCATGCACTGCATCCACTGCATACATGAAAATAAATTGAAAAGTGCTATCCTGTTCAAATCATATTCCAAAGAATCGAATAACATAATTTCTCTTTCTCTCATCTATAAAAATCACAATCCATTTTCCAAAAAATATTACGAAAATGAATGTTTCAATATCTTAAAATTTGCAATCACTAAGGTATGTTTATCAGCATTACATAAAGACATCAAGAAAAATCACATTTATTGGTAAATTAAAATTCGTTTCTCTTTCATATAAATTGTGAGTTCAGTAACTTTATTGAGAAATGAATACAAATATTTTGATATTCATATCTAATATAAAAAAAATCAGTGCATACAGACAAATGTATAAACAAATTATAAAAGGAAATTGCCTCTGAATGAAAATTCACTACATTTTTTACTTATTTTAAATAAATAATATATATACATACATATATATATATATATATATATATATATATATATATATATATATATATGTATATATATATATATATATTACTGTTAAATTTTTCATGAAAGCAGTAAATTTTTTCCACTCTCTCATTTTCCTACTACTTTTAAAATTTACTGTTTTACCTGTAAATGATAATGCAAATTGAAAATATATTACCTTTTGTTATTTCATATATGTTCAGCATCTGTGTTTTTTTTTTTTTTTTTTTTTTTTTTTTCTTTTTTTAAATACTAAACCTGTTTCTTCCATTGCAACAAATTCAGTCAAATACATTTTTTTCAGCAAAATTATACTATACGTTAGAATTTTCCTTTCATGCTTACATGAATTATTCATATATTTTTTTTCCCACAGTCAAAACAATTAATTATGTGTTTTTGTGAAAAATGAATCAATATAGACTTTAACAACCATTATGTAACATTAAAAATACTAGATAACTATTTTTAATAAAAGTTGTTTTACATTTGTAGGGAAAAAGAGAATATATTTTTCAATAAAAATACTTTATAAATAAATAGATAGTAGTAATTACATGATTGTGAATTAAAATATTTGTTTCAGTTAACAATTTATGGTCCGAATACTTTAGCCATTTGTGAATCTTTAAAGAAAGCAAAGAAAAAAAGAATATTTGAAGACAATATTCAATTTAGATATTTGTTTTCTTTTTCAAAACGTTTATGCATTATTACTATTTTTTTACTTACGGTAAAATTAAGTATATTACTGAATTTGTAGGAATATAGATCTACAAAAGATTGTAAGTAACTAATTTTTAGAGTACATTCATTTCTAAAGAAAAAAAAATATATATATATGTATATTTGTAATTTCAGTCTTTTATAAATATTTGTAATTTCAGTCGGAAAAAAAATTCCCCAAATCATTGTTAAATCGCTCTATTTAGCAACCTAATTAACGCCAAGTGCGTAAAAATGTCTTCATAACACCTATAATGCTATCAGGTTAGACATTCCCCGAGTATACACGCCAGTGTTTCCAAAACCCGCGTAACACGTTCCTAGCGTCCGCAGCTCCTTGGGAACCTTACTTTACGAACAAGACTCGTATTTTATACTAAAAATAAGTAATACATATAGCTTAGAACACAACATTCTGCAGTTAAAGTTAAATTGCATTAAAGACACTAATTTTATTATTAAAATAACATAGAAAAACTTACATATATTAAATGAAATCTATTGGCAGAACAAAGTAATAATAATAATGATAATGATAATAAACAAATTTTTGAAATATGATGCGCTAATTTATTGATGAAAAATACCCTTTCTGAATTATCTATAAAATAAATAAGTTTAAACATGGAAAATTAAACTAAGATTAAAAGTAAAAATTTCAACATTAATAACATTATTGAAACATTTACATAATTTACATATAAATCGCTTGGTAACAAAAAGCATTTATTCATTCTAAGTTTTTAAACACCATAGTTTTAAATTGTACAAGAATAACAAATCAATCATATTTTTTTCAGTGATTGTAACAAGAGCAATATTAGGTGCATATTCAATAATTAAATTACAGGAATATGATTAACCTCATTTTCTCCCTTGATAAAATATCAATAAAGTGTAACTATTTGAAATAATCTTTGAGATATTTCATGAAATTATAAAATTCTTCTTGAAGGGATTTCATAATAAACATCATTAAGTTATTCAGTTTGAATATTTATATAGTATATTTATTTGAATCCTTATTTAATCCTTATTAATAATAAACTATGGAGGAATTATATTATCATATAAATTAATAATTCATGACAAATGTATTAAGTTGATCTTGTTTATTTAATTCTGTGATACTTTGGTTTTTTTTGATTTGCATTTTAATTAAGTCTAAGGTTCATAAATATAAACAAATGCATTATTTATATATAAATATAAAGCATTTAATTAAAAATGTGTGTTTTTTAGTGTTTATAATTATTTATGTGATAAACGTAGCCAGAATTTCAGAACATACAAAAGTAAGTACAAAAAATATATAAAAGCATGGTTTAAATATGAAATAAAAATAAGGATTACCTAACTTTTACAAATGCGCGTCGCATATTTATTTTATATTGAAGTCTTTAAAAAAATTCTGATGAACCTTTCAGTCACATATGCCAATTTCTTTTATGAAGCAAATAAATTTGTTTTTATTTACATTAAAAAAATATATAAATAAAAAAAAAGCATTTATTTCTAGAAATATTAAAATGAAAAAAAAAAAAAATGAATATGAAGGGGTCCTTATAGAAATTAATATTAGTAATTATATTCCGCAGGTGTGAAAGTTAAGCAAGGGAAATCAATTTGGTCAAATTTATCTAAATATATATAAAATAAATTCTTCCCTTTTTAATACATATTTAAACTAACAATTTATTAATGAAAGAGCTTATAGAAATAAATAAATTGTTACAAGTTAAGCTTAATTATTAATATTATTTAAAAAGGAAATGCGAAATGCAGTTCTAACATAAACTAATGGAGCATTCGAAATCAATTAAAATTACAATTAAATCTAGTTTATTATTGTAAATAATAGTTATTATTCCAAAAAAATAATAATAATAATAATAAATAATAATAATAGGGTATAATGAAAAATATTTTTCATTTCTGGAAATTCTCCCGATTATTACATATAGAATTAATGTATTAAACAAAAATCATAACGTTTTCTAATTATAAGAAATTTAGAGTATCGTTATTGGACTAAATTCTGGTTAAAAATTTAGTGTTTCATTTTTGGAGTACGTTAAAATAAATGCTGTAAGAAGTTATCCGAGCACTTTTAAATAAATAATTGAATTAATTAGTTTGTATAATTCTGTTAAATAACAATATCATCAATAATTATAATTAATTAATAATATCCATAACATGACCATGAGCAATAATGATATACATTATTGTTCAGTAATTAATTAAAATTAATTATAAACACGTGAAAGGATATTAACAATAGTTAAATATTAATCGAGGTTACAATTCAGATTATGTTGTTTTAAAATTGTTTAATAATATCATATAGAAATTTAACCCTACACGATAAATAAAATGCGAATTACATTCATCATATTTATAAAAAATATATCAGTTTAAGATAAAGTGTATTTTAAATTAAATGTACGCAAGGTTTTATCAAAATAAACTAAAAATGAACATTGACTAACAGATATTTCTTATAAATTCTTATAGTTTTTTTTTTTTTTTTTTTTATCATTGTTACCCACTAAATCGACTGTGTTTTAATACAACTCATTATAACTTAAATTGTTTTAATTTTGTTTTTATGAAAATTATATTTCTAAACATTTTACTAATAAATTATTTTCAGTACATATTGAATTTTGCCCTTATTGATTTATACATGATTAGTTATTCAGTAATATTAAGTAATTAATAATCTAAATAATTACTAAATTGAATAATGGTATATAAATATTTTAAGTTAGTTTAAAAAACAAAATGCAGGTCTTGTTTAAGGGAGGGGGGGGGAGAGAAATAAAGTTTGAAAGAGTTAGTTGAAACTACAAATCTCATATGCATGTTAAACAAACAATGTTATTTAATATACGATTTCAAAAACTAACTCTGAATACTGTAGTATAAGAATCATTGTACGAATTCCTCTACTTCACAATCTAAATTCTAACAAAGTAGTTAATCAAAATAACTTAATCAAAATATAAAATTGAAACGCGCGAAATAATTACTAGTGAAAAAAAAATTTTAAAGTGCATTTGGCGAGACAGATTGTTAAAATATAAAAACAATTCGTTTGGGTTGAAAGGATTCAGGTCGATTGACTACTCTAGGGTCCTGGGACTGAGAGGAAGCGCCCTCTGTGAGGGTCTTTCTAAGAAATCCTAGTCCATATTTACATGAGTTTAGGAGAAAAACACGGAAAAATCCGAAAGTATGAACTGACGAGCTTGATCTAGGATAGAACCTGGCATCTTACGTGTACCAACTTTGAGCGCAGAACCGCTGGTGGGCCAACAATTCATTTGAAGTTAATGATGAAACAGTATATAAATTCTCAGTTATGATAAGAAGAAAATATTTTGAAAAATATGTTTGCACCGAACGACATAGTATTTGCTATCTGTAGAAATTCTTTAACATTTGTTCACTTACTTTTTAGAATAAATTTGTTTATTTTCTGATTACTATTTACGAAATGTTACGTCAGTACTATTTTTTTTTTTAATTATACTGTATGTATATATATATATATATGTGTGTGTGTGTGTGTGTGTGTGTGTGTGTGTGTGTATTTCAGTAAATAATTAATGCATAGACCTTCGAATTATTTTATTTAAGTTTGAGTTTAAAATTAAAATTGGGTAAAATAACTAGAAAGTGTTAAAGTCATAACCGCTAGCAATAGCAATAAACATATTAGAATAAAAGTTCATTATTTGAGTAAAAACCAAATATAAACATTACACATTTGGAATTTATGGTGACTGTGATATCACCTTAGTTTTACTCTAAATACATTTCTATTTATGTAATTTTATTTAGTTTGTGTGAATTAAGTTTACTTTTTAATCTGAAACAAGCTTATGCCTCGGAGAGATATACATTTGATTTAATGTCCTTAATACAGGGTTTTATAAGCCATAAGAAGTGAAACAGTATAATAAAATTTAAAATGTATTGATTATTTACAAAAAAATATCTAAAAATTAAAACAAAATGCCGCTTAAAAAATTTCAGATTACTCTTGTTTATCATATGATAATTGGATACAAGAAGTGAACACAGAATTAGGGAACATTTAGGGCCGTATTCATCAACTTCTTAACACTCGGATTAAACCTCGGAACAGTGGTAATCGCTCGATCATACGAAAATCGGTATTCTCTAACGAAAATCCGCAGTTCACCGGTTGCTTTAACACTTCGTTTTTGATCCTCGAATTTCAAAGGATTAACAGAGTTAATTCTCGGATCTTTTAGTAACGCATGCGCACTCCGCAGCTCAGCTTCGTAAACAAATAACAAACATGCTTGACGTTGATGATCTATTCTCACTAGATGATATTGAAAGCTTACAACTATTGGAGACATTTGAAAGAAGGAAAAGGACGGTGCATCAAATTGACGACTTGACTCTCTGTCGTCATTCGACGTCATGATGAAGTTTAATCTATATAGGAGTCTTAATTTAGCCCACAAATAAAGGACTATAGCCAATCATACCGCAGCTTTTCTCCACAAACAAAGGGAAACTCTGCCTCGTTCTAGTCGTCCATTAGAGTAATGTGGCATTTCGATATCGCTATCGATTAAATAAAGATTCCATGGAATTTCTAATACGAATGTTAGATAATAGGCTGTCATCTGCCACAGAAAAGAATAATGCATTATCTTCGGGAAAAAAATAATAATTAATAGCTTTAAGATTCTCTTATCCATAACAGTCAAAATTTTAAATCGTAGCGTAAACAGTTGTCGTCTGCGTGATTATTCTTTTTAAAAATGTTCTAAAGTAAAATTGATTCTTAATCCGTGCGTAAACAAAAGCGAAGTAAACAAGAGTATCAGTGTAGCCAATTTGCTTTTTATCCTTTTTAATTTTCTAATCCGATTGATTAGTTAATTGAAGCCGAATGGTGAATAAATGCTATCTTCATTCTTGGCCAACCAAAACGAAGCTTTTATTTCTCTTCCAGTTAATCCAAGGATCACGTAATCGGCTGATGGTGAATACTGTAGTAATTTAATCCAGTGTTGGCTTTGATACTCGGATTTGCTGATCCATGGTTTAATCCTCGATCAATTAAGTGTGGTGAATACGTTCATTTTTTCCTTAAATCTCTTAAGCAGCTATATATATTTATATTTAAACATATGTGTATCGAATCGTTAATTTACAAATAAATTCAGACCACTAGGTATGACTGCGTTATTGAAAATTTTTCTGGAATAGAACTTGTCACGCACATTATAAAAATCACTAGAATGTAAGCTTGCGATAAAAAACTATTATGCAAGATTTCATTTCATTGAAAAAAAATTTTCTTAGCGTATAAAACATTCGTATGTTTCCCGTTTACAAAAAAAATTATTTTAAACATTTCTTTATGTCTTCTGCTCATTGCAAATTTTTACATTCCGTTTATTTTTTAATTTAGAATTATTGAAGATCTTGCTGTTTTTCAAGATTTAATATGTATTAATAAATTTTATAGAATCAGAATTATGTCTAAATATGATATATATATCATATTAGAACAAATTATCATATTACATATATTTGTAAAATGAACAACGTTAACTTTTTTAATGAAAAATTCCTTTGATGTTATCGTGTTTTATTTTATATCTTTAAATACAAAATTTATTGCTAAAAAGGGATCATTATATTGCATATCATATTTTACTGCATAATACTGTCACGTTTAATAATGCTATCGGTATATCTTAGCAGAATATATATGTTAGAATACATACTAATACATAAATATAGTATCCAATGTAAGTTTAGAAGACAATATTCGCATTCACGAAGTATGTGTATTTATGTAGCTAACGTATAATAATCTAACATTGAATAGCATCCTCAATAGTATAAGTTAAGTGTCATGTATAATATAAATATTAATATATATATATATATATATATATTTATAATTCATATACTTATATTAAACCAAGCACATTCAGAGTGTGAGTGTGCTTATATTGCAAATAGAAGTTTTAAATTTCCCACAGAAAGTGTCTAAGAAATGAATTTATTAAACCAGATAACTGCATTATTTAAGACATCACATTTGAAATACATGAATTGTACAACATATTTTTTAGAAATTTGAAGTTATTGAATTAAAATCCTTTTTAATAAATTACTTTTAATATTAGGTAATTACACAGGTCTGAAATGAAAATTTTGCAAGTTGGTGTGCTTTTCTGATGTATTTTTAGATGCTTATGAAGAAAAAAAATCTCCCATCATGTACAGTTTTGACAGTAAATGGGATTTTTTAGCAGAGATGTGCTTAATATTCCACTTTCTAAACTTTCATCTCAGTTATTTCCCGGAAAATCTCAGCGATGTGAATGAATAATAAGGAGAACGATTTTATTAAGATATTTAAAAAAAAAAAAAAAGCGAAAGGAAGTATCAGGGCCAATGGAATATTAAAATATTAGCAGATTATTGTTGGATGATGCTTGGAAAGTGCCCCTCCCCTAACAGCGCATCTTCTCCAAATGACATCCTCAGCATATCCTATGGGTAAAAAGGATGTCTATGGACATCCTATGGACATCTTCAAGATGTATTGTGGACAAGTGTGTTGTTTGGGTCAATAGCAAAAGCTCGTAACAGTGCTTCGATAAAAGGGAACAGAGGCATTTCATGGATAATGTGTTTTAATGTCTTTCATACATAAAGAGTTCCGATTATGCTTTAACTAAAGTGTGGATTCTTCACATTTTTATTCTTACTTTGTGCAGAAACCTTACATGAATGTAGAAAAGACAAGCATTTCTTAATTCAGCGCATTAAATACCATTAGGAACACTCAAAGTAGTGAATAAGAGAAAAGAAAAGGAACGAAAAAAGAGAAAAGAAAAGAAAAGAAAGGTGTGATTTTGTAGACCTGTTAATATTCTCTGCAGTGAATAGTATATAACATATTAAATAAAAATTCGATTGCATACTTTTTATTTATTTTTTACTTAAGTATGATTTATAAAATATTTTATAGCATGAACAGAACTCAAAATCTTAACTACTCTACATGATTAAATCTACTGCAAAACGGTATGACTATAGACCACATCAACTGCAGGTCACTATTTTCCCGACTGAGACGCATTGGCTCCTCGCAACCTTTTTTATTTTATTTTATTTATTTATTTATTTATTTATTTATTTTGTGGCAATACACTTACGTGACACATGTAGTATATATGAAAATAATCGAATTTTTTTATTTTTATTTATTACATTTCAGAAAAAAATAATCTGATAAGCTAATATTAAGTATGGACCATGAAATACTTTATAGCACTAAGAGTGTTCAACGTTAAATTACGCTACGTCATTTGATCCGATATTAAAGAGTATAGAATACAGACCGTATCAACCGCAGGTCACTGTTTTCTCGATTACAGTTTTCTCGTGACAGTACACTTACCAGATATATGTAGTACATATAAAAGAAACCGAAATTTTAGATGTTTATGTATTACATTTCGGAAAATTTTATAACAATACGTCTATAATCCATTATTTATAAGTGTATGTATTTTCAATTAAATAGCTATCAGCAATATTTATTTATTTATTTGTAAATTATATGACAAAATATAACAATATCGCTGACTTATATGTTCTCTCTCAAGAACTCGATTTCTTTGAAGCTTTTTACGTCTCTAAAAATCTTTAAAATATTCTTAATTGTGATTTCCTTCTACCCCCTTTATCTGACTGTTGGAAATTTAATATTCAGTCCACATTTTCTTAATTTCTTCAACATTTTTTACCTTTACAGTTTCTCAACTTTCTATTGACCAATCTCCCAACATTCCGAATTATTTTAATGGTTGACCAAAAATCAATTCTTTTCCTATATATACGAGTACTTTTCTCTCATTTCTTTATGCACTGAAGATGGTACGCTAAATGCTGCCGAAGCAGTTGTCTGCTTTTCAGTTTTTTCTCTTTGGCATTCCTGACGTTGAAGGTTTCCTTGGTTTTAACTTTTCAGCATGTCTTTCATATATTTCTAAAACTTTCACCCGTTTCAATTTTCTATCAGTTATGTGTTAGGAACTTTTCTACCATGTTCCAGATTTCTTGAAATTAATTCTACATTTTTGAAATTAATATGAAAGCAAACTGAACGTTTTGAAACGTTTTTGTAATACTTACAATGTTTCAATACCATGTGATTGTAACGTTTCTGGAACATTTTGGGCTATTAGAGTAGGAACTTTATTATTGAATGCACATACTAAGGTCTCACACTAAGCTCGAAAACTGATACACGTACAGGTTTCCCCTTTTGTGCATACGAGAAACAAAAGTTAATCTACTCGAAAAGTACTCTTCTATCGATAGAGAACTATGTCTTCCAAGCTGAAATATCGGCAATAAAACATGCACTAGATCGGTTCTTAATAACACCTTCTCTAACAGTATTAATTTTAACAGATAGTCAATCAAGTATTTTGACCTTGAAAAATTCAGAAACACAAGATGCTCTAATAATAGAAATACAAGAATAAATCTACAACTCAAATAAAAGCATTTACTTTGACTGAATGAGAGGAAATTCTGGTGTTCTAGGAAATGACAAAGCAAATAAGCTGGCAAAGGAGCAATCCAGGACGTAGCGGTCACACTATTTTTTGTCCCAACCCCATTATCACATCTAAAATAGGAATTATAAAACAAATGAATGAAGAATTTTCATATTAATTGGAAAACTCCAGAAAAGGGTAAATACACATTTCAATTAGTATCAGAAATCGATCACAATTATAATAGAAAAAATAGAGCACATTTTTTTTTTTTTTTTACAAACCACGCCCCATTTCAGAAATATTTATGTAAATTAGGAAAAGAAAATTACCACACTGTATATTTGAACGACTGTCCACCCCCCTTACACTATGTCCTGAGTATCACCTGACCAGTAATTATCACCTTAAAAAGAATCCACAGCAAAACTTTAGCAACTGGACAAAATCGATAATGCGACATAGCAACTTGAGAAAGAGGATAATAAATTGTATATATTGTTTTAATAAAAGTAATGATTAATTAATTAATTAATTAATTTATTTATTTCTTTATTTTTAATATATTAATGAGACGTATAAATTATGTTTAATTTTATTAAATTAAAATATGGATCGTCTGTGCATCAACTTTTACGATTTTGTTCTAAGACATCTCTCAAGATTGTACGTTTAAATTTCCAAATTGATTTTCTCCTAAAGTGTAAAAAATCGCATGTTGTTCCTGCTTCATTCACTGTCAAGACTCTGGTTAATTCTATTAAAGGAAGAAAAATTGCCTTGTCAACTAGTTTCCGTTTTATCTCTGCAGCTATATCGCTTAGTTATGGCAGCCTGCGCTCTTCACACAAGTCTTTACAATCATGTCTTCATTCACTTCTCTACCAAGTTGATAACGATGATAAACTTCATGTTATTTCATTTTTGTCATCACAAAGTTCTATTCTTCGTTTTAAACTCGTACGTAAGTTTCGTTTAAAATTTGACCGCTTGCTGCCTCATGCTACTGATACTGATAATTGTGGATCTTCTTCTGTGACTTCTAACTGGACTGTTAATAAGTCTTCTCGCACCTTCTCTCAAAGTTAATTAGATGTGTTGAATCGTGGACTTAACTTTGCTTTAAGCAGACGCTCTGTGGATACTTTTAAACTTTTAGCCTCCGTCGAACCTGTTATTTCAAAGCTTAATTGTAAAGAACAGCACTCTATTCATAATAGTATTTCAAGAGTATTGTTAAAAAATAAACTTAGTTTTCCTTCAAATTACAATTCTGATATACAAGTTTTGAAAAACTTATCTAACGACTCTTCTATTGTCATTACACGTGCTGATAAAGGCCGCATAACTGTTATCCTCGACAAGTCTGCTTATGTTGAAAAAGCATATGAACTCTTAAATGATAACTCCACTTATGAACTCTTAGACAAAGACTTAACTCCCTCATTCCAACGTAAACTTAATTCGCTCATTAGTGAACTTGAAAAATCTAAATTCATTGATCGTGTTCTCTCATCTAAGTTAAAATGTTATACTGGTTCTGCACCTATCTTTTATGGTTTACCTAAAATACATAAACCTAACATCCCCCTTCGTCCCATTGTTGATTATACTAAGTCCCCTCTTTACAATCTTTCACGTTTTTTATCAAATTTATTAAAACCCCTCATTACTTCTTCTGATTATAGTTTCAATTCTGCGTTTCAGTTCCTAGATGCTTTAAAATTAATTAAATCCCCTCTAGTTGTATTATGATATCATTAGATGTTGTATCTCTCTTTACTTCTATTCCTATATCATTTGCATGTAATATTATTCAAGATATTTATCCTAATTTTAATGTTGACACTAATTTAAATTTAAATACTCTACTTGATCTTACCACTTTTTGTTTATCTTCTAATTGTTTTATTTTTAATGATTCTTACTACCGTCAAATTAACGGAACTGCCATGGGTGCCCCTATATCTGTCGTTATAGCTGAAATTGTAATGCAACACCTAGAAAACAAAATTAATTCCCAGTTACATGATAAAAAAAAATTCTGGAAAATATTTGTGGATGATATTTTTATAATTACTAAGCAACTTTATGTTAACGATATTTTAGATTTTGCTAACTCTTTATGTCCTGCTATCCAGTTTACCCTTGAAACTGAAATTAATAATGAACTACCCTTTCTTGACATCCTTATAATTCATAAACCTGTCAATGATTTTTTACATTTTTCAACTTCAGTCTATAGAAAACCCACCTTCTCTGGTCAATATCTTAACTTCAATTCAGCTAACCCTTTATCGCATAAACTTGCAGTCATTCGTACTCTTTTACATCGTGCAAAGCATTATTGTAGTAATTCCGGATTATTAAATATTGAACTATCCAAAATTTTTTCTGATTTAAAAAATAATGCTTACCCCCCGAATTTATAAAGAAGAGTTCTATTTTTCATATAAATCAGTTTATCCTAAAGTTAAAAATTCCACTTATCGTACGACTATCCCTTATTATAAAGGTATTTCTGAAAATATCTCTAAATTACTTAGAACAGTTAATATCTCCACTAGCTTTAAACCTCAACTCCGTATTAGTAACTTTCTCTCAAACTTTAAACCCGCTGTCCCCCCTCTTAAACGTCTAGGTGTAATCTATAGTATTCCTTGTAAAAATTGTGATTCTACATATATCGGTGAAACTGGCAGAACAGGTGAAATTAGATTAAAGGAACATAAACGCTCATATAAAACAGGAGATTTAAAATCAAAACTCGTAATCCATTCTCTCAATAGTGATCATATTCCGGATTTTGAAAACTTTAAAATTTTAGCTTCTAATATAAATATCTATGAATCCCGTATTTTTCTAGAGGGCGCTTTTACCAAAATGCAACATTCTGCCTTGAACGAGGCTAAAGCTATTCCTCCTGAATATTTAATCTTTCTATGATGTATTATGAATTTTGTAAATGGTGTTTGTGTTTGTATGTTTGACACTGAGGAGGGCTAGTGTTCTAGCCGAAACGTCTGTCTTGTGTTTTAATGTTTTTAATTAAAATGTATTTTTAAAGTTTTAAATTTTTGTATATTTTTTATCTCATTTTAAAAGTTACATTGGTTTTTGTATATATTGTATTGAAAAAAAAAAAAAAAAAAAAAAAAAAAGAATTTCAATTTCAATCTTTTAACTAAAAACAATAATCTAAACGAAAGTTCATTAACTAAAAACGATAATCTCTACGGGTAGTATAATTTGGTCATTGTACCAATTCACAAAAATAAATAAATAAATAAACAAATAAAATAAATAAATAAATGGTAAAAGAAAATAAATAAATAAATGGTAAAAGCAAATAAATAAATAAATAAAAATTATAAATAAATAAATAAAGTAAAGATAAAATATGAAAGTCTAGCATGATGAAATTAAACTCAAGAGGTTCTTACATTTAACAAAACTACATTTTGGATTAGATGATGAACATACCTACAAAAATTATTTTAAAAGAAAATAATGATGGTAATAATGGAATTGTAAATATTGTAACAATGTACTGGGTTTGCTAGTACATGGATATTCAACGGCGGACCATAGAGTTCAACAGATAAGGCATTCAGCTTCGGCCATGCTCTGGTGTTCTGTCCTGTATGTATGTATATATTGTTTTGTTCTCTGCAACTTTTCTGCAGTACACCGTAAAATAATATGTCCTATTTTCTGCCAGAAATTATCTGTAATTTGAAAAAATGTGTGTAATTTACAAAAAAATTACGTTGTCAGAACGTATTTTCTCAAATTACAGAGAATTTTTGGCAGCGAATAAGACATATTTTTTTACAGTGTATAGTATAGAGTGAAAATTTATGATAATAGATATATAGTAAGGAACTGAGAAGACTCCACCTAGGCAAACTAGTCTGGTTCAAAAATAGTGTAGGAATAGTTTTTTCAAAAAGCATGCCCTTACAAATTATAATTCTGGTACAAATTTAGGTTTAGGCCAAACAAAATTAACATCCGACTGTAAAATTATTCCAAAAGAAAAAAAGAAAGAAAAAAAACTTGCATATTAATCGAAAAAACAATTTCTTTTTTAATAGGCAACGAGAAAATTTCTGTAACTGATATCTGGAATCTAAATTGTGGCTCTAGAAAAAATAGTTCTATGTCATCCTTATGAATTCTAGGACCCTTTGAAAGCGAGTTCTAGAAGCCCCTATTAGAATTCTAGAGATTTTGTCTATATTATGGAGGTCAAACCTATTTGAAAATATCTCCAAATAAGTGCGAACATAAGACGCTGGTTTTAGCAACTAGAATCTTGGTTTAGGACCTAATTCTACATAATCAAGCGACAATTTCTCGCCATACAAACGATTAAGAATATCTATAATATTGTTTCCCCATCTAGAAATTTGTAGACTAGATATTCTCGATCATTTCGTCTATTCAGTTTATTGGCGTGCCTTATGCGCATAGCACAGAAATCTATATTTTTAATTAAGGGATTTAGAAAATGGCCACTTTTTCATTCTTGATGAAGGCGGTATATTTTTTTTTCTCAGTGTATAGCACAAAATATTGTCGAATCGGTGTTTTATTTGATTTTCAATGTATATTGTACTTTTCTTTTCAAAACATTAATTAATTTAACAGCCTAGAATTATTGTATTGAAAGTTATATAAATCAAAAGTAAATTACAAGAAGAAAATAACAGATGTTATTTTTTTATACGTTATATTCCATTCAATGAATACAAATGAGTAAATGTGGAATAAATTATTTTTTTCTGAGATAAGTTTGTAATTAATAAAACTAAATTAAGTACTCCATGTATGTGGATAATAACAGTAATTGTTCATTAATGAGATTAACAATAACGTTGGATATTAAACATAGTGTTAGAACTAATGATGTGGTGATAATTAACATCATCCATATCGTTAAGTTTGCCAATATAATAATTAAGTAGAATACGTATGTAAAGTGTTTTAATTATTATTTGGAACTTCAGATGAAAAATATTAACCTTTTATAGATCATATAAGCAAAGTAAAAAATAATAAAGAAAAAGAAAAACTTAAGGAAAATATTGAAATAATTTAAAATAAGTAAAATACTAAAAAATATAAAACGATTTAAACATAAAATTAAATTATGAAACACTGATCTTGATCAAAAATCAATAAAATAAATTTGAATTCCTAAATTTAATTTCTTAATACATAAAACTTTTATGTATGTTTAAAATAATATTTTTTCTTATAACATTTTAAAAATGAAAATTTTAAAGTAGGAATTGCAAAATATTCTGTCTATTTATAATAATTAACTTAAAATTATATCATTATGAAAAAAAAAAGTTTAAGTAAATTTTATATATATTATTGTATCAATAATTGGCATAATTATTACTAAGTAATCACAAATCTGAAAATATTTTTAATGTATATATATATATATATATATCCATACCTGTACAATTTTAATTAAATTGTTAATTATTTTACTTTATTTTAGGGTTGTAATCTTGTTTAATTGGTTATTCAAAATTTATAATTCCTCCACAAATATGACTATACTTAGTAAAGTTTTAGATCCTGGCAAGAAAGACTTAGCTGTGCCCGGTACAATAACATTTATAGAGATATTCTTGGATCGACAACCAATTACCGTAATTTCGCGTATATAACCCGCGGCGGAAGGTACCCCGCAGCATAAAAAAAAATCATTCAAAAATAATTATAACCGAAAGATATCCCGCACTAGAAGATACCCCGCACTTCTAAAATCACATGGTCGCCAATCGCTATTTATAATTTCAATACTAATTGCTATTATTTTAATAATAAGTAGGAAAAGATTCAAATAATAAACAAATATACAACTAAATATAAATAAGAAACAAATAAATTTACTTACTTATAATGAAAAAGCAAATAATCATTACATAGTATTAATCTTTCTCTATATATAAATTATTATGAACTGGAGTAACTTCTAATGATTAAAACTTTTATTCAATTTATAAGGAAATTATAGATTAATAATAAAATTATTTACAAAATTCATTCAAATCCATCGAAATCGGATTCTTCGGTATCAGAATTAAAATGTTGCAAGATAGTTTGGGACAGTTCGCCTACATCATCCGTATTATCCTCCTCATCAAGTTCCTTTTCACTGTCCTCAATTTCATCGTTATTATGCGTTAATAATCGAGACTTCCGAAACAAAAATGAGACTGGTGTTGATTTTCTCGTTATTCGCGATAGATACCCCGCACCGGATGATAGCCCACAGGACATGCAGAGTCAGGTATAGATTACCCGCGGGTTATATAACGAAATTACGGTACCTATCTTCTTCTCCTCCTTTACTTAAATTTCGAAAATGTGATTCTAATCGCTGTAAAAATTGCCCTACGGCCTCACACAGTTAATTAATGATCTGTCTTTGGATACATTTTATTAGCAAACAATGTTATTTATAAAATAATTTGTGGACTTTGTAATCTCAATTATATTTGTGAAACCTCCACATCTCTTCATCTAAGAATAAGTCAGCATCGCTCTGATTCAGAAAATCTCTCATCTTCTGCAGCTCCTTCTAAATCAATTATAGAACTATAATTCTTTAATTTAGGTAATTTAAATTCATGTTGTTACGAAACCGAACTTTCTCAATCCATAAACTTTATGAACTGAAAGACTTATTCGAACTCTTTATTTTATTACTGTTTATTACTGTTTATCTCTTTTTTTGTATTGGCAACAGCCACGTTTTTGTTTTTCTTTGGAGGTAGATGGAGTATTGTGTTCGGAAAGGATAGAACGCTGAAATGGCGTATGAAAGAATTGTAATATACTTTATATAGTCAACTAAATTGTAAATATATGTACATAAATTTATTAAATAATCGTGTTTTTTTAAGAGTCATGAAATAATGTTGAAGTTACCACACAATTCGGCAGGATATTAAACCAAGACAAAATGAAGACATCTGACCCAAAAGGAAGCATTAAGTAAAGTTATTTTATGCATTCTATTATATTTATTGGATGATATGTTTTACATGTACATTAGAAATTAAAAAAATTTATAAAAATAAAAGGGAGCGATTATTTCTAGAAACAAAATATATGCAATATTTCAATACTATTTATCCATATGGTCTAATTTCTGAATACTATAATAAAATAGACAAAGCATATTCGAACATCAACCCACTTCATGATTATTCGAATATTTATGCACCACTCAATCACAAAATTAACAATAAAACTTCTAGAAATAAAAGATGTAGTAAAAAATCTAATTTATTAATTTATAAAAGTGCCATTATCAAATATTTATTAAGGTTTTCAGACAAATTACTTATCTAAATTTAACTGGTTTATTATTCAAACATTCATTTTTGCAATTAAAAAGAAATATTTAGAGAATTATTTGAATGTCTTTCAAAGCCAATTTTACAATAAACATTTTTCAGACTTTTTTCATATGTACAAAATCAAACAATGTAATTTACAAATTAACAAAAAGCCCAACAAAATTAAGACATTATGAATTTTTCCAATCAAATATTTATTAAAATTAACTATCTATTTTAAATGACATGGAATGTTTGTTTCCAATCAAAGATTTACTTATGTCTCGTACTTTCACATATCCTCTTCTTCTCTGTAGAAAGATATTCAATTACAATTCCATTTCTAAGTTAAGATCTTTCACTAGCACTGTTTCATGTAAACGAAATTATCCTTCTAGGGAAAAAGACTACGGTCACATAATCACTAGTAATCTCAATATAATTGTTATTTATCATCTTAAAAAATCTATAAAATTTGGCACCAGGTTTAGACTTCCCTAAAAGACTAGCATTCCCCAAATAACCCAAGTTTTCTTATGACCTCCATTTGCTTATTTATAAAATTTCTATTGTATATAATGAACCTAAACTGAAAAAAAAAAAAAAAAAAAAAAGTCATGTTTGCTGCAAGAAATGTTATGTAATTACAGAAAATACGCATAATTTACGGAAAAATACATTGACAGAACATATTTTTCTGTATTACAGAAAATTTCTGGCAGCAAACAGGACTTTTTTTTTCTTTTTTTTTTTTTTTTTTTTCAGTTTATTATGTATTTCACTCAATAGAAGTTTTTAGTACTACTCAAAATTAAAAATGCATTTTATCTCAATTATTTGAATCTGGTGTATTTAAAAAAAATCTGAACTTCTTAATTCCATCAAATCACTTCAGAATGAGTGATTAATTATGTTGACAAATCCCCAAATAATTATGACATTATATGTAAATCCTATTATCTCTCAATTTTAAATTAATCAATATCTAATAGTAACATCTTTAGTTTAACTAATAATAACCTTATTATTAATAACCACAAAATATATAATTACTATAAACTTCTTAAACTTCCTTTCAATAACTTTAATTATCCTCACATTATTCTGATACCCAAGTTTCCCAAGTCTCATTAAGTTTTGCACAGTCACTATAGGATGTAATACAGTACAAAGCAAAAGTTTAGACAATGAAGAAATTCATGCAGATTTCGAAAAATATTTAATCAATTTTCCTAACATAGCTTGAATGTAATATGCTGTGCATATAAACAATATTTATAACAATGAAAAGTAGTACTGTACATATTGCAAGTAATTAAATGGTAACAAAAAAATAATACTGTCTCAAAAGTTTAGACAAAATTTAAATAAATTCTAAGTAAACAATTTTTAAAACCTATTTGTGCATCCGTGCTTCTGTGTTACTTCATAAATACGAGATTCCATTGAAGAAACTAAATTTTGCATAGTTTGGGGACCGATGTCGTACTATGCACCCTCAATAGATGTCTTGAGTTCCTGTACAGAAAAGTATTGTCTGCCATTCCTATAAATGTGGCGAGACATGATGCCCCAAAGATTCTCTGTAAGGTTAAGATCTGTGTTACATGCTGGCCAGTCGAGAACTCTTATATTATGAAAATTAAATCAAGATTTTGTATTGTTTGCAGTGTGAATCGAAACATTGTCTTCTTGAATTTGCCACTGAGTGCCACCTAGAAGCTCAGCAAATGGCATTAAGTTCTTTTCTAATGTCTTTGTATAATGCTGTGATGTTTGACGACCACTGGTAAAGGTCAGAGATACTTGTTCATTATAGCAAATGGCTGCCCAAATCATCACCGATCCCCCTCCTTGTCTGTGACTGAAAAAACCTGGAGGTTTCTTCCGCAATCATGCCAATACGATGACCAGACATCTGGACCATCTAGATTCTATTTTTTTTTCAACGCTAAATATGACTGATTGCCATTTCTGTCCATATGTCATATGATTCCGAGCCCACAACATTCTTTCTAACTTATGATGTGGCTTCAGAGCTGCTTTCTTTTACATTTTTCTATAAACTGTTGTTCCTTTTTCCACAATTACGAATCCTATCCTTTGATACAGAGAGTCCCTATGACCTTTGAACTCCACGTACACTCATTTGTTGGGTGCTCGATAGTCTTTGTATCAGGCGATCCTCCTGTATATTTCTTATACGTGCCCTACCAGATCTACATTTTGCTTTATATTCACAACCACGCAATAAAACTCGATGAATAGATTTCTTAGATATAATAATAATAGCCAAAATTTCTGAAACGCGGTTCCCTTCAGCTTTCAACTGACAAATCATTAAAACCTCATTCCCTTGAATTTGTTTAGCTCGTGGCATGTCGACTACGAAGCGTTATCGTTTGCAGAACTTAAGTACTCGAAATCTGTGACATCATCGATTTTAAATTTGCATATGCCAGCAAATATTTACAGAAACTCATAATCGTGTCTAAACTTTTGCGACAAGCAAATTTTTATTTTTATCAAAAATTTTAAAATTATAGCAAATTAAACGACTGTCTTTTGATTATAGCATTTTAAAATATATTTTAAATATATATACAGGTTTTTGTAATTGTAACGTCATATGTCTATAAATTTCAAAGATGAATAACGTCATTGTCTAAACTTTTGCGTCGCACTGTACTTATAACAACAATGCTAATAAAACTCTACTGGATATACTTAACAAAAAAAACATACAATTTTACTTGCAAAGTTTCTAATTTATACTGCCTTAAAAATAACTTTCAATTAATTAATTACATTAAATCGCTCGATAAAATAGACAATATTATAACATTTGGTTTTCAAGATCTGTTCAATAATATTACTGAGTTTCATATCTAAGTGACATTATTAACAGTCTATTTAATGAATATAAAAATCTCAAATTAATCTTCTTTTAACCGTAAGGCAGAAAATATAAAAACACTTCTTAACTTTTTGTTATCCATAATAAATATATTTTCCACAACAACAAAATCTATTTACAAACACTAGGAATCCCACAAGGCGGATGCAGCTTTTCTATTTCGGCAGATTTATATCTTTCTTATTATGAAAAGCAATTTTGTCATGATGATGTCAGGCTTTATCATTACATAGACGATCTAATTGTATTTTCTTTTAACAAGAAATCACAAACTACATTTTCCTTAAATTATCCATCTAACCTAAAATTAACTCAAAATACTCTAAGGGTGCTTTGAGACGACAAACCCATTTGATTTATCTCCATCGTCTGAAAAATTAACTTTCGCTTTCAACCTCTATTAATCTCTTTGAAAAATATGGCTGAAACGTGGTTGTCTGGAAAACTTCTCGAACGATTTTCAGAATAACGCTCACTTTTTACGCTGCTTTTCACTTTCTTGCTCATTTTTTAACTTTGACTATAAACGCTGGAAAATCTAACAGAAATCGGGTTTCCTGAGAATTTTTTCGAGAAGATTTCAAATGTTTTTCATAAAACCTTCGAAATAAGGGTGTTTTGGGAAGACAACCCATTTGATTTATCTTCCTTCATCTTTTAAAAAATTGCTTTCACTGTAATCCTTTATTAATTCATTTGAAAAATATGGCTGAAACTTGTTGTGTGGAAAACTGCTCTAACGATTTTGATCCAGATACTAGTTATTTAAATTAATATTACGGTAAAAAATATAATTAGTTCTGAGCAGTCCGCAGTATTTAACATTTTAAACATTAATGCCCATATTTTAGCATTCATATGAAATGTTATTGTATTTAATAATATATATTTACGTGTTCGTGTTAAACTATTTTTTTTTTCACAACCATTTACGGTAAAGTTATCACTACCATATACATATGCGCAAACTACAATAAATAAACCCGCAAATAGTTCAGGAAAAACTGCACTTTTAACGGAAAACCTGTTTAATTTAGAGAATTTACTCGAAAAATATATGACAGTGATATAATTTTACGGTTTTAAAATGTACATTTGCTATATATTTTTTTACCTTTGAAATTTAGAGGATTTTCCTGTGAAATCTACGGTTTCTTTCTGTCTTTCTTTCATATTTTTTTCAGTGTACAGTATTTAACGGGATAAAAAGGAATATGCAAATTCCTTTTTTTTTATGGTATGTATTAGAGGAACCTCCAAAGACAAAACTAGATTTTTTGTTGCCTTGTAATGGTATACACACAGAATATTAAATAATATTTTTTGAAAACTGTGCTGAAAGAATTTAAGGATATTGGAAATTTTGAAATTAATACATATATCTGGGAAATTTTAGAAAATTACCAAAATAAGAACATATGTAAAAATACTTTGAAAAAGTGAAAAATGCAACATTAATGAACTGGTAGAGAAGAATCAAAATTAAACGAAATTGAATTAAAAGTAGCATGCTGAATACGCAACATTTGTACGAAGTTTTGTACGCAGTGTTGTACGATTTGTGCAAGTATATTGTGGTTTTATGTGAATTATATCACAAACAGTACCGCTCAGATGGTGTAGTGATTAGCGTCTCTGACTCCTACACGAATGCGTCCGGGTTCCAATCCCAGAATAGGCATGGAGGTGTTGTCCTTGTTAGGGGTAGCCATGACCGCCCATTGGGTGCCCCTTCAAAAATGGTCATCAGTCCGGGGACTCCCTCCCCCCCGCCCTTCTAATGCTTAATCACAAGTGCCACGTCACTGAAAAATATATATAATCAGATATTATTAAAAACACATTTTATAACACTTTTTATAACTTTATATATTGAAGACACTTTTAAATACCATGTCCTTGTTATTTAAACTGTGCGATTTTGATGAAATATATACAAATCTAAAATATTTAATATGGAAATATTGGATCTTGTAAAAGGGGTGCATAACTGAAAAATATAAAGTAATTTTGACATGCTTTATAAGAATTATATCAAATAAGACATTTGAACTTTTTTTTTTCTTTAATACGAAATTTTTACCTTGATATGAATATTTCAAATTCAGAATACATTATTAAGATTCCTTTACTAGATGTGATATGTCATCTATACTGTCAAGTTGCCAAAAGAATGTAAATTTTCATTTTTGGCTTTCAAGATTCGATAAAAGAAAAAAAAAAAAAGAATCGCCCTCGTCGGCATTTCTTAGTTTCTTTGTCATATTTCTGATATCGATAATCAAAACTATGACGTAAGTAAACATCAGAAATCGTAGTTTCACACGTGTCAAAATACAGAGAATTTTTTTTCCCGTACTGTTTGTCAAACAGAATTGATAATAGAAAAGAGAAAGTATTTTAAATTAGAGTTACTTTTTTACATTTGTTCTTAGAAAATTGGATTTTTCGTAAAATATATTATAATACATTCTTTATATATATATATATATATAAATGCAATTTATTTGTAGTGTATGATTTGTATAATGTTCAATAAATTATCAAAATACGTTTGCGTCAATATAAATAATGCGTTATTAACTCAAGTTTACATTACATTATAAAATAAATAGTGTCACACATAATTATGCATTAAACAGAAAATTATTTTAATTTGTCCTAAATATGATAACTAAATTATGTACATTTTGTAAACTTTTCTTCCCACGTTTTCGTATGTAGTTTACGTTTAAAAAAATGTTATTTACCCTCTTATCTCTTTCCCCCTCTCCTTAAAAAGAATAAATAAAAATAAAAATAATAACATACTTATATCTATAGTAAAATAGAATTATAACATTCTTTCCTCATTGAGTAAATAAGCTTAATCCAGTCTATTTATTTATACAACTCGGTTCAAAATTTTTTTTTTTCATATTTTGAAGGATATTGAAACTAAAAGTAATGAAAGAAACCTCTTTATTAAAAAAGCACAAAATGGAATCGGAACCAGCTTGAAATCAAAGCACTTTATAATGAGTTGAATTAATCTGTGCTAACGTGTGGCAACGACACCACTGACAATAAGATTATTCTCCATTAAATCGCAAACAGCCCGATGAAATCTCCGACTCTGTGATTGTTTTCAAAACCTGATTGCTACAAACTGTTACCATACCCGTTCTATATATTTTTTTTTATACAAAGAAGCTTCTCTCAGCAATACTTTTGTTCTAATATTTTTTTTTTCAAGTATTGGAGATTATTTTGAGAAACTTTTCATATTAAATAATACTTCTAAAATCCGTTTTAAAATTACATAAACTATAACCTTAAAAGCTAACATGATATTCTTTAACCACATTTGTTGCGACCATGGAAGCCTCTGCGCAAGTGCGGATTGAACGAGTCCAGTGTTAAAATAGGGGTGACTGAGAGAAAACAAGCGATAAGGGAACACAGAATAACTGGATGTTTGCTAAATAACTATCTCTCGGCCAATTTTGCATCCCTCAAAACTTTTGGACTCGGCCTCACAGCTAGTTGTAGGAAACGTGGTCGCACTGTAGTTGATATATATGTGGGCATGACGAACAGCGATGTGTATTCTTCTAAATCTCTTTAACTCTAGTTTAGGAACTAAACGTAAAGATAAAGCTGTTAAAGTATTTTTTCTAGTAAACAAAATTAGATATTTATTTAATGTTTTAGTTTTAGGTTTCAACTTGTTTTTAAAACATTTAAAAACAATTGAGGCGATGCGGATACGAAAGACAAACTCAACAAAAGGAGGTTTTGAGAAAAACGCATTTGAAAATGATTTTGCCATTGCCGATGCAAAGGGCGAACACAACGAAAAAGGTTAAAGTTATTTTCGTTGAAAGGTGCCTACTTTTTCCTTTATTAATGGTAAACCCATGAATGGATGGTGAAAGAAAAATGACCTGATGTCGAGTTCGCCCTTCGAATCCCCAACGGCTTATTCGTATAAGAAACATATATACAAAATACATATTGGATCAATAGTTAAAATAACTTAAAATACATAAAAACGTAAAAGTTTCGTGTTTTTTCTTAGCACGTTATCAGTATGGGTAATATCTTCAAGAAACAACTTACAACATAAAGAAGGGTTTTAAAATATGATGCATGCGTTATACATTGCAGCGGATTGAAATTTGTAAGCCTGCATTCCAAGAAAAATGTGGAGGATCAAAACTGTGATGATATGCCTCCCGATCTCCTATAAATGTGAGACCATGATCATCGCCAATTGCCCACAGCGCAACACCTTTGCAATGTAAAACCCAACGAACTCTCCCTTCCAAGAAAAAAAGCAAATGATAGTTTTCACAGCTTGAGATGATCCCCTCAGTGGAAGATCAAAACTGTGATGGCATGTCTACGGTCCATCCTTAGGGGTGCATCCAAGACCGTCGCCAATTACCCATTGCGCAGTACTAGTGCTACATTAAACCAATCTACTAATCAACCTACCCAGAGCCTGAGATGGTAATTCTATTTTCAAATCCACTCCAATGAATGACGCATGTACCATTTAAATGTGCCATCCTATTTACCATCCTCTTTTTATATATAAAAATTTAGAATTTTCCAGTGAAAAAAAAAAAAAAAAAAAAAAAAAAAAACCTTTTGAATTTGTTACGTTGAACTGAACATATTCTTTCTCATAATTAAGAAAACTCTTCTTTGTGTTCATTTTATGGTTACTCTTTTTTTTTTTTTTTTTGACCCTCAAAACACTAATCGCTTTCATACATTTTATCTGCCCTTCCCCGTGCACTGTTAAAAATTTCAACAGAAAACTCTGTGTTATCTATTATGTTAAGTTGTACGTAAAATTACAGAGGAAAATAAACGGAAATGTTAAAAATTTATTTTTTTATACATTCATTTTAAAAACTAATATTAATTTAATTAATTATTGGTGAGAATATATTTCAGACTAGGAATGCTTTTTATAAAGTCGAATTAATCATTTTTAATTTTAATTAAATAAATAAATAATAAAATTAAATAAAAATGCAGAATAAAGATTGAGAATCTGGATTGTTCACTTTTAACTAAGAATTACTGCAAATTTACAGACACTCTGGATAAATATTGACATTAATTTTACAGAAATTTTTAAGAGTGTATATTATATTTTTAATTTTGTATTAATTTTTTAATTCGTATTTTTTAAATGAATATATATATATATATACATATGAAATATAAGAGATAAAAAGAAGTAATAATTAAATTAACATTTTCATAGTTTCAGGGTATTCTCGTTATATTTCAAAGTAATATTGCAAAATATATTAAAGGAGATTTCATATTAGGCTGTAAGATTAAAAGCATAAAAAATAATGAACGGAAATTGCAGTCGCGATCATGTGAAATAAAAAAGTTAATCATTTTAAGTATTTTGATGTCTGGAAATAGCTTTATAATAGGCCTAGAAATAAATTTAATAGGCAATAGGCATACAAAGTAATGAATAATGATTTTAATAAGTCTAAATTGCGGTTTGATTATTTCATGTCAGATGCAAAGCAATAAATAATGATTTTAATAACTTGGCGAGTTTGGCAAAATAGGGCACCGACCAGAATCGCGATGTCTGCAGAATACAGAAATATAACCAAAAGAAAACAATGAAAAGGCAGGAAGAGGCGTTTGTTTTGAATAAAATAACCAATTGAATAAAATGGGCTGGAACAAGAACTACGCCAAATTACACCAAAAAATACGGGTATAAAAGCCCAAACAGTAAACAAACGGAGCGATTTGACACGATTTTGACTTGTTAAACCTTTCCATGTGGCCAGTCCTCTGAAATTAACGTAAATCTTACAATTATCCCCCCACCGAACTCGGCGGCCCGAAGCCCGGGTGCGGCCGGCGCGAATCGGCAGCTTGTCGGATTAAACTCCATTCGTCTTGCCTCGTCGCGACTCTGAAATGATGAAGCAATAAAGATGTTTGCCTGAACGAACGCCTCGTCTTCATTGTGTGCGGCGCCTGTCATCTCTCTTTCATCAAGCAATTAAATACGTTACATATATATATATTAAATATTAATGCGTTGGTATCGGAAGTGTCTACCTTAAATGATCCTTAAAAAAAAAAAAAAAAAAAAAAAACTATTTTATTCATTGGAAGTGTAAGTATTAAGACCATGGATAAACTTTTACTCCCTTTACTCCAATAGGTTCCAATACATTGTTGTCATTGTGACATCATTTTTATCTTTTACCCGGAAAACTTGGGGGGGGGGGGGGGGGTATTAAAAATATTTTATTACTGTAAATGCTTGTATGAAAAACACAGAAAAGAAAAATCTCTTTATTCCAACTCACTATAATACGTTGCTATATAGCAACGTATAAAACGTCTGAATCCTCCCTAAGAGCACAAATTCTCCAGACGACATCCACAGGATATACTATGGGTGAAAAGACATCTTACGGACATCATTAGGATGTGCTATGGAGAAATGTGCTGTTAGGGTAGCTATGGTATCAATTTTCACCGTTATTCCAGGGAAACTTGGACTGTTATTGTTAAGAAGATTGTTTTAAAGTAAATAATAATCATTGACTATGTTTTTTTTTTTTTATGATCAATAACAGTTTGCCGTATTTCACGTTTTCAAAATTAATCTAAAAAATTAGTTTTAAAAAATGACGTGATAGAACTTTTTATTTTTCCGGTTTAAGAGAGTAAAGATAAATAATAAACCATTTTATAGTATTTTATGCAGTTTTTTATTAGCAGACCTTTTTTTTTTTTTTTTTTTTTTTTTACAATTCCGATATAATCGATAGATATTACTAAAATTTATTATAAACGAAGGTAATTTTGGTAATTTTGTAAATTACAGCAATTAATTTTTGATTAGTTTGTTTAAAAAATCCTTAATTAAAGTGATTAATATCCCAGAGTTAAAAATATCCACCTTTTTATTTAGGACATTTCCAGTGATGTAAATACTTTGCCAATTTCTCTGTTACAGTACTATTTTCATTTAAAATTCTTTACCGCATGCAGTATTGACTAGAGATTGAATATGATAGAAAATATTCTATAAAAAATAAAAAATAAACAAAATAAAGTAGTGGCAAAAAAGGAAGAAATATTTAATTCTTAAAATTGTCAATAATAATAATAAATAAATAAATAAATAAATAAATAAATAATAATAACGGGGCTTAGACTTCACGTTCTGACATTCGCACTAGTCTGCATTGATGACCTTTGAAATATTAAGAAAATCGAAGGACGGAATCCTATATTACGAGAATCCAAGGAGATTGTTTAACTCTGGATGGAAACTATTGAAAATAAATAAAACCTAAGTAAATAAATAAAACCTAAGAAAATAAATATATAAATGAATAAATGCTTCAACCTTGATTATTAATTATTAATTATGGAATGTTTACGATACCCTTTTAGGTATGATATAAAAACTAGTAAAAAAATACACTATTGTACAATAGGGTGACCCTAATTAAACTGACAGTATTTACAGTGTTCTGAGTAGAGATGTGAGCGGGGAAAAAACCCGGGTTTAAACCAGGGAATAAACCCGGTTTTTTGGGAAGGGAATTTTGAAATTTTTCAAAAGTTACAAATTTAGCTTTTTTTTTTTTTTTTTTTTTTTTTTTTTTTCTGAGATTAGATATGCTCTAAGGCATTACAAAATGTTATCTCACATTTAGATGTTTTTTTATGATCTTTCAATTTTTAAATAGTGCTTTTAACGTCTATAAATTTAAAAAGTGAAAGTTTCAAATTTCATTAATTAACAGACTTATTTTCTGTTACTGCAGTATATTTATATCTTAGTTCTGACTGTATACACACTGAGTTCAATGTAACACTTTTTTTTTTTTTTTTTTTTTTTTTATCGCAATCGAAATTTATCATGTTTCAGTTGTATATCTTTAACATTTTATTTCAGAAATAAAACAAAAATGCTTCAAAATTTTCTGCATTTACTAAAACATTCAATAACAATAATATTACAATGGAAAATAGTATTTCAATTAAAATTTCAACAATTTTAATATGCAAAAAATAAAGAAAGAAAGAAAGGACAGCCAAATTATTGATTATTAGCTATTGAATATTTTATGTATTGATTTGATGCATTAAAAAATTATTGCTCTAATTCTTAATAACCGAAAAACTCATGTTCGATTTTGTTGCCCGTGCTCTTTAACTGATTATAACGAAATTTCATGAACTATTATGAAATTTTTTCGATGAATTATAATAAAATTTAATAATTTTAAAGTATTCTAACCATAATTTAATTTCATTGTATTATTTTTTATAACAGATTTTATTATGGTATTCATTAAAAAAAAGAAAAAAGTTCTAAAGTTATTTAAATAGGCAGACAAAACTTCATCATTTATTATTGTCAATAACGTAAATGTTTAATTTTTTACAATTTTTTGTAAAATAATCACATAATTTTTTATATCACTTTTATTCAAGCAAATAGAATAAAAATGATATTGAAACAAGTTTTTTGTACACTTAAAAGAAGTGAAATTAAATCTAAGCACTGAATACTAGTTCTTTCCCATCAAAGTTTCCAAAGTTCTGAAAATTCCCGGTTTAAACCCGAAAATTCCCATGTTTATTCCCCTAAAGCAAAATTACCGGGTTTTTTACATCTCTAGTTCTGAGGTGTGACCTAATTGAAGGAAAAGCACCATAGTTTGTAAGATGATTAAAGAAACAGGGAACGAAGGACTCTGAAAAAACAAGTTTCAAAAATCACCACCAGGTGAATAATTGCCGTTATTTTTCTAGGTAAAGCTTTTGTAGCAATTTGCAATTTAAAATTGATAAGTGCGCACATTTTTTATGCATTGTTTTTGTCACATTTACTATTTTTCAATTGGAGATACCGTGCTAATTTGTTCGCGACAAAAGTTTAAAGCGAGCTTTATAGCTGGCATTTCCGTTTAGATACCCGAAAGCATTCAATTTGACTTTAAGGTGTGGTAACATTCAATTCACTTCACTTCAATTCAATTTCGTATTTAATAGAAAGGTATCACTCCTTATATTCTAACTTAGTGCTTGTGGACAACGGAACGATACGGCCATTATAAAGCTCCTTTTGCTTGATATAAAGCGCTACATATTCCTTAGCGGTGAATTTTGAAAGTTATTATTATTATTATTATTATTATAACTATTCAGAATCTTTCCTTTCCCGTCTACTTTAATCTTCTTACAATGTTTACAGCTATTCTTGCAATCAGGTCGCGCTACAAAACAGTCAGTTTAACCCATTTTATCCCATTGTCCTATTTAAAGGACAGTTGCAAAATAGCATATAGAAATCAGAATTTGCTTGGTGCGAATATTTTGTCAGCGGGAATATATAATGGTATATATAAGCTTCTGCTAGCGTGTTATGTGTCTCATGTCCTCCTCCATCTGGAATCTTTGTTTAATCATTACATTAGGGGGGCGTGGTTTATCTTCTCTTTGCAGTTGAAAATTCTTTCTGGAGAACTATCATGTAAATAAGAAAGTATTATACAGATAAAGCAAAACTTTATACTCGGAAAGCATTTTTCACTATTGAAGAGAACACTAAAACATATAAGTGTAAATTTCATCCTCTTTATTTCAATGTCCTGCGTACAAGGTGGATAAAATTTCTTATACAGAATATATATATATATATATATATATATATATATATATATATATATATCAAATTTTGTTGTATTTAGTTTATTTAGGTTTAATTAACTTTAAAAAATATAATTTTTCTCAAATTTGGGCAAAATAAATAAATTGGGATAAAATGGGTTAATTAGTATATCCACCCTGTATATTGAAAAAAAAAGCTGAAAAACGTGTAGCAAAACGTTAAAATATTTTAGAACATATAAAATGAAAGATCTATATCCAATATTTAATTAAGTTTCGAAAATTTCACTTAGAAACAGCACTTTTTTTTCAGCGCTTTTTTTTTCTTCGAAACTATCCGATGTCGGATTTTTTCACTTCACTTTCAGCTTAGTCAATATATATTGAAAATCAGTAATGCTTTTATTATATTCATTGAAAAGATGACTTTTACAATAAAAATGTCATTACATTAATTGGTTTATATTTCAAATATCTCTTTTAACGGAATTAGATTTGAAACATAAAGTTGAAAAATTCGATTTCACTTGAAGTAAGGAACATTGTTTCCTTCAAAATTTAAATAGAGTTCCAATACATTAAAATTTTAAATTCTTTCGTGGAAAATTTCTGTTATTAAATTTAATTTTAATGCTAGAATATAAAACGATTCTGTGAAACTTTTAAAATATTGCTTTTAGAAAGGGAACAATTTTTATGTGTAAATAAAATAGTGTGCTCTTGAAAATTAAATTTTCTGGATACATTTATTCTAAACTGTGAAATTAAATTATTTCTGGACTGTCTTAGTATTATTCGTCCCCGACTACATTCTGAAACTAAATTTGTCGTCAAAAGGAGAGATACTGTAAGATGTTAGTTATAATTAGTTATAGTAGTTCAGAATGAATTAAAATTAAAAATCTCCAGTATAATTAATCCCATTTTACTTGGAAAATCTGTAATAATAATAATTTTTAATTGTTAATTTTTTTGAAATAGAAAAAATAATTAGCGTTTAGAGAGGGAAATATAATTAAAACATCCTGAAGTAAATAAAAATAATAATTCTTGTTATAAATTTCCATAAAAAATATATACAGCAGCCTCTCGCTCTCTCTCAGTACACACCCACACTTCCTCATATATATATATATATTTAAAATGAAGCAACATTCTCAAAAAAATTGTATGCTTAGAAATTATATTTATAACACAATATTCGTATTATTAATAATTTATTCTTAAAATTAAACTGAAAGTTCTTTATTAATTATATAAAAAAATTTTATTTTACTTCTGTATTAAGCTGCTAATGTTAATGTGTTGCATTTATACTGTGCTTCACGACGATGGAAAAAACTTTATGAAGTAATAGTAAAATCAAAACAAATAATGCATGGTCAGAATTGAAACATAAATGCGCTAGAGGGCGCTTAAGGTGTTTTTGTTATACAAGACAAAAACACACAAAGAAAAATAAAATTACAAAACAAATTAATGACATGTGGTAAGGACGCCATACTTTAGGTACAACGACGAGGATTTGATTGATGAACATTTTGGAAAACACCAACCATATACCGTAATTCTGCAACAGAGGCCGAAATCTTGGCGACGATTTTTTCTGTAAATTCAATTAGGATGTCATACACAAGAGCCTTTAGCCTCCTCACAAAAAAAAAAAAAAAAAAAAAAAAAATCGAGACATGAAATGTCTGCCAAGCGTTGTGACCAAGCTACAGGATCACCTCCCCTAAAGCATTGGTTCCGAAATGCCTTAGTTTCGTACAGCTCGATCACATTGTGCTGGTGCTTCCTTTTCAGAAACTATAGTAGCCGACGGAAGCGAGGAGGGGGAGGATGTTGTTCAACATGTTAGGCAACACATATTGCAGAAGCGTTATATTTATTTTTCTCGCACTCAAGGTGTTTTCTACGAGACTAAAAGTTCCGAATGGTGCTCGGCAATTATTCATGTCAAATATAGATAAAAAAGCATATCAGATACGTATGTGAATAAATTGCTTATTGATTTAAATCTGCCTATACACATCGTTTGTGGAAATGTACTATTATGTGTGGAGGTACATTCACCCGTAAAAAGTACAATTGTGTCAAAATCTAGATTTATCATGAAACAATGGTTGAATAGTCGCCTGTTGTGAAATTGCTCTATTTACAATCGTTGGATTTCTCAGTCATTTTCATTTGCAGTTTCTTAGATAAAATGCATTACAGTCTTTTCCATTTAAAGAAGGGCGACATCTTAAAATACCTTAATACCGCGACTGCCAGTTGCACACTCGGATCAGCGTATTTTATATGTTAATTGTGGCAAAAAAAATTTGCACATCAATTCTTCTTACTTATCACAACACGTTTCCTAGCTATTAATGTTGTTCTACTTTGTGTAACTTGCAACATAAATGAAGCTTTAACGTTTGTATGGATCAAGTTTCAAATTGTGACAGAAATTTTGCCTTTAAATTCCGACCGTGCATTTTTTAAAGAAAGTTGTTTCTTTAGATTTCTACTATTACCTATAATTGTTTCCCCATTTTTTATAAAACACCCTGTATATTTATATAAGAAACTGTTACCTTTTATAAAACATTCATAAAGTTTTTTTTTTTTACATTTGAAGTATAATTATATATAAAGGTTTATACTTCGTATTATAATTTAAGACGAAGAATTATGAAAAAAAAAATAACATTTGAAAATTGTAAAATAAAAGATATTCACTAAAAAGTGAATTATTCAAGAAATTGGTACTTTATCTTTTCGGTGTAGAATTCCTTGTCAAGGCAGTCTATAATCTCTGTATTTCCAATGCCTCGAGCATATATATATATATATTCGTGTATGTATAAATATATATGTAATATCAGATAAAATGAAATACCGTTATATCTCAGCTATACGGAGAGGCAACTTATTCTTGTATTACTGAGAAAAAAAGTTTTTGTGTAGTAACACTTCTTTAATTTATCAGTATTTGGACTTTTTTTTTTTTTTTTTTTTTGAGGTAAGTATTACGAATTCTGTAACCTATTTACGAAGCAGTAAAATAAGTGCAAACCTAGTGTCATTTCTGGTTTGGAAGTTTTATTGGTTAGTAATCTGATTCCCATGAACTTATTTTTACCAAAAGCTAATTGAGGTTGATTTATTATTCAAGATAACGATTGGGGTAATATGGAATACTAAATCTTTCGTATTGTTTCCAATTTTTGCAAAACTTGAATGCAGATAACTTTTTCAATACTATTATTATTTAATAATAGTTACAAAATAAAATGTTTCTATTGCAATTATTCATGACTTTCTGAAAAAATACTGCTCTAATCCATATTATACTTTACCATAATCCATAATCCAAAATTTTTATAATCCATATTTCACTTGATAACTATTTCGAATTACTCGCTTGCTCCGTATTATTTTAAAAAAAGCTTTTTTTTTTTTTTTTTTTTTCTCTTTTCTTTTCTTTTTTTTTTTTTTTTTTTTTTTTTTTTTTTTTTTGTAAAAGTATAATCAATTTTTAAATTTATTAGCTTATTTTAATATTCTCATCAACCTACATGTATGTCTTCTGCTTCCGCTGTTCTTAACGAAGACTCCGATGCAAATTAAATTTTTAAGTTCTTTGAACGTTAAACTTTCAGTTATTTTAGAGTAGGACAATAACTTCTATTGAAAAGGTTATTTGGATAATGAAAGTTCTAATTACAATATTTAAGTTTTGTGAATAAAATTAAACAGATTTTATGTTCGAAGTTTTAAACATTTATTTTCCTTAATATATTCTCATAGAAATATTTATTAAACTAGCAGGCTACGCCCACTTCGCTGGTCACTAAATTTAAATGAATTTTCCAAAAAATTGAATCACTATTTACTTTTTATAACACATTTTGGACTTTGTAACTTAATTAAAAATTCCTTTTAAGGCCAAAAAGTAAGGGAAAAGAAAGTTACAAATTAAATTAAATTAAATTAAATATTTCTTCAGTTTTGCACTCGTTTTGAAACAATGCTTGTGCGAATGATTCTTGTGTGAATGGTTCTCGAGAATGAATCAACAATGGTTTACAAATTTTATGGACTATGTACGGGAAATGAGTACGCCTGTAATTTAAAAATTGCAGCTCTTAGAACTTCAAAACTGATAATTTTAAAAAATCTGTTTATTATTCTTTAGTATTAGACTGTTTTTTGTTTAATATCAGACACTTATTTTAAGATAAAAGCAACCGAATAATATCGCGTTGTGAAATTTTGCAACGTAATATCTTTTAATCTGGTGACTTGATGTACATAGTGTCCGCACAAAAAATGAACAGTATTTAAAGCTCTTTTAAAAAAGTATAACAACTATATCTTTTAAAAAAATCATCATTTTTTACTAAAAAGTATGGCCGAATTTTATCACCAAAGTAGTTAAATCTAGACCAAATAAAAATAGGAGTGGTCTGCCTGAATGTGTTCCACCCACAAACTCTCTGCTTTATTTATACATAAGCAGTCATAAGGTAATCAGTTTAAATTATGGTTAAATTTATTTTGAAAATTTTCATAAATAAAGAATATATGTCTATCTATCTATCTATCTATATATATATATATATTTTTTAATGCAAAATTAACCTTCTCTCTCTCTCTCAAAAAAAAAAAAAAGTTTACACATTATTTTTTTCGTATTTAATTATTTATTTGTGTCAGAAAAAAAAAATAAAGGGGTAAATCTATTTTTATTGTGAAAGGTTTATAAATTTCAAATGAAATGTATATAAAATATTGCTGAAAACTAAGATTGATATTGATTTGACTGGAAAATGAAGAAAAAAAAAAACAAAGAGGGAGGTCAATTTGGTATATAATAAATATGTAGCTTTAAGAATTTTAATGTATTCTTCTTCTGTTTACAAAACAACTATGACGTATCATTAAAAAAAATTCATCTTTTTTACTAAAAAGTATGGCCGACTTTTATCACCAAAGTAGTTAAATCTAGACCAATCAAAAATAGGAGTGGTCTGCATGAATGTGTTCCACCCACAAACTCTTTGCTTTATTTATACAGAAGCAGTCATAAGGTACTCAGTTTAAATTATGGTTAAATTTATTTTGAAAATTTTCATAAATGAAGAATATCTATCTATCTATCTATCTATCTATCTATATATATATATATATATATATATATATATTAATGCAAAATCAGAGCTGCCAACCCAATCCGGCAAATTGCTAGTACCGCCCCTTTTTCTACACCACTTAATTTTTAAAGTAATTTTCTTCAAATGTATTTGCGATGAATTAAGAAAAAAAACTCTAAAAAATGACTTGTGTAGAAAAAGGGGCGTTACTAACAATTTGCCGGATTAGTTTGGCAGCTCTGCAAAATTAACTTTCTCTCTCTCACTCTCTCAACGAAAAAAAAAAAAAAAAGGTTTACACATTATTTTTTTCGTATTTAATTATTTATTTGTGTCAGAAAAAATAAATAAATAAATAAAGTGGTAAATCTATTTTTATTGTGAAAGGTTTATAAATTGCAAATGAAATGTATATGAAATATTGCTGAAAACTAAGATTGATATTGATTTGATAGGAAAAGGAATAAAAAAGAGGGAGGTCAATTTGGTATATAACTAAATATGTATCTTTAAGAAATTCAATGTATTCTTCTTCTGTTTACAAAACAAAGTAACATTTATGAAATCATCTGTTCAAGTACTAAACAGTTATTAAAATATATAATTATTGATACTATTTTGACTTAGACTAAGTATTTAAGATAAACTAAACTATGTTTGTAAATATTATTTTTGATACAAAGGAATTTACAGTATGTTTTATAAAGGTAACACTCATGTAAAAAGCATTAACTTGTCAAAATTTCTTTGAATTTTCTAAAATGTAAATTGAAAAATTCACAAATGATCATCTACGTAGAAAACAATAAGTTATAAGAAATTAATACATGTGAAAGTTTTTTGTGTTTAAGTCTATTTTTTAAATTATCTGAAGCCGAAAACCGCATTCCATTTGAACATCACCCATAAAATATTGCAAATAATAATAATGATGATACATTTACAATAAGAATATGAATTATGTATTTTCAATGTGCCTGAAACCCATGTTATAGAAAAAAATGAATTTTTAAAAATTGCATTTCTACTTCTGCAAGCACCATTTTAAACCAAGCCGTATATTATTAATAAAAATGGAATATGTTACATTATTCAAAGGAACTAAAAAATGGTGACAAATATTTAAAAGTCGCCAAGGAACCGAAATTCGATTTCATATATGGAACACCGTGTGCATGAACTATTTTAACATAAACAAATATATAGACACGTATAGACATATAAAATGTATAGACATATAGAATATGCGAATCATTTTGCTTAATGCAGTACTAATCAAGAGTTTTTTTTTTTTTTTTTTCATTCGCCTTTAAACATTTTCGTATTAAACATGATATATATTTTTTTGTTTTTAAGTGTTAAATTAACTATTTTTCATTCTCCAAATCAAATTCATGGCCATAAAATTACCGAACAGTGATAAAAATTGGGGGGGGGGGGGGGGGTCCCGAGAAAACGGTGGGTGACTGTGCAAAATGAGAGTCATATTAGGATTCAGGAGGTCATTTTACATAAGAATGAGCAAAAATTGTATCAGAGGTAATTTTTTTATATTTTTTTCATCGCAGTTTAATTAATAAAAAAATATAATAAATAAAAAAAAATAAAAAAATCCTATTTTTGATCCATTTAAGACTCTTTCGGCTCTTTAAATGCAAGAAATTTTTAAATTTATAAATATGTTTTTCTAAAATTTCAATCAGCTTTACAGTTTATTAGTTTACTTTATTAACCTCATTAGACTAACTTTGTGACTTCCATTATTCGTAAGGAAGTCTACGCAAATTTAATTTTAGACATCCTTGAACGCTAAACTTTTAGATAATTTATTATAAAACTTTCTGTTGAAAAGGTTATTTAAGATAATCAAAGTTCTTTTCAAAATGTTTAAGTGTTATGAATAAAAGTAAACAGAATTTATGCTCTAACACCTATGAAATTTAAACATTTATCCTGCTACATATATTTTCATACATATATTTAACTAGTTTGTTGTAGGGTGACTAAGGCGCCCGTTGAAAAATAATCGTTTTATTTTATTTATTTCTCAATCTCACATTAAATAATTCATTTGCTAGTAAGTCCGTGCGAAATTTTCTTACTTCGTTACTTTTAAAATTATTATTTGATAGACGTCATTTTTTTCATATGCATGAGCAAATTTATTTTTATTTTTATATTTTACGGGAAAGCATATTTCATTTTATGCTGAAAAAAATGGCAACAATAAAATTTTAAAATGTATTTTTAAAGCTTTTATTTTCCTATTTTTATTAATTTTTAAAAATGTAATTATATATTCGTTACAAATAATGTACCAAATGAAAGGCGCAATTTTTCTGAATACGTCTGTTTAAACAGCTTATCGATCGGACAATTACATTTTTTTTAATTGACTAAAGTATGAAAATTAGGGGACCGAGTCCAAGGAAATATCTTAAGCCTACTCTGAAGCCTAAAGTATGACAGAATCAGCCACGGATGAGGGTAACTATATATGCCGATAAAAGAGGCTTTAAAGTTCAATATTAAAAAAGTAGTGGAATAGATTTTAAAAGAAAAAAAAAAATAATAATCATAGATTGACTTCCCCCCCCCCCCCAGAATAAACCGCAGTTCACACATGATATTGTTTTAATTATTTATTTAGTCAGAACAAAATATAAAGTAGGTGAGCCAAAAGTGGCCAGCATTCCTAAGGTAGCTCATTCCCATAAAAGAGGTTTAATTTAATTTTTAATCACAAGTTCTGGGCTACTGCATTATAAATCCTGTATCTGCAGGGTATACGACTGAATCTGAAGAGATTATCCTGATCGACCGCCATTGCATGCAGTGATTTTTCTTTAGAACAGTAGTTGTTCTAACTTCCAGATAAGAAAGTATTTTAATTTACAAGTCCTTAAAACTTTGAGCTGCGATTTATTTTCTTAAAATTTATTTGTCTACCATTAACCACATTAATTTCATTTGTAGTAAATTTATTAGATTAACGCTGTGCATATGGCGACCACATACCTGTTCTCAAAGAGGCCTAGGTGTTAAGCAACCATGGAACATGTGGGGCAACTTAGTAAATAAATACGCAAATTAATGTAATAAGGGAAACTTTCAAAATTTTTGTTTAAATATCTGAAAAAATTACTATAATTTATTGTCCAACAATTTCCACACTATGCAGAATACCAAAGATCTCCCAAAAGAAGTCATTGAATCTCAGAATAAAAATCTTGAACTAATTTGTACAAAAAGTGATTGAAAGTATTTTTGTATCAAAAGATGAATAAGAATAAAAACCCGAAAAGTAACAAAAGAGCGGCTTAAGAAAATTTTAAATGTGCTTTAAACATATGGGCTACCTTTGGAACACTGCTGAAATTCTGAAATTGTATTATTAAACTATCTAAATCACATTTTACAATGTATATATATATATATATACATGTATATATAAATGAATGAAATTAAACCCAAAAAACACTGAGATCTTCATCAGGGAGGCCCCTCAGTGTATGGCTGAAAGAGAAGTTTCTGAAAGGACAGTAGCAATTAGCTAATAACTATCTTTAGCCCCCAACTTCTCACCAAACAGAAAACCACCAATGACTGAAGAGAAATCAAACATATATATAATGTATAAAAATACTAAAAAATTATAAAATTACAAAATTGCAAAAGTTACAAAATTACATCAATTCATTTAAAAAATATACAATACAAAAAAGAATTACTGAAGGTAAACAAGAAAGTATAAAATGAAATAAATAAAACCCTTCATCTGAGAAACAAACCCACTTCGGCCGACGGGGCTACTCGTCGATACTTATATATCTCCCTTGAATGACGAAGTAGAACAAACCGATAGTAACCGATACAAGTGTATGCAGCTCCTAATCCTAGCAACCCACGACCATTCAGACCAAGTCGTGTCCCAAATAATGTGCATTTCTAAGAGAGGCTGCCTCCATCCCCTTGTCGTGTTTGCTAATTTGTAATGCTTACCATTGGGAGCGAACATGTCCTTTTAAGTTTGAACAATGTAATAATTTCTCAATGCCTAGAGCACCTCTCACGCAAAACTCCACTGGAAATACAAATCCCCCTGAAGAGGTGGTCAGTCAGGAAATGACCAGTGAGGGTACAATGAGCGGCTGTTGACAATTACTAGTGTCCGGTCACCTAACACAAAAACATCAGTGATCGCAAAAAACACGTCAACCAGCTAACTTAAATGCTCTCCCTGACAAAAACCTGTCTTGTCTCCTCGATACGGGAAGTTCAATTTATGTCACCTCATGCACTTTACTAAAGAAGTTAAAATAAAAAAAAAAGACTCCCATTCATGAACTAATAATAGCTAGACAAACTCATGGCACAATTAAAATTAAAGAAAAATGTGAAATATCTCTAAGGATTGGTAACATAAGAAAAAATATAGGACTTTATGTTATTTCTAATCAGTTGCCATATCTTCTTATCGGTTTACCTCATTGTGCATTATTTAACTTGAATCTTAATTTAGTAAATTTTATTGTAACTCAAAATGGTCAAAACATTCCATTAATAAATCAGGTAAATCATAATTATCAATTTTTGCATATTTTTGAAAGTAACGTAGGTACTAATTCCAGAGTAAATACACACACTGTAAACCAGGAGCACCATTCACAGAGTGTTGTACAAACCTCGTCTAGACCTACTGTATTGCCAACTGAAAATAATAATGATTTACCTACCTTCTTAAAGAGATATGAGAAAATTTTCGAAAACTCGAAATATGTTGTTGGTCGTATCAAAATGGAACCTCAGAGAATTTACCTAACTTCAGACTTACCTGTTTTCCTTAGAGCATACCGCCCCTCTCCTAAAGAGGAAGCTGAAATTAAAGATCAAATACAAAATCTATTATAAGTTAAAATCATTAAAGAGAGCCATTCTTCGTATTCATCCCCTGTAACATTCGTGTATAAAAGAGAAGACACGACTCTGAGTCGACTTTCGCAAATTAAATTCTATAACAAAAACAGATGCAGAACCATTACCCAGAATTGATACTCTCCTAGATAAATTGGCTCAGGCAAAAAATTTTTCCACATTGGATTTAGCCAGTGAATGTTGGCATACACCTATCCACCCAAAAGATCCACGCAAATTAGCATTTGCTACCACATTTGGATTGTATGAATGGCTCGTATTACCATTTGGCCTTAAAAATGCCCCTGCAATATTTAATCGCACTATTAGAAGAATCTTACATAAGTGTAAAATTGATTTTGCTTGTAATTATTTTGATGACATTATCATTTTTTCTGAAACAGAAGAACAACATTTAGAACAATTAGAAACCATATTTCAAATTTGTGTCAATGAAAATTTAAAGTTAAAGTTATCTAAATGTAATTTTGTAAAATCTAAAATAAATTTCTTAGGTTATGAAGTGTCTAAGGGCACTATAACACCAGATAATGCTAATATTGAAACTATTAAAAATTTAAAGCGTCCCACTAATGTTAAAGATTTATAGAGGTTCCCGGGATCTGTAAATGTTTATAATAAATTTATATCTAATTATGCTAAAATTCGTTACCCTTTAAACAATTTACCCAAGAAAAATGTACCCTATGAATGGGATGATAAATGCAAAAATTCATTTCAAAAATTGAAAAATGCCTTAATTGAAAAACCTATTTTAAAGTTGTATGATCCCAAGAAGCTTTGTCACTTATTTGTAGATGCTTCAAGTCAAGGAGTTGGTTGTATAATCAAACAGCCAGATGAGAAAGGAAAATTACATCCAATAGCTTACCATTCGCGAAATTTAAAAGATATGAAAAAAATTATGCTGTAACTGAATTAGAATGTCTTGCCATTATCGATTCTTTAGATAAATTTTATCACTATGTACATGGTTAAAAATTTGTCATTCATACTGATCATGCGGCATTAACTTTGCTTGAAAATGTTAAAAATCTTAGAGGACGTCTTTCCGCTGGTCACTTAAACTTAGTATGTTTGACTATGAAATAAAATATCAGAAAGGACCCACTAATGTAGAAGCTGATATGCTGTCTCGATTACCTGTAATACAACATTATTCTCACCATGTACATCTCCTTGAATGATCTAAAGCGTTTACAAAAAGAAGAGAACACAATAGTCAATAGTAAAAAGTATATTGAAGTAAATGATCTCATAGTAACAAAAAAGAAAAGTTTGTATAAGATCATCGTTCCTATGTCACTAAGATTAACATTGCTAAATAAAGCCCACACACAATTCGGACACCCAGGAATTAAAAAAATGATCAATTTAATCACTCCACAATATTATTGGCCTTTCATTAATAAAGACATAGAAAATTTTGTAAAGCACTGCCATACCTGTCAAGTAAATAAAAAATGTAAACAAAAAAGGTTTGGCTTATTGCAGCTGGTACCTCCAACAGGTAAACCATTTGAATGTTTGTCGTTAGACACTGTTGGTAGATTTAATTATTACAATTCAACTAAAAAATACTTGCATAAGGTCGTCGACCATACAACACGTTATGTGTTGGGTTTTCCTTCCAAAAGTGTGACAACTGAAACTTATACCAATTTTTTAAAACAGCTTTTCCAAATTCAAGTCCCTGAGAAATTACTAACAGATAGAAATGCTGCCTTTACTTCATCACGGTTTATTTTTTTTTTTTATTTATTTTTTTTTTACGGAATTACAATGTTAAACACCTTTTAACTAGCAGTCATCACCCGGAGACAAATGGGAAAATTGAACGTCTGAACCAAACTATTTTAACTAGATTAAAATGTAAAGTAAATTCTGCTTCATCTAAAGTACCGTGGACAAAATTGCTAGAGGAGGTCTTAAGCCAGTATAATGCTACCCCTCATTCTGTTAAAAAAATTTCACCTAATTATCTATTGTTTGGAAATTTACCCTATGACCCTTTAATTCCTAATAACAATTATTATCCTAAGGTTGATGAAGCGAGAAAATTGGCAAAAGAACATACAATTGAATATCATAATAAAAATAAATTAAGGTGTGACGCTCGATTTCACCCTGCTAAATTTAAAGTTGGTGATGAAGTATTATATGAAGAATTTCAATATCCGAGTACCCGTAAGCTAACTGCTCCATACTCAGGGCTCTATACCATTTTAAAACAGTTATCTGACGTAAATTTTGAAATTGATAAACCATATCCTCATTTTAAAATTGTGCATTCATCTAAACTAAGATATTATAATAATCCTCAAAATTTTAAACTATGTCATGAATAAACCCTTTTAGCAATCAGGAGTCACCCAAATGAGTTTTTTTTTGTTTTGTTTTTGCTTTCCTATCGTCCCATTACGTATTAGATGAGGATCCTAGCTGAGTCGGAGAATTCGGAGGGATGTCGGGGAACATAGCTTCCATTCTTCCGCTCAGCGTTACTGGCGTGCCCCTAACTCTTTTTATTTTTTATTTTTTACAAATATTAATTTATTTACAAATATTAGTAGACGTATTCACGGAAATGAGGATCCTCCGCTCCTTATCCCTTTTTCTTTTAGGCCCTTGTTTACTCATGTTCTTCTGGACTTCATCTGATTGGAGACCCCCGAGGAGCATGAGGCAACAAGTGTGCTCCCTTCTCTGATGAGACTTGTCAAAATACCACTTTTTTTCATTTTACAGATATTACTTTTTTGGTTGACAAGCTCTCACAGAGTTTCACGGGTCTCTGCACCCATAAACATAATTTTTTGAATAGACATTTTTAGTGTTTTGTATCATTATGGTAATTTGAAGGAAGTGACTATCACCAGCAAGTTAGAGAAGTTATTGTGTCGAATATTTTTTTTTTTTCTTTTTAAGTATTGCTATTGTCAAGTATTAGTATATAATTTTAAGTGTCAGTATTATTTCTAATATCCATATTATTATTTTTTCAGAATTATGTACAAGTATATTAAAACAGTGTTTATGACTTAAATATGTATTATTTGCATCAAGTATCATATTTTTGTGTTATCAACTTATAAGTGTTGTATTAAATAAGTGAAAAAAAAAAGTGTGTATAGCAAAGTTTGATTTAGGGCTATAGTGACTTTAAAAGACTATAACTGGACATTTCGTCTCAAGAAAATACGTAAATCAACAACTCTTATAACAATTGCAAAGCAAAGGAACACGAACTGTTGATAGTGGGAGTTCTACGATATATAAGGGAAAAAGTTTTCCATCTAAATACTGGCCAAGAACTTTTTAAAAATCTACTTTATTTTATATACTACTTTATTGAATATGTTATATAATACTTTTTTGAATATGTTTTTTTTTTTTTTTTTTTTTTTTTTTTTTTTTTTTAGTATCATATAGTTGTTCTATTTTACTAGTAATTTTTAATATGAAGTATTCATGTGTGTTTACTAAATATAATAAATAGTATATTGTTTAATCATCAATTTATCTAGAAAGTTAAAATGTGCATAATATGTTTATTCATCAGCAAGTTCATTGTTAATCTTGTAACCCCCCTGTATAGTCCCAATGCAAATGGAGTCATGGTAGGAGTAAAATTTGAGAAAAATGATTAAACTAAAAGCAATCCTAAGTAAATAAATAAAATAATCTGGTGTGTCACTCACACGACCCCTGAAATTTAATACTATAAATACAGGTTGGAGATTAAGAGGTAAGATAACGATGTTGTGTAAACCTATGTTAAACAATTCAAATTAGGCTTCGGAAAAGTTTTATATGGTAATTAATTCTGTGTGAGGGGGGCTGCCGACCCCCTCAACCCCCCGTTTCATTAATGCACCTAGATCTGTATAAAATTTAACTCGGTTATTAAAAAATAACTCTGTTTTTAAAAAATAATTTATTACAATTATTATATAAAAAAAATTATTTTTTATGATAATGCAGACGATTTCCATATTAGAGAAGTAGTATAACACTAAATATCCAAAAAAAGTCCATTTCATTCACAATATTTAAAAAAAATTCGTTAAAAGTGAAAAAAATCGTTAACTTCGTTTTAAATTATCGCAGATCGGTGGTTCAACCATTCGTTTTAAAGGTATTGGCGAGCTCTTTTGAAAGATACCCATCATGAAAATTTACTCCCCTCGAGGGGGGGCTTCCCCCCAGGAGGGAGGCGAGGCTTTTACATACATAATTTTTTTTCCCAGTTGACTATCTCTATTACAATATATATATATATTCGTTTTATTTGGTTTAGTGCAGCCCATAGACGTTAAACTCTACTTACCTGCAATTTCCCCCATAGACGTAACGTATTAGAATTCTCGTGATTGTCCCTATATACGAACCATTTGCTTGATCTTAACGAAAAGCTTACTGTAGCATCTATATATGATACACATTTAGTATACCAAGTTTGGAATATCTGCTACTATTTGTTCTTGAGATATGCTGATAACAGGCAGACACACACACAGACATACACACAGACCATTTGCTAAAAACATGATTTTCGTATTCAGGGGACCTCAAAACGTGTAAATATAACAAAATCTCGCGTTCGAAAATTTGACCCAAAAACAATACTTTCTCTACCTTATGGTTAAGAGAAAGTAAAAATAGAATGAAAAATAAATAAATAAATAAATAATAAAAAATAAAATTAAATAGGGTAAATCAAAACTGTTAGGTCCGTATCACCTGGAACATCATCTGCCTCGAGCTGAGCTCCCACGGCTTTGCAGGCAAACCCGGGGGATCTCGCTTGGGAGGGGGGGGGGATATGAAAGGGATAAAAATAAATGTGTTTTTTAATAATTTAAGGCCAATTTAAAAGTTTGAAAATCGTTAATCGAAATTATAATCGCGAATAATTCGTAATTGCCCCTTTAAAGTTTGTTTTCTAGCAGAAGACTCTATAACTCAGAAATCAGAAAAGGAACGAAATTATAAGTCGAAATTCGCTGACGCTAGTGCAATTTGCAAGTCTTGCTGCATTGAGCTGCATATTAATTAATCCCAGAAATTCCTTTTTATAGCCCAGACGATCTAATGAACCAATCACGAGCTTCGAAAATTAGGTATAAAAGCCCAAACATTAAACAAACGGAGTGATTTGCCACGATTTTGACTTGTTAAACATTTCCATGCTGCCCTTCCTTTGAAATTACGTAAATCTTACAAGCGTTCCCCAACGGATTCGGCGGTCCGCGGCCCAGGGCGCCGATGGAGCCTCCCGCAGATCGGCAGATCGTCGAAAATTTGGACTCCACTCGTCTTGCCCCGTCCCGACTCTGAAATGATGAAGCAATAAAGATGTTTTCCTGAAAGAAAGCCTAGTCGTCATTGTGTGCTGCGCCTGTCATCTCTCTTTCATCAAGTAATTAAATACGTCATATATATATATATACAATTATAACTGATATGTGTAAAACTGCTATCAGATGGAAGAACATATATCCTGGACAAAAAAGTATTGCATCTCAAAGTTACCGATCGACTTCTTTAAGCTGAATCTAGGGTAATTTTTTAGCGTAAATGAAATGCACAAATGTAAACAACAGACGCAACATTTGACGATAATTCACCCCAAGGAGGTTTAAAAGTAAAAGAGACAGAGGGTTATCTGGAATCGCGATTCTCTGATTGGAGGAGTTCATGTTGAAAACAATTCATGTGATGCAAACAATGCATGATGAAGAATATATCCGAGAAAAATCGTATTAGACGGGGATATTTCGACCACTTCCTTCATAAAAAACCTGTTTATGTGGTAGTATGTGCTAATGACTCTCTTATCACACTTCGTCTGACAGCGGCATTAAAGGTAACTGTAGAATTTTAAGAAAAAACGTCCAGCCACAAGCCACATGCTCCCACTCAGAAAATTATAAAAAATTCTCAAAGCTTAACAATGCCACCTTTGACTCACCCACCTTATATATATTGAGTAAATATAATTTTATATTGAAAGTTATATTCTTTTTAGGTGAAATATTTTGTTGAACTGATTTATAATTTTTAAATAATACTGATTATTTAAACATTTTTAAATAATAATGAACTAAGGCTCAAACTGATTTTATTAGAAAAAAAAAACGCTAAATTTGTCAAATTAGTATTTAATAAATAACTACCTTTAAAATAATTACATTTAAAATATGTAAAGTGCTGCTTATAAATATTTAAATTATTCTCTTGAAAACGATTTTAAGTTGCTGTTTCCAATTACATATTCTTATTAAATTATTTTATTGTTTTATATGGATACTAGCAGGCTACGCCCGCTTCGCTGGTCACTATTTTTAAATGAATCATTATAATTAATGAATTTTCAAAATTGCGTTAATTTTTACCATGTGAAAAAAAAAAGAAAAAAAAAACTCTGATTGGGAAAAATGTCGCACCGGGTCCCCACTGCCTTCGGAAGTGTAGACCCGTGCGCGATGCGCACGCGCGAATGCATATATATGAGCGCCCTAATAATTTTACAAATTCGAATATATCCGCAATCGATTTGTAAGTATCAAAAACCTCTATGCACCAGTTTTGAACGATCTATCTCTGTTTTTATTTTTTTACCCTTCCGATCCCTCCCCCCTTCCCGCCCCTCCCAATAATTTTAAAATTCAAAAATATCCGCAATCGATTTGTAGGTATCGAAAACCTCAATGTACCAATTTTGAATGATCTAACTCTATTTTTTTTTACCCTCTGTCCCCCCCTCCCCGGCCCTTCTAATAACTTTACACTTTCAAAAATATCCCCATTCGATTTGCAGGCCTCTAAAACCTATCTGTACCAATTTTGAATGGCCTAACTGTATTTCTATTTGTTTTTGCCCATAGCCCCGCCCCCCTTACCGCCCCTCCTAATAATTTTACAAATTCGAAAATATCCGCAATCAATTTGTAAGTATCGAAAACCTCTATATACCAATTTTGAACGATCTAACTGTATTTTTAATTTTTTGCCCCCCCCTCTCCCCTCCCCCCTTCTCGCCCCTCCTAATAACTTCACACTTTCGAAAATATCCCCATTCGACATGCAGGCCTCTTCAACCTATCTGTACCAATTTTGAACGGCCTAACTGTATTTCTATTTGTTTTTGCCCCATAGCCCCCCCTTACCGCCCCTCTTAATAATTTTTCAAATTCAAAATCATCCGCAATCGATTTGTAAGTATCGAAAACCTCTATGTACCAATTTTGAACGATCTGACAATATTTTTATTTTTTTGCCCCCCCCCCCTCCCCTCCCCCCTTCTCGCCCCTCCTAATAACTTTACACAATCGAAAATATCCCCATTCGACTTGCAGGCCTCTTAAACCTATCTGTACCAATTTTGAACGGCCTAACTGTATTTCTATTTGTTTTTGCCCCATAACCCCCCTTACCGCCCCACCCCTCTACCCACCCCTCCTAATAATTTTACAAATTCAAAATCATCCGCAATCGATTTGTAAGTATCGAAAACCTCTATGTACCAATTTTGAACGATCTGACACTATTTTTATTTTTTTGCCCCCCCCTCCCCTCCCCCCTTCTCGCCCCTCCTAATAACTTTACTCAATCGAAAATATCCCCATTCAACTTGCAGGCCTCTTAAACCTATCTGTACCAATTTTGAACGGCCTAACTGTATTTCCATTTGTTTTTGCCCCATAGCCCCCCCTTACTGCCCCTCCTAATAATTTTACAAATTCAAAAATATCCGCAATCGATTTGTAAGTATCGAAAACCTCTATGTACCAATTTTGAACGATCTCACACTATTTTTATTTTTTTGCCCCCCCTCCCCTCCCCCCTTCTAATAATTTTACACAATCGAAAATATCCCCATTCGACTTGCAGGCCTCTTAAACCTATATGTACCAATTTTGAACGGCCTAACTGTATTTCTATTTGTTTTTGCCCCATAGCCCCTCCCTTACTGCCCCCCCCTTACTCGCCCCTCCTAATAATTTTAGAAATTCAAAAATATCCGCAATCCATTTGTAAGTATCGAAAACCTCTATGTACCAATTTTGAACGATCTGACACTATTTTTATTTCCTCCCCCCTCCCCTCCCCCCCTACTCGCCCCTCCTAATAACTTTACACAATCGAAAATATCCCCATTCGACTTGCAGGCCTCTTAAACCTATCTGTACCAATTTTGAACGGCCTAACTGTATTTCTATTTGTTTTTGCCCCATAGCCCCCCCTTACCGCCCCACCCCCCTACCCGCCCCTCCTAATAATTTTACAAATTCAAAATCATCCGCAATCGATTTGTAAGTATCGGAAACCTCTATGTACCAATTTTCAACGATCTGACACAATTTTTATTTTTTTGCCCCCCCCCCTCCCCTCCCCCTTCTCGCCCCTCCTAATAGCTTTACACAATCGAAAATATCCCCTTTCGACTTGCAGGCCTCTTAAACCTATCTGTACCAATTTTGAACGGCCTAACTGTATTTCTATTTGTTTTTGCCACATAGCCCCTCTTACTGCCCCACCCCCCTACCCGCCCCTACTAATAATTTTACAAATTCAAAAATATCCGCAATCGATTTGTAAGTATCGGAAACCTCTATGTACCAATTTTGAACGATCTGACACTATTTTTATTTTTTTGCCCCCCCCCCTCCTCTCCCCCCTTCTCGCCCCTCCTAATAAATTTACACAATCGAAAATATCCCCATTCGACTTACAGGCCTCTTAAACCTATCTGTACCAATTTTGAACGGCCTAACTGTATTTCTATTTGTTTTTGCCCCATAGCCCCCCCTTACGCATGTGAAATCACGTTTTGCCCTCCGCCCCCCTTGGGGACCGAATTTCAAAAATTCCAGAAACCGATTTTTAGACATTTGTATTAGCTATATTTTAAAGCAAAAATTTTACGGATATCTGTTTTTTTTTGTTTGAGATATGAAGGATTTTGTGAAATTACGTTTTCTCCCCCCTCCCCCCCTTGGGGGCGAATTTTGTAAAATCGCTTGCGGCGTTGTCTTTCTCGTGTCGTAAACATTAACCGTGCCAAATTTGGTCCCGCTCGGTGAAACGGCCTAGGATTCTATAGCGGACAGACAGACAGACAGACAGACACACACACAGACTCTGCTCTTTTATATATATAGATGATTTATTAAGAAGTAATGAAGAAGTATGTCTACAATTAACTTTTAAATAGCTTATGGGCAATATCTTTTCAATATATATATGTATATATATATTACATTATTCAGTGATTTAAATTTTAAATTATATAAATATCTGTTGTCTAAATTTTAATGGAGTTTTTAACGTATTAATTTAATTAACACATTCATTAACGTAAGGAGGTGAAGTAATATTAAGTACATCCATATTAAGTACAAAACTTTGCATAAACACCATAAAATGCAATAAATTCGCAGCAATTGCTTCAGGTCGAAAAAACAGACGGTATTTGTCAGGTAAACAAAGTAGGCACGAGTGCTGCAATCAAAGCGGCAACGCACAACACCATTTTATGTGAAGAGCAAAAATATATAAAGACGAATGTAAATATAAATAATGGTGTGATCAGAATTGTCAGCAGTATTTATATTTACATTCGTCTTTACATATTTTTGCTCTTCATTTAAAATGGTTTTGAGCATTACAGCACTCTCGCCTATTTTGTTCTCCTGACGAAGTGTCGTGTGTTTTTTCGAGCATAAACAACTGCTTCGAGTTTATTGCTTTTTATTGTGTTTATTCAAAGTTTTGCACTCATTACTTTAAACGTCAATTCTGTGGTGCTTTCTTATCATAAAACTCACTATATTGTCATAAATGTATTAAAAATAAAAATATGGCTAAATCATTTTTTTGGTTTTGACTTTCATTTTTCATAGTATTTTTTATATACAACTCTGTTATTGACGATATCTTTCCGAATTTTGACAATACATGCTTGAGTGTTTATTTTTTTTTCTAATTACGCAACACATTTATGTAATGAGTTATGCAAAATAAGTTTTATTAACGCTTATATATACACAGTTAAAATTTATTTCGTGAATGCTCATATTTTATCACGTATCTAATACTTCTATAATTTGACGTCGGTTTTGTTATAACAAACATAGTTTGTTTAAAGTTTTAAAAGTTCACTGTAAAAATTTTCTGAAGTAGATTACAGCACAGTGTGCTGGTAAAAGTATTGTCTACTCACAGTGCTGTATTTTTACAATGTGCAATAAAATAAATTTGCTGCGATTTTTACTCACGTGTGCTGTAATTTTCACAGTATGCTTTAAAAAAATTTCCTGTAATTATTACACATGCGTGCAGGGAGTAAACCACAACACTATGCACCTTTTTTTTTTTTTTTTTTTTTTTTTTTTTTTACACATGTAATTTACTTTATTTATTTTATCATGCGGGGTAAACGGTCTTGGATAGCCTGAGATTTGATTTCACAATCTCCTGTTCTAGAGGCCAGCACTTTGCTAATGACATTTTCTTTACAAAAACATGTAAGGTCATCTTCAGCACTGATTGGTTGATAAATCGTGTCATACGCACCAAAAGACTTCTGGATTTTTTTTTAAACCGATTTACAGCACAATATGAAGTAACCAGTCTTCAATTATTTTTACAAAACTAGCTGTAAAAACCTATGCTGTATTTTTGCTTAAGAAGTGCTTTATTTTTATAGAAATTGTTTACAGTGTTACATTGTACTTGTTTATAGAGCTTTACATGGTATTTAAAAAAGAAATGAATTATATGTCCATGAATGCACAAATTATTACGCATAAAATAATACGGATAATCAAAATAATCCTTATAACCGAATGCTGAAACCATAAAAAATTTCGATCTTTTATATATGAGCATAAAGAGTGATCCCATACGTTATTTATTTATTTATTTATTTATACTAGTTTATTTTCTGTCTCCTAGTAAAAACATAGCTTAAAATCCCCATATTATATAATTTTCTTTACACTTCTGAATTTTAAAAAGAACCCATCAAATATTTCTCCAGATATTGAAGAATGCGTCAAAATTTGAAAGTGATCACATTATTTGTCTTTCATCTGTATATATTACTCTATGGCTTCAGGTATGCGTATCTTGTATGTCTTACTTTTGTGTGTCAAGAACTTGAAATTCATATATTTGTTTTTTCTTCGTTTTCGAAATGCATCTCGTAAAAAAAAAAAAAAAAAAAAAAAAAAAAAATCCTGTAAAATTACAGGGAAAACCCGGCACCAGAGATTCCAGACAAGCCCATAAAAAGAAACGCTTACACCGTAAATTAAGTATATAATAACCTTAAATTACGTTACATGCCCGTAAAAAGACAATTTGCCCGTAAAACCTTTTTTTTTTTTTTTTTTTTTACAATGTAAGCAAATCCTGATATTTTTATTTATTTATTTATTTATTTTTAAGGTGTGTTAGCTTTAACACATGTATCTCTTATAATGATAGTAATTTCCATCGTCTCCTATAATTTCTTTTAATGAAATCGTTAGAATTTTCGATATTTAAATGTAATGTTTGTTTCCTTAATTTTAAACCTTCCGTCCATTAATTTTTTATACCTAAGTCAGAACTTTGCTATGGTGTTTCCGTTTATGAGTTATTATGGAATTCCCAATACTTTTCATACAACTATCTTCCTTTAAAGAATTATATTTAATGTGATTTGTTACTTTTGTCTAGCCGCCACTGAAATTTTCATATGAAAGCTTATAATTCCATTTAATATTTATAAATGGATATGTATTTGGTTTGTTCAATAAAATGTAAATTTAAGCAGCCATTTTTATGGTTTTTAAATATTTCATAGGCTGTATTACCTTTATTAAAAAAAAAAAAAAAAATACTTATGAAGCAATGAGTGAGCTTAAAATCTGAATAAAGTATATAGTATTAAAATAATGTCCTCGATTACTTTGCATAGAAATTCTTTCTCTATTATTATTTAAATTAGCCATTATTATTAAAAATGATATTGGAAACACTATAAAAGAATGCCAAATACTTTTCCGATTTATAAAGTGAAGCAATCTTTAATTAATGAAATTTAAACTTCTTTTGACGCTTGACATTCACTTTTACCTTTACTATAGACTCTAAATTTTGGATAAAAGATTCCTTAAATTACCTAAATTGATAAAAGTCTTTGTGAAATATTAAAGTTCATAATCACCTAAACTTCTATTTTATGTTATCTTAACCCAATATGGAATTCATTGTAGTTTATTATTATTATTATTATTTTTATAAAAGCTATTCCATTTAAAGGATGTATTTAATTTTTTATATGATCATAATAATAAATAAAATATTGCGTACTTAAATTAATCGTCGCTGATAGTTTAACAAGAAGCACATTTTTATTTTAATTAAATGGTACAATAAGGTAGTTAACTAAAAAGTAGTGTCCAACCTTTTCCCACTTTTTGGTTAACAAATGGCTCCTTGGTTTAATATATATATAGTTTTTTTTTAGTTTATTTAGTGTTGGAATTTTAAACGTTAAAACATATGAATTTTTGTAGAGAAAGGCCAATTCTGCATGGACTGAAATAAATGTTCATCGGAAGGGGCGGCATCTGGTAAATATGCAGTTGGGGTAAGGCGTCGTTCCATTAAAGTCCCTTTAAGGAGAAAGAAGCAGAATTAGTTTGTGATGTCTCTGATCATATTGCGGGCACTTATCCTTAAATGTTTGCGGTTAAAGTTAAGTTCATTCAAAGATTCTAAGATTCTAAGACGGAAGGAGGCCGCTCACCGCTATACAGCGGTTTTGAGTGTTTTTAATCTTTAGAGAGGGGCTCGAAAGCCACTGTGGAGATTCATATGAGCCTGTCTCCAAAGGGTAAGCCCCTCCCCCTCCCCCCCGTTGTTTATTGCATAAGCAAACAACACACACACACACACACAAATTACAATGGTCGCCAGAGCAGAGCTCTCCCGTGACAAAAGGCGACAAAGTTGCATGAAAGTGAAGAGGACCGGAGCAGAGTGGTAGTCTATTTACAAACTTCATACAGGTAATGTACAAATTTCATACAGTCTTTATACAAAGTTCCTGCAGTCTTTATACCAAGCCCAAACACCCTATGAACAATGTTGGTTAATAGCAATATCATGCGCTGGATGATTGCTTCCTGAGAGCACTTCCGTATAATGCTGTAGCATCAGACATGATCAATATTCGCCATGTAGAAGAGGAGGAAACATTAAGGAAATACAGAGAAAGAATTTACTTTGTTGAGTTTGATAAATCGTAAAGGAAGGCATAGATGCGCTTTAATATGAGCCGTAGGAGCTTTTTAGTTATTATATTGTTCAGCCAAATTGGTGGTCTAGGGTTAGGGTTCCTTAAATGGTGAGGTATTGTAAGTTGACAGTGAAAGTAGTAATGTTGTGCAGTCCCCTCCTCGCCGCATGAGCATAAGGGTGATCGTCGACAATGAAATCTGTGAATTAAGTTCATTATACCATTCATCATTTGACAGGGTTGTAGTAGCTCGTGATTTCCGCACTGGCTTGGTTCCACTAAATTCGCAGCATAATCTTCTTGCCATGATTATCCGGTTTTAACGTTGATGGCTATGATTCGTCACGACCCAACCATGATATTTTCGCACTTCAACATATCGTAACGTAAAACGTTGCTAAACAAAACCTTATTAATTGTAATGTATACATGTATGGTATTAATTGTAATGGATACGCAGAAATGATTTCCTCTCGAAAAATAGAAAATTGTAAATGCAATTATTTTTACTCCAGAAAATGTTTATTCAAGTAATTATAATTGTACAGTGTCATTTATACTTTATGCAGTGTATTAAATAATCTTAAGACCTCAGATTAGACTATATAAAAAGTAATATATTATAAATTAATATACTGTGTTATATTAAATCATATAATATAAATTGAATTGTGTCATTACAATAGATAATGGAATTTGTAAAACCAATTAAAATTTTCAGCGTATTCAATTTCAAGAATTACAAAATTACTTTTCTATATATATTTAAATACAAATAAATTTCTATTGTGTTAAGGTACCCTATTCACTATTAAAGTAATATACAAAAGTTTTATCAACGCCTCATATTATAATACAAATAATATAATAATAATATTAATTAAATTGCCTTTCAAAATCTGTATTTAAGTTCTTTGATGAAAAATTGAAACATATCCGTAGAATTCCAAGGCTTCTAGAAATTTACCAGTCAAAATAATATTTAAAAAGAAATGTATATTAATGAGTTACAATTTTGTTAACTAAAACTTTGTTTCTAAACATAATGCTGAGAATTTTATAATAAAGTTTTGGAATCCTAAAACACCCGTTATAGTTATTTTTAAAAACAAATTAACATTTTACATCTAGCAACAATTAAACTTTCTCTTTCAACTTTTTTTTCAATATATAAATATACTTTATCATGTTATACGTCTTTCATTTTTAGATAAAAATTTCATAAATCTTACATAAAGTCCTTTCAAATTTATGTATCGAAAACTGAACTAGAAGCGAAATAAATGTTATAGCACCATTTATCTCCAGTAATAGATATAAAGAACTTTTCTCAAGCGGTACAATGATTTTAGAACATCAGTATTATGGTCAATAAAGAACGAAAAAGCATCGATTCTATGCTGCATAGAACGTATAACAAGCAATTCGAAATGTTATATATTTCTGTCTCTATACTTTATCTTACATTTCAAAGCATATAAAAGATAAATTACCAAGAATAACCTTCTAAAAATTTACACTTTACTTTAAAAAATATATAAAAGCTTTTATTGTCTTTAAATGTGAGACTTTTAAAGGAAAAATAAATATTTAATATATGTATTATATTTCAGCTTTCTTTATTTTTGTGTCTATTCTTTCAAGATGCATTCTCCTACGTTGCAAATGTTTTAATAAATAAAAGAACATCCATTTTTTTTTTTCTTTTTCTTTTTAAATAATTATAAAAGTATTACCTTAATCTGTCAGATAATTTTATTTGTTTGAAAAATATTAAAACTTAAAAGTATTTAAAAAAAAAAAAAAACTAAAATTATTTGTAGAATAATAATTGTAATCGTTAAAGTGCCTTATCTATGTTTGAAAAGCGAACATATTTATCAAAATTAATAACGTAACTTATAAAACATAATTTATAGAATTAAGCAATTAATTCTATAAATTATGTTTTTGTGTTTTTTTCTTTACTGCATATTCCAAATATGAATAAATAATGTAAAATAAAAAGTATATTTTGCATCATTCACTCCACACCAAATAATATAACACAAGGAAAAGTTATATATAAGTAGTTAATTGAAAAACAAAAACAATTAAACTTTTTTTTTTTTTTTTTTAGTAAATCTGAACCAAAACAGGCAAAATGTTGGTGTTCATTTCTATTACGCTCTAAAAAATGAAGGTAAGACTTTTTACAGAAATTAGAAATAAATGCAAAATTGTGCAAATACTTTAAAATATCGAAAAAACTACCGAAAATAGGTCAGTACCAAAAGGAATTATTTTAACGTTTATAATTACATTATAGGTTTCTCGAAAAAGAAAAAATATATATATTAATTGATATTAGAAGTTATGCGTAATGTATTTATCTTAATAATATTAGACTGAATTTTTTTTTCTACTATAGTTTCTGATATGTGGAATTTAAATTTTATATAATTATATGTATTTACTGTGTTAGACAAACAGAAAAGAACATTCTAACATTATGTAAGAAAAAGATAAAATTAATTTTCCTTAATCATATATATATATGAACAGCAAACATTCAAGCCGTGTTTTCTCCTTCAGATAATTTTTTCAGACAACACAAAAACTTATAAATTAAAAAATAACTAAGTTTAAAACCTAATTATCGTTTCTTTACATGTATAACTAGATAATAAGAAAACATGTAGCCATATCTAAAGAAATATATGTAGATATACTATTCTTATATTAAGTTCAATGAAAAAACACTAACTCAAATTTTTATTTTTGGAGAAAAAACTGTTTGAACTTTGCTCTCTCTCTCTCTCTATATATATATATACAGATAGATAGATAGATAGATAGAAAAATATACTCTGGTCGCATTCCTCATTATTTGTCTTCTAGCTCATGCCCCTTGATATTCATCACTTTAGAAATAGAAGGTGACGTTGACTGTATAGTGAGAGAATTCTTTCTCTCTCTCTACTTCATACACACTCACTAACATATAGATAATCCTTGTTTTACTTTTTACCATTTACGTATCTGCCTACCTAAAAGTTTTTCGTTGTCATGACATTTGACCCCTTATTCTTACAATCAAAGCGTTTTACTTATTATAGTTAAAAAAGGCTAGGACTCTATTAAAAGTAACATGAGATTTTTTTTTTTTTTACAAAGCAGTCTTAACTGACATTTATTCTGCTTATTCGTAGAGCAAAACAAATCTAAAACGTTACTGCTAAGCAATAATGATGGTAAAAATTGAGAAACTCCGAATTTTCACGTAGAATTAAATCTAATATAACATTTTCTATTATCATATAGCAAATTCAATACAATATAAAATGTTTTTATATTTTCTCTTAAAAATCTCTGAAATCGAAACGTTTACTTTGATGAATTTTTAAAGCGTTAAAATTAAATTGAACTAGAATATAAATTATATATATATATATATATATATATTATTTTAGATACATATTATATTTATTTAAAACATATTATTGAAAGATTATTATGTTATAAAAATGTGTAAAAATAATGTTCATATATTGTAAGGTTAGGGGAAGTTTTCGTAAGAAGTTCACAAATCGGAGTTTCAAGGAATCTTAGTTCTGGTAACAGTCCCTACTCTACTTAAGACGGTATTCTACGAGTTTAACCCTTAACTACGCGCGCTAAATATTTTAACACAAGTACACACGTGGTGTATTTTGTACACCACGAAATTATCAAATAAAAATAAATTAAATAAGAAAAAATATGTATGCTACAGTTGGCAGCAAAAGTATCCGAGCACTAGCAATTATCCCTGTCTAAAAAAAGTACACATAATACTATTTTGTCAAATAAATCCTTATCGAACCATGTTCCTAGTAGTCAGTCTAAGAATTTCGACAAGGATTTATTTAACAAAATAGTATTAAGTGTACTTTTTTTAATATAAGAATTATTGACTAGTGCTCGGATACTTTTGCTGCCGACTGTATAAGTTTTACTTATCCTAACTTTGTATAAAAACTAATGAAAAATCTTGGAATAAATACTTCAATGATAGGTTAGATGTGCACGCAGCGTAGGAAGAGGGAACCCAAAGTCATTTATATTCTCTTTACTGTAAATGGTGTATTTTTTACACCAGCGCGTGTAGTTAAGGGTTAAAATAAAAGTTTTAGATTTTGCAAAATATAGCTGGTAGAAAGAAACTGAATAAGCTTGTCGGAAAGCAGGTCACGTACACTGTAAAAAATAGGTTCTTAAAAGTAAGTATATTATTGTCTCCGGCACTCTTTACTGAACAATAAAAAATAATAACAGCATGCAAAGTAATCCTTAAAAAAAAAAAACAGATATTTTACTTCTACTGTAAAACTTAATTATGTTTAATTTATATTTTGAAAATAAAAATTAGAAAATAGTGCTTTAAAAAAAAAAAAAAAAAAAAAAAAAAAAAAAAAACTATAAATTAAATAAAAGTAACTTAATTTTTTATTTTACAAAACTAGAGTTCTGCTTTCATATACAAAGTACATGATACGGTATATGCTGAAGAACACTGAAATTACTAAAAACATAGTTACAACCTATTTTGTATTATTTTTTATTGTAAGTTTATTTTAAGTATATTCTTAAAAAAAAAAAAAAAAAAAAAAAAAAAAAAAAAAAAAATACTAAGCTTCTTTATAATTAAAAAAGAATCAAGTTCAAGTAAAATTGTTTTCCATATCCTACTCGGTACATAATTATTGTAAATTTATAAAAAGAGCGTTTCTTTATTATTTTTTTTTTCAGTTTTTATATTTTTTAATTTATTTAAATTGCATTTTAGTTACTACACAGCAAACATAATAATATATATTCTTTCCCTTAAAATTAGTTTTAAAAATATAATTTTTTTGTTCGCAATTTACAAAGCTGCAAAATTATAAAATAAATAAAACTATTTTTTCTTTTTTTTTAAGATGCAGTTTGTACACATTTCTATACAGATAAAATTTCAAGTGAAAAATACTCTTAACGCAATTATACAATTATACATATATATATATATATATATATATATGTATGTATGTATATATATATAATATATATACATATATATATATGTATGTATATATATATAATATATATATATATATATATATATATATATATATATATATATATATATATATATATATATATATATATATAACTATTAGAGCAAAGTGTTTCAAAATTTTAAATTACGAAATATTTCCTAGAAAATTTTTCTGCCAGAAATTAATTCAATTGTTATTTAAATGTGTAAAATACATGATATAATTTTTAATGTAAATATTAAACAAAACAATTTCTTTATAAAATAAAAATAAAAAAAAAAAAGCATAAAAATAAATTTTATTGCATTTATTTTACATTTTCGATTTTTTTTTTTTTTTTTTTTTTTTTAATTATATGAGTTTGGCATTAATCGTTTGTTTCAAAGAACAATGTGAGTTTTAAGCGATGTATAAGAAATAGTCCTGATAATAACAATGTAATTAGAGTAAGATACGATTTGAACAATAAAGTATAAGAGTACAAAATTGCAATATCACTTTATGAAAACAGATGGATATCGATTGCAAAGAAGGCATACTAAATAAAGAATAAAGATTGCGTATAAAAAATAATTAATACTAATTTCTTTAAAGATAGAAATTTTTATTCATCAACCTTAAAAATGCATTTTGGAGAACATTCTTTAAAGATATCAAATATACAAATGCGTTTTACAAATAAAATATATACTATCTATTCCGTTAAAAATCCTTCGAGTAAGTATAGATAGCTTTTCTTTTCTTTTCTTTTTTTTTTTTTTTTTTTTTTTTTTTTGCTGACAATTAGAGGTGAAAAATGATACATTTTAACGAAACAATTAATTCAGTTACAACTGAGAAAGGATTCACTAATTCTGGCTATCCTGAAACGATATTTGCAGACAGATCTCTAATCTCGCCAAGTCGCCAAGTTGCCAATGCTGATTTTGGTCTTGGCATCGATTTTGTGTCGAATTTGGCGACTTGGCTATTTTATTAGAGGAATAAAAGGGGAGCATAAGTTATACATGTTATTTGAAAATTGAGAATTTAAAAAGACTGCAGAAAAGTGCATCTAAAAAATAAAATTTTAAGATGCAGTATATGCTAATTTTGTAAACAAACCGAATTAAATGCAAAGGCGTCGCAGTTTACAGTTCACAGCATATAAGTTGTATGCAGTACCCTAGAAACAGCCATCATGCGCTTGCAGTTTATGGTGCACTGTTAAAACTTTCTGCAAATTTAATGTAAATATTTATCCAGAGTCTCCGTAAATTGACAGTAATTCTTAGTTAAAAGTGAATAATCGATATTCTCAATCTTTATTCTGTATTTTTACCAAGTTCTATTATTTAAATTTTTAATTAAAATTAAAAATGACATTTTCTACTTTAGAAAAAGTATTCTCAGTCCAAAATATAATTAAATAAATCAATATTAGTTATTAAAATGAATGCATAAAATAAGGTTTTAACATCTCCGTTTATTTTTCACTGTAATTTTACGTAAGACTTAAGATAATAGGTTACACAGAGTTTTCTGTTGAAATTTTTAACAATGTGTTTATTTACAAATCTTTCATTCATCCTCACAGAAAATAACTTCTATCTAATGCAGAAAAACGAGAATGCAACAATCAAGAAGTACAACTTCATAAATAGAACTTCCAGCAAAAAAGAGATGTGTTGCATTATTAATATTATGAAATGCAAATATTGATATTTAATAAAGTTTCTTTTAATAAAAGTCAATATTTAAAATGTTAATTTATTTTAAAATGATTTTTAAATTTTAGTTCTCCACCATATTATAAGTATAAGAAACTTATGTAATCGTGAAATTTTCTACTTTTTTTTTTTTTAATCTTTTAGATTTTTTATGATGCGTGAGGAATCCGAAAAACGTAAAATTTTGTATGAAGTCAGTCTGTAGGGTGTCAGTATGTATTAGTGTGTTAGTGAGTAAATCTTCTAGTTTGTTAGACTATATACGCGATATCACATAAACAAATGATCTCAGATACATCGGACCCGTTTTAAATTGTCACTTATGACACTGGCAAGAACACTGTTGATTTACAACATTGTAATTCAAAAAATTCGTTAAGTGATTCGAAATTTACGATTTTCTTAATATGAGATTATAAGGCAAAACATCGATTAAACGTGCATTAAATGAAATATTCTTACTGTAAAGATGCCAAATAAGCTTAAAAAAATCAGTTATGATTCTTGCATGAAATTAATAACTATGAAATTTCAGATTAAAAACTTCGTAAGTCATTTGAAATTTACGAATTTCTTAACATTTCAGAATAGGGCAAAAGTTTGGATAAAAGTCCATTTTAAGAGCTATTTTTACTGTAAATATTTCAGAAAGAAGTATTTAAATATCATTTATAGCACTGCTGTGAAAATAATTTATTACGAATATGTTAATTTGAAAATTTAGTAAGCTATTCAAAATTCAAAATCTCCTTAGCGTAGTAGAATAGAGCAATATTTCACATAAACTTGCAATATGATGTTCACTGCATTGAAAATTGTTCAAATTGATAAAAACTAAAATATGAAACAATTCCCAATATAATTAATTGTCAAATTAAAATAATTTAAGTTTATCAAACTAAACAATGGGTAGCCTATTAGGTGGGCATCTAAATCTCTCAACGTGTGTTTATCGTATCCGATCTTTAATTTTAATTTTAGTTTTATTATTTCAAAAATAAAGAAAAATTAAATACTTTATCAAACACTAAAAACATCCATGAATATCTGTGTTATATAATAAATAAGAAGATATACGTATATAAACGACTTAAAATGTAATAAATATATAAACAAAAATTTATAAGGTGACATTTCATCAGGCAAAATAATAAACACGATTCTAGCAAGAAACTATTGTGAGATTTATGGTCTTCTATTTGTTCCTGATAAAGGTCTGTAGTTATATATTTTATCCGGAAACAGTAGTTGAAATTTATAGTGATTTAATACAGCGATTTCATTTTTCGTGCTTTTTGATGTGGATTCATATAATAGTAATTAACTAAAATATAGAAATGCAGAAAATATTGTGACCAAGTAAACAAACAAAATTTTAAGTACTAAAATTTTTATAAAAAATTATGAAAAAAGAGGTGAAATGTTAATTATAATAGTTAAATAATAATAATAATGTATTAAAAATAATTAAACATTAAACCTCGAAGATTTCTCAAAAAAATTCTAACATAGATTGGGGAATAGAGAAGCTTTAAATAATAAAATTTTCAGCGGACGATTGGAATAATACCATAGAAAATTTAATTAATATTTTGCTAGGTAAGAACTATATTTTTTTCTGGTTTTATTTAAACCAAGAAAATTATTAATTGCATTTTCAGTTAAGTCACAATATGAAAAGTATTTTAATTAATTTCCGTAAAGATGTCTCCAATATATGTTATGAAAAGCAAATTTTTTAAAACTTTACTTAAGTAAGTGTAGTTTAATTATACGTGAATTAAAAGAAAGGAAAAAAAAAAAAAAAGGTCATTTAAATTGAAAGATACGAAGTATTCGTCGTTCATAAACTAATTATAAGCTAACTAAATACATCCTGTAATATGTTATTTAGCTTATAGAAATTATTTCGCGGTTCGTTTTTAATATAGGTGTGATTCATTTATGTAAATATTTTTAGTATTTATTTAGATCACATGGATAAAATCAAATGAAACATAATTATATAACAAAAATCATAATATATAGTTACGCTCATCACTGACTTATTCTGTCATGCTTAAAAAGGCTAAGAGATTTCCTTGGACTCTGTCAGTGTGTGAACGAAAGTTGCCACCTAATTTTCATACTTTAGTTAATTTTATAAAACCTAATTTTCCAATCGATCAACTGTTTAATCCAACGAATTTAAAAAAAAAAAAAAAAAATCGCCCCTTTCATGTCGTACACCTTATTTGTAACGAATTTTTGATTAGATTTTTAAAAATTAATTAAAATATGAAAATAGCATCTTTAAAATAGACATTTAAGATTTTAATTTGTTGCCTCTCTTTTTTTTTTTTTTTTAAGCATAAAGTAAAATAGACTTTCACGTGAAAAAAAAAATAATAATAATAAATATATATATATACGTATATATATATATATATATATATATATATATATATATATATATATATATATAAAATATTAAATTTGCTCACGCATATGAAAAAATGGCGTCTATAAAATAATAATAATAATTTTAAAATTTAAAGGTAACGAAGAGATTAAAGTGCGGAAATTTCGCACGGGCTTGCTAGCAAATGAATTATTTGAAGTGAGAAATAAATAAAGTAAAATGATCATTTTTCAACTGGTAACTTAGTCGCTCTATAACTAACTAGTTCTTTTATAACCTTAAAATGTTAAAAAAAAAAAAAAAAAAAAAAAAAAAAAAAAAAACTTTCGTTAAAATAAACGTTGTGAAATTTTGTAAACATCGTCAATCTATATTACAGGTCTGAGAAATCACATTTCTCTCTCTCTCTCTCTCTCTTTTTTTTTTTTTTGGTGAGGGGGGGGGACACTGCTTTGGGTGATTGTAATGTGTTTTGAGGCTCTGAATCCAGAGTTGCTTGTTTTTCTTTCTGTCATGTAAGGGTTTTCACAAAATAAGCATGGAATCAGAAGAATTCACACAAAGCCAATAACAAATTCGAAAATCTTTATATACAAAACACATCAAAATAGGCTATTATTTACATATCACCTTTATTTATTTATTTTATTTTATTTTTTACACCGAAACCTCTGATTAGAACTTTTTATCTTGTGCACAGCTTGGGGGGATTCAGGAGGGGTATTCTGTATACAGTACCCAACAATAATCGGCTAATATGTTAACACCCCCATCGTCCCTGATACCTTCTCTACGTTTCTTTGGTGTATTGATCATCTCCTTGTTCTTCACTTACATCAGCTAGAATTTACGGAAAATAACTTAGATGGGAGTTCAAAAAGTGGAGATTTAAGCTGAAAAAAAATCACATTTGTACCAAAACTGTACATAATTTAATTTTTGAATAATTTTTACTTAATCAACAACTAGAGAAAACACATGACCTTGAAGAAACAAATTTCATCGCATACCTGTGCATTTATTGTTTTCATTGATAATATGACGAGTTTTAACTTAATAAAAATCGATCTGAACTGCATACATATTTCTAAAACATTCTTAAATGAGCTTAATTACATTCTAATAACCTCAACATCTTAATTGTCTATACAAAAATGTTGTAGAAACAGATTGAGAAAAGAAAATAATCATTGTAAATACGATATACTTCCTTATATCTAAATAAATCACAAAATACTTTTTTTCACCTAGTATAAAATGTTTAACTATTAACGGTTTGATTTTAAAAACCTCTTGTTATTGTTATGTAAGGGGAAAATTTTCAATTATCAAAGTTTAATATAAAGTTTTGAAAAAACTAGTCTGGCATTTCCTTGAATGGAATGAAGGTTTATTTGTAATTTTAAATTGAATATATACAATATACTATATAGTACACTCCTGCTCAAAATTTAGCAATATTTGCAAACGATCAGTTTTTTCAATTTAAAAACTTATTTCTCGATGAAATGTTTTCAAACGCTGGGAATTTAAAGAACTGGTTCATTTTTATGTTTTTCAGTGACGATTGGTTTAAGAAAACATTTAGGGGGCCGGTAACAAATTGAGAAAAATCAATAATGTTTGTAATCACCTTGTGTCATTAAGTGAACGAAATGATCTGTAAGTTTAGAATACTATATTAATAGTGACCCAGTCCAATTTGTGCATGAATTTGAGTGACGATAGTTTATTAAATAACGGAGGTATATTAATAACCCTTTATCATCTCGCAAATCTTAGTAAATAGACAAAAAAATGTTAGAGTTACAAGCTTATAAGGGGTTTTTCACAAAAAAAAAAAAAAAAAAAAGGAACTTTTGCTAAGTGGTTAAAATAATTGGATCTCAAAACTAATTACGCGGCATGAGAAAAACAAGAAAATTCAGAAATTTCAACTTTTGGAAAATATCTAAAATCTAGCTCGTTCTTTTTCGTATAATTTGGTTAACTTTTACTATATTCAAACGCATATTTGATAAAAGTTGCCCAATATGTCAAGCTTTCAACCTATGCAATATATTTTTTTTAATCTGTCGCACATGCTCAGTGAAAATGTTTTTCATAAAAATATTTACATTCCATGAGATATTTGAGATATTTGTATTCCGATTGCAGTACATTGTTTTAAAAGTGTCTTTTCAACTTATCTGAAAGTGGGAGTCATTTTCATAAAAAACTCTGTATGTTATATATAAAAAGCATGCTGACTTGTTTTAGAGTTTTAAAATAAATGCTTACATATCCGTTATTTAATATACTATCGTCACGCAAATTCATCCACAAAATAAACTGTGTTCTAAAGTTGCAGTTCATTTCGTTCTCTTAACGATACAGGGTGATCACAAACATTATTGATTTTGCTCAATTTGTTTCTAGCCTCCTATATGTTGCTTTAAACCAATCTTCACTGAAAAACATGTGGAAGACTTAGTTCTATATATATCCAATGTTTGAAAACATTTCATCGAGACATAAGTTTTTTAGTTGCAAAAATTGACTGTTTGCTAACCTTACTAAACGTTTGAGCAGGAGTATATATATATATATATATATAGTTTTTTTTTTTTTTTTTTAATTATTTTAGAGTCATCTGTTTTTTTTTTTTTTTTTTTTTCAAGTGATTTTAAATTAATGGGAATAGGCACCTTTGTCTTGGAACTACAATGGTGGTCAAAATAATAAGGACAAGGGAAAAATCGCCAAACCTTGGCTATCGCTCACTGGTCAATTATGCAAATTTTATCTCAGGGAACCAATCATAAATAAAGCAATTTTAAAATGACGTTTTGTTAAAAGCCTTTATCATTCCAGAAACAATGTAGCTGTTTTTACATTATCAATTATAAGTACCAATTATGACATTTTTTTTTTTTTTTTAATTCTTTTTTTATAGTTATTTATAGTTTATTTATGGATTTTGTTTTACTTTACTATGTTTTAATTTATGTGTTGTCCAATATATTATCTTCACTTGTCATGACTGTGTTTTAAATTCTTAAAAATCTTAACTATGATCTGTTTTCTGTTTTCTTCATTTTGTCATAATAAAATCCTATATATATATATATATATATACTAGATGGCTTTGCCCGCTTCGCTGGTCACTATATTTAAAGGAAACTCTTTTCTATATAGCTTTATGAAAAAAAATAAGAAAAAAAATACTGAAATCGCTCAAAAGCTCGCTTTGATTTCCCGCTGCCTTTGGCATCGAATTGTTCGTCTTCGCAGTCTCCGGTGCCTGTCCCTATTGCCTGCGACAATAGCTTACCCGTGGGCTTCCATTTGGCTTCCATATGAATTAGCTTTTTTATATTTGAATACCAATTACATAAGAACAACATTATGCGTGATGTACATAATATTTGCTTTCAAGTTATTTCCTATATATATTTGATTTAATCGATCAACCATAAAATGACAGCAATTTCAAGCCAAATTTAATATTACAATATGCTATGATCGGCTACGTCTATCGCATGAGACAATTATTATTATTATTATTTTGTGGTTATATATACTTCATTCTTAGTTAATAGTAGTTGGTATATAAAATAAAAAAAAAATTAATTAATATGTAAATCTCATCATGGCACAAACTTAATATAGCTCCCCTTGACGACATTTGAATTTTTGTCGCCGTTTTAGACCAAAATATAATTTATGCGATTATTGTTCCTATTTCTTTCTATCTCTTTCTCTTTTTCAATACTTTATAATTTAGTTATATTTTTGATGAGCTACTTGGCTTCAAGTGGCTGTCCCTGGCGAAATATGTCCGATCTACTTCAGCATCAAAATTTAAAAATTTGTCCAGTATTATCAATAAGTAAATACCTTTAATATAAGGCTGAATTATCTTTTATGCCTAGCGTGACTCATCCGTGCAATATATATACATATAAAGTTGAGGTATATAAAAAAAATGCTATGTGATAAAATTCAGATCATATTACTATTAATATTTTATTTTAGTTATAAAGACGTTATTTTCTCATTCGCCAATTTAACATTTAGTAATTTTTATTTTTCGCGTGAAAGTATATTTCATTTTATGTTGAAAAAAAAAATGAATAAATAAAAATACCTCGTAAACTTTTTTGGCAACAATTAAAAATTTAAATGGCTTAAGGCAATTACCAGTTTATTATTTTCATATTTTAATTAATTTAAAAAAATCTAATCAAATAGTAGCATATGTCCTATTCCAGATTGTTATCTATCTCGATACCAAATTTTATCCAGATCCTAAACAGTAGCATATGTCCTATTCCAGATTATTATCTATCTCGGTACCAAATTTTATCTAAATCCGTTTAACCGTTGTGACGTGATTGAGTAACAAACGTCCATACATCCAACGAACAACTCACGCCATCTAGTTAGAAAAGTTGTTGAAAGATTTGGTTAAAAATTAGTTAAGAAAGAACTAATCAAGTTACAACTTTCATTAATAGATTAAAACCTATTCGCAGACCTACCGAATGTACATACAAAATTTCATTAAAATAGGTTAAGCCGTCTTGGAGGAGTATGGTAACAAACACTGTGACACGAGAATTTTATATATTAGATATATATGGTCGGCATAAAATATCGTGATGGGTTCAGAGTCCACTAGCGAGTAAAGTATTATATGAAACATAACTAAATTTAATCAACGTACATATAATGGAACATGTACGTGATTTCAATTTCTAAAAAAAAAGGAATAGCAAAAGTCAACATCAGTCAATCTCGCTCTGCAAATGTGAGTTAGTGTGAATACGGAGATGCCAAATACCAAATGACACATAACACATTATTTTTACTAAAAAACAAATAGTTACCTATAAATTTGTTAGTTTAAAATCAGGTTTACTATAACCGACAATCGATTTCGATTTCTAAAGTAAAAAAAAAAAAAAAAAAAAAAAAAAAAAAGAAGATCTCCAAAGATACCAAAGTACCAAAGGTCTCCACCAATTAAATTTTGGTACTGTTTGGATAAAAAAAATGAATTAATTTGCAGAACTTTACTCAGTATACGGATCATGAGTGTAAAAGGAATTGTTGAGAGAGTTCTCAACATTCAGAGGCCAACTATCTTTCGATCGCGTTTAGCTTATGGGCCCATGATCTTTTATTCAAGTTGTATGACCTTCAGAACAAAAATTCCAATGCTGAACTTCGTGAATTTCGAAAATTTAAGAAGATACTAAAAGAACAGATGAGCATTGCAAACTTACAACACATTTTAACGGTTTGAAACTACACAAACTCTTGCACAATAACCAGGCCGGAGGCGCAGAGCGCTTAGTCAGCAATAAATTGAAGAAGTTGTAATTGCTATTGTCGTACAGGAGATATAGAATGTGCATTAGTATCCTGGCGCACACAGATCCCACACTGAAGTGTGTGGAAGATCCTGCATCAGATGTTGATGTTTTATCCTCTTTTGTTCATTAATTTCTCCCTAGTAATGCGGCTGAATGATTGGATTTTTTACTGAGAATCTTAAGAGGAAAGTAAATTGATGGTATAGCAGATGGCCATAGCAGGTTTCATAGAGTGTCAAAGCACATTTTCGTTTGAACGTTCGTATTAATATACAGAACTGAACTCGACTGCGAAGAATACGCAAGTTAAGGTGCAAGAGCCCTAAAAAGTCACAGTTTTGTGTGGCTTTTCAGCATTTTTTATGCTCGTTCTTTAATTTTATGAGGAAAGCTGTGCAAGTGTACCAGTGTCCTGAAGCTTTACTGCTGTCAGGTGTCCTGATATGCTGCAGAACTTCGTGGTTACAGAAATGTAGCAACAAGGATATCTCAGGACTTACAGTACAGCGTGATTTGTGACCACATTTCTCTGACAGCAGTATCATTAGTTGTGCATTTCCTACGGCATGGTCACTAAGGTCGCTCGATGTCAGTTCTTGTGACTTTTGTTTATAGCGATTTCTTAAAGGTGTTGTGCATCAAGGGATACGATATATGCAATAAAATACTTACGATATTGAAACTGTGAAAGGTCGAATAACAATACAGGTGTGATAAATTAATTCTGATATGTCGAGAGACGACGTAGGAAATGTCGTACATAAGTAACTCTTTATAAGTAATTTGTAATTTATAATATCTAATAACTAATATTTATAAGTAACTATTTATTTTCCAGTAAAATAAATGTGTTATATGTCATTTGGTATTTAATTAGGTATTTGGCATCCCAGTATTCACACTAACTCACTTTTGCAGCGTGAGATTTTCTCCTGATGTTGACTTTTGCAACTACTTTTTTTATAAATTGAAATAACATGTCCTATGGTATGTACATTCATTAAATTTGGTCATGTTTCGTCTAATACTTTAATCGCTAGAGAACTCTGAACAACTCACTTATTTTATACCTGCCATATATATATATATATATATATATAATTTCATTATGACAAAGCGAAGAAAACAGAAAACATATAATGATTAAAATATTCAAGAATTTAAAATATAGCCATAACAAGTGATGATAACATATTGAACAACGCATAAATTAAAACATGGTAAAGTAAAACAAAATCCATAAAAAAACTATAAAAAAAACTTTAAAAAACTATAAAAAAGAATTAAAAAAAAAAAGTTTTAATGCCATAATCGGTTCTTGCAGCATCATGATAATGTACATATTTAACCTCATTTATAACATTCAGTTGTTATCAATAGAATTGATGTGTGCTGTGTCGTATAGCATTTAACCATTCAGTATTCACACTGATGCGCTTTTGCAACGCCAAAATGTAAGTGATTGTATAATATGGAAATAATTTCAGAAACTTGTGTCGAGAAAAAAAAAATATATATACGGCCTTCATCTAGAATGAATAAGTGGTCATTTTCTAAATCCCTTATTTAGAAATATAGATTTCCGTGCTATGCGAATAAGGCACGCCAATAAACTTAATAGACGAAATGATCGAGAATTTCTAGTCTACACATTTCTAGATGGTAAAACAATATTCTGAATACTCTAAATATTCTGAATCTTGTGTAGGGCGAGAAATTATTGCTTGTTTATCTAGAATTGGGTCATAAACCAAAGTTATAGTTGCTGAAACCCGCCTCTTGTTTTCGCATTTATTTGGAGATATTTTCAAATAGGTTTGACTTCGATAGTGTAGACAAATTCTCTAGAATTCAAATAGGGGTTTCTAGAACTCGCTTTTAAAGGGGGACTAGAATTTATAAGGATGACATGGAACTATTTTTTGCAGAGCCACAATTTAAATTCTAAATGTCAGTTACAATTTTTTTTTCTCAGTGTAAAACTATCTGCCAATATAAAACCTTGCTGTTACTTTTTTAAATTACTTCCGCTAAATCAGAGATTTTAAAACACTATGGAGTGAAAGAGTCTTATTTTTCCTTTCCTTTTCTTTCCTTTCATTTTGTAATGCAGTATTATACTTTATTAAAGTTTGCACAATATGTTGTGACCATTGACGATTTTTTTTTTTCAAACGAACTTAATAATAGTATAATTGAGTTTTCTAAACTATTGATATTTTTATTTTAAACTTTTTTTTTTATATCATTTTCAGATGTCTTTTACCTTTCGTCGATGGTTTAATTAACCTCACTAAGATAAATAATATTCTGTTTTACTGTTGATACAAATTTTAAATTTAGTTTTTAAATGACTTTATTTTTTATTAAAAAAAGTGCATATGATTTATACTGCTGATTGTAAAAAATACAACACCAAAAAGGAATGAGAATATCATAATGATATTTATTGGGCACATACATTATAGTCAGAAGAACATTTGATTAAAATTTCAGAAAATTTGGAGTAACATGTACTGAGAAAACAGTGCATAAAGCAGCGACCTCTGTGAGCAATAACAGCACTTATCTGTCTAGGCATTGAAACAAACAGCGATTGGATGACATGTACGGGTAAAGCACTTCATGATTTCCTGAAATTTTAATCAATTGTTCTTCTTAATATAATGTATGAGCTCAATAAATATCATTATGATATTCGCATTCCTTCATGGTGTTGCTTTTTTTACAAACAGCAGTTTAAAATTCCAGTTATATTGAAAAAAAAATTACTATGCTGAAAACACACACTGAAAAAAAATATATACCGCCATTCTCTAGAATGAATAAGTGGTCATTTTCTGAATCCCTTAACTAGAAATATAGATTTCCAAGCTATGCACATAAGGCACGCCAATAAACTGAATAGAAGAAATTATCGAAAATTTCTAGTGTACACATTTCTAGATGGTGAAACAATATTCTGAACACTCTAAATATTCTTAATCATTTATGTTGCGAGAAATTCTCGCTTGGTTTTATAGAATTTAGTAATAAACCAAGATTCTAGTTGCAGAAACCCGCCTCTGATAGTCCCATTTATTTGCCTAGATATTTAAATAACTTTGACCTCGAGAATATAGGCAAACGCTCTAGAATTCTTATAGAGGCTTCTAGAACTCGCTTTCCAAGGGGACTAGAATTTATATGGATGACATGGAACTAATTTTTCTAGAGCCACAATTTTGATTCTAGGTGTCAGTTACAGAATCTTTTCCCAGTGTTAACCCGAGAGTAGTCGCATCATTTTTTATAACGCTAGTAGTCGCTTGTCGGTCTTTTTGCCGCCGCTGTTTAGTGTTGGGGGAAAACCGAAAGAAAGCCAGTAGAGAAAGTTGAAGTGCCTTTAATTCACGTGAAGTTTTTCCCGCAAACTCTAACCTGTCTGAAAAACCTGAAATGGGGAGAAAAATGAATCAACATTACTGGTCGCGTCGCGGTCAAATAGACCGACTGTAGAAGTAAAATGTTTTTAACAGCCCAAAAAATAGCAGTAATGACTTAAAAATATAATGCGTTAGAGGATATCCACCCGAATGTCAGGTACACAGAGTTTCCCCACTTTATTTTTAAGGGGTGATCTGCAGGAGGAATTTATAAGCGATGGGCGGCAAAAAGACCGATATGCGACTACTAACGGGTTAAACTTATGAATGCACATTACTTGTCATAATTCATGTTTATTTGCATATATATTTATTTATTTTTCACTTATTTTGCGTGTGTCGATGATTTCAATCCGAATCCATCCTCTAGGTACCACAACTATACTCTGTTTCCTTAGAATAGTCGGGTGAAGTTCATTACACTCCCCTACTGTCAGAGGGGAGAATGGGGGATTGTCCAGTTTCTCCCTTTTTTTATCGCACTGTACTTAGGGCGAAAATATTCGGGATAGGTTTTTCAAAATCAGGTAGAAGTGATGTGCAGAAAAAAAGAGGAAAGTTTTGTATCCATTGTATCCAAGCAACCTACAGTGGAAAGAGGGAGAGTGGATGGTCTTGAAGCGCCTCTCTTCAAGAAAAAGACTATAGTATATAATATATAATCAAAATCAGAAAAAAAGTAATTACTAAAAAATCTCAATACAAAAAATCTAAAAAAAAAAAAAATATGCAACAGTGAGCAAAATGCAACAAAAGGAAATATAATATTTTTTATGAAAATAAAATGAGAAATAAAAAGTAATACCAAGATTTATGGAGGAAAGCTTCTCTTTATCCCATGAAGAGAATGGAAAAGCTGAGACGTTTCTGAAAAGATTTAGGCATTAAGCCGACTTGAAAAAAAAAAAAACATCCTTAGCCCCTAACTTCCCAAAAATGAAAACCCGAAACATAAATAGCTGTCGAATCCAAAATAAAATGCATTAATACAATGCCTTGTTGAGCAAACTCTCTTCTGCTAGTAGGGTCACATACCAGTACTTTAATCACGTCCGAAATGTCTTAGCAGCATCAACAAAGAATCCTTAATCTAAAGTTTTCCTTTTGCAAATAAAAGTGTTTACAAAGTAAGAATGATGAGTAACAGTTAATGGTTAATCTATTTTTAAGATTCTCAAGAGCCATATGCAAGTTTTTTTTTTTTTTTTTTTCCTTTTTACTGTTGCAAATCGCTTTCATTATATTAATTGGTGTAAAAATAATATTTGTCATCAAATGAAAATTATTTCATTAAATTACAAATTTTAAAACCAAAATCTGGTCTTTTATTACAAGTTGCTATTGACCCTTTTTCAAAATTTGTTTTAATTTTTAAGTCCAGAAAAGAAATTTTAATATCCATATCCTTACGGTTCAAAATAAGTTCAGAGGGATACGTTTCCCTTGCATATTTTTCCAAATCATTATAGTTAATCATAATAACATCATTAATGTATTAACAAGAACTAAAAACCATCCGATACGCATTAATTATTAACACTTTCCAATGTGCGTACATCTTGTACACTGAGAAAAAAATATATAGCGCCTTCATCTAGAATGAATAAGTGTTCATTTTATAAATCCCTTAACAAGAAATATAGATTTTCGAGCTATGTGCATAAGGCACGCCAATAAACTGAATAGACGAAATGATCGAGAATTTCTAGTCTACACATTTCTAGGTGGTAAAAGAATATTCTGAATATTCTGAATCTTTTGTATTGCGAGAAATTCTCGCTTGGTTTTCTAGAACTGGGTAATAAACCTAAATTACAATTGCTGAAACCCGCCTCTTGTATTCGCATTTATTTGCAAAGATGTTTAAATAACTTTACCCTCAAGAATATAAGCAAATGCTCTGTAATTCTAATAGGGGTTTCTAGAACTCGCTTTCAAAGAGGACTAGAATTTATGAGGATAAAATGGAAATATTTTTTCTAGAGCCACAATTTAGATTCTAGATCTCAGTTACATAAAAGTTCTCAGTGTATCATAAAAATTTCAATGTTCTTTGCGTACATTATAACACAACGGACCTTAAAGGCACACAGATAGACTAACTGAATGCATAATTACTCTTAAACATTCTTAGAAAATGTTAAAAATTCTTAAAACAAAAGAAGGTGCAGCCCTTTAATTATAGCTTTAATGAACCTGAATATTTTAGTGTAACCCTTTAAATCTGAAGATTAACCATATCATATTCTATACAAAATATTGTTACAGCATAATAACACAAAATGGCAATTTCTTTAAGATTTTACAGTAGAAAGCTATTTAAATTCGATTTATAAAAATGTCCCCGAGAAAACGTAACACATTGGCATTTTGGGTATCTCTGTACACAAAGGGGTTTTATTTTTTAAGGGGACCTATTAACCCGTCAGCAATCGCATTTCGGTCTATTCTCCGCCAATCGCTTATAAATTCCTCCTACAGATCACCCCTTAAAATTAAAGTGGGGAAACTCAGTGTAACTGACCTTTGGGTGTATGTCCTCTAACATAGTATGTTTTCAAGACATTCCTGCTATTTTTTGAGCAGTTAAAAACATTTTACTTCTCAAATCGGTCTATTTGACCTCGACGCGATCAGTAACATTGATTCATTTTTCTCCCCACTTCCGGTTTTTCAGACAGGTTATAAGTTTTGCAGGAAAAGCTTCGCGTAAATTAAAGGCACTTCATCTTTCTCTACTGCCTTTCTATAGGTTTTCCCCCAACACAAAACAACGGCGGGAAAAAGACCGACACGCGACTACTTGCGTTATAAAAAATGACGCGACTACTCTCGGGTTAACGCCATTTTAAATGGAAAACACTCCATAGTAAACTTGAATAACATACATATTTTTTAAAAAATTCTGAAAACATTTACGAACGCTGGGGGCGAACGAGATAGAAAGATGGACAGTCGAACAGGCAGATGCACAACCTGGAATCATATTCACATATAAAAATTCCTAGAAAGTGCTAACAACGCATAATGTAAACGAAAATGCAATTCCAGCAATTTTCCAATATAAGTCTTCAATGTAACCGTAACGAAATATTTTTGTGTGGCCCTGTAAATCTGATCCTAATCGCACTACATTCTATAGCAAGAATTCTTTTGTGCATATAAATAACATATTTCAGTTACCTTAAAAATTGTGATAAGTAAAAATATTAAAATACGGTTTTTAGAAAAATCTCTTATAGATTGCAACTCTTTGTAATAATTTTGGGTGTCCCTGTACACAAACCAGTGGTGGTATTTAGAAAACAGACGATAGTAAACTTCAATAACATATTTCAATTTCATTTAATGTTTCTGCAAAATAAGGTATCGAAATACTATTTATATAAATACCTCTCATAGAACACAATGCTTTGGAATAATTTTGGGTGTTCCTGTACACAAACCAGTAGAGGTATTCATTCCATTTTCAATAGGTAACATTCGATAGTGAACTTGAATAGCATATATCAGTTTAAAGAAATTCTATAAATATTTAAGGGAGTAAGAGTGCGGACAGACAGACGAACCGAACTCATTAACACTTTTCAACCTTGTTAAAAAGTGTTAAAAAGAGATAATGTAATTTTTTTTTCCGTATACGTAAAGAATCATGTTTTCAAAGGCACTAGAGTAACATGTTCTCATCCATTTCTTATATTCAAAACTTATTACTAATTTGAAATCAACATACTCGTATATATATGTCAGTACAAAAAACCCTTAGCGTCTTAAAAGTTTGTGACGCCGCTACTTTATGGCTATAAGAATTTGAAATATGAGTCTTAAAAATAATGATATCAAATTTTAAGTGACGCTTTGCAATTAGTTAAAATATACATAGATTTTCTTATTTGATCATTTACTTTTTTCTTTTATTTATATTTATAATGCAAACGTAATATTTTTATCTTCAAAATCAGCCAGATATATAATATACACTCACAGTAAAGTTCCATGACGTCATGAAGTGTATATGACAGGAGATAGGTGGCAACAGCCGAGGAAAAAAGAACGGAGTTGGAATGGACGAGAAGAATTGACATGTTTAGAGTTGGTTCGCGTAGAATATTTTTATTTGTGTTCTAAATGTTTTATATATGTTTTGTGAAATTTTAGTAATGTGTTATTAAATGTTTCGTCTTCAAGCACGATGTTTTTTTTATTCCAAAGCCACGACTGAATTCATTTAATTTTAAGTGATGGTGTCTCCAATCAAGCAGAGACCAGGATCGAATTTTACTGGCGCAGCCTTTTATTAGGACAGAAAAGGATACCTAGAAAATGGGGAAGGTAAGAGCTTTCGTGTATATGCCCAAATATTTTAAGTGTACATTTTAAAAAATGTTTTTTTTTTTTATAACATAAAATGAAAATAGAACGTCAGTTCTAATATTTTTGAATATGTTCGATATGAAGCACGCCAGTGCAAAATAAATATTCGATAAGAAGCACGCCAGTGCAAAATAAATATTCGATAAGAAGCACGCCAGTGATAATTCTGTGTTAATTTTTGTTGTTGTTGTTGTTGGTATTATAACGTAAAATTATATACATAATAGAACGCCAGTTCTAAGTTTTTTGTTCTCAAATACATTCGAATAAAGTTCACGCCAGTGAATGTCAATTTTAATAGAGTGTGAATGTATTAAGTGTATTATATTTTACGCTGGTAAATAACAGCATACGATGTCACGCCAGTGATTGTTTAATTTTAATACAGCGTATATGTATTAATTATATTTATTTACGGCAGTGAATAAAAGTTTTAATATTTCACGCCAGTGAATATCAGTGAATATTAATTTTAATACAATGTGATTTTTTTTTATTTACTTCAAAAAATGTAGAGTTGTTTATCTGTTAAATATCTACAACTGTAGATCTTGATATTTTCCCCCTCAGTTTGATATATATACATATATATATATATATATATATATTTGTTTGTTTGCTCTCCAAAATATAGAGTTAAAAGTATTTTGTGTGATGAGATAAATAAGAGTAAATATCGTGTTTTGTTCCTGAAATTGGAAAAATTTTTTTTTTAGAATATTTATATTTTAATGAATGTACATAATATGAAATATATATATGAGAGTTGATTCAATTTAGATATTAACTGCTGAAATTACACAAATAGTGTTTTGTTTATTTCATTTAATAACGAGCCGTAATAAATTAGTTTGTTTTCGAACGAAATAGCTAATGCTGACGAAAATCGTCTGCGTTATTATTATTTTTATTTTTTTGTTCCATTTCATTATTTTATAGAAAGAGTAAATTTTTTTTTTCTTCTTTTCTGTGTTTATGCTTGTGACACATGGTAATTATATAAAAAGTGTTAAAGATTACATTTTTTTTTTAAATGTTTATTTTTTTTACAAACGTTGAAGTAAGTTTATGATAGAAATGTTTGTTTATTCATTTCATATGAAATAAAAGTGTTGGTTTCAATAAAAATACATTGGATAAATAAGAAAAGAATTTTATTTTATATTTCATTGCGTAAGGAAATGTAAATATGCACGACAGTGTGTTTTGAATTACTTCTAATGTGTGAAAATATCATTCATGTATTTTTAAAGTCAATTTGATTTATGAGCTAAGTAAAGAAATTTATATAGATATCAATTGCTTTAGGTATAAATTATGGGTTTTGCGTATGGTACATAATTTTATTTCCATTAATATTTAACAAAGTGTTTTAATCAGCACCACCTTGAGGAATTTTTGCTAAGTTTCTCGTTCAGAAAATTTTAGGTGTATAAGATGGCATATTTGGGTCGCGCAAAGAAAGAGGATTTGAAATTGTTGGCTGTGGAGTTGAATCTTGAGGTCACGAATGAAATGACTGTAAGCGATTTACGCAAATTAATTACCAAAGATAAAGAATATGACGAAGAGTTTACTAAAAATAAGCTCGACATTATTATCGAAGATAGGAAGCTCCATGAGAAACAAGACGCTGAAAAGCAATTCCAAGAGCAAGAGATTGAAAAACAAAAACGCGAATATGAATTTGAGTTAGAAAAAATCTGTTTGGAAGCTGAAAAGTTTAAAGTAGCACCGATTTCTGAAGCTAAGACTAGTACGCAAGATTTAACAAAAATCGTTCCAAAATTTGAAATGAGAGATGGAGATATAGTACTGTTCTTGACTTTGTTTGAGCGTCAAGCCCAGAGAATTAATCTAGATAAATGTAACTGGGTGTCAGCTCTTTTAGCTCTTATGCCAAAAGAAATCACTCAATTAATAGCTCGTGAATCAGAAGAAAAATTTGACGATTATGATTATATCAAAGGTTTATTATTAAAACGATTTAAATTAGGCCCTGAACATTTCAGACTAAAATTTATGAAACATCAGCGAAACCATACTCGATCTTGGCGAGACTTTGTTTTCGAAATAACAAGCTACTTTGAGGAATGGCTTGAAGGAGTTGCGGTAAATGATTTTGAAGGATTCAAGAATCTTACGATTACGGATCAGTTATAAAGACGCGTTCCTGGTGATATCCGAGAACATTTCGTCGATGACTGGGCTAAGTTACTTGTTCCGGGTATTTTAGCTGATAAGTTGGATGAGTACGAAAGTGTACGATTGAATGCTAAGGGATCCGGTTTGGGTGATATGAAACATAGAACAACTAGTAATTACAAACCTGATTTTAAAGACTTTAGCAACAAACAAAAAGACGAACAGCCATCTCGGAAATTTAGGACATCATTTCCTCCAATAACTGATCAAAATACAAGTTTTAAACCTACTTGTTTTACGTGTGGATCTGTGGGTCATTTATCTAGAGTTTGTCCCAAGAATTCCAAGAAAACATCAATTCGTAATTCCGTAAGTAATGTGGTTGAAGCCAAAGACAGCGAACGAAGTTGTAACTGCTAAGGTGTCAATTCCTGTGTCAACCTCTATGCCGATTAAAGATGGAATTGATGATTTGAAATACGTAAATATCAAATGTGGAGAAAAAGTTTTGTAGGCAATAGTGGATACTGGAGCACAAATTTTTGTCTTACGTGCAGATTTGGTCGATACCGACTTTGGAGAAGGGGATGGAACAATCCAAATTGTTTCGGCTTTCGGTGAAAAAGAAGTAGCTGCTCTAAAGATTTTTGACCTAAAGATAGATGATGGGAAACACGGCAATGTACCTGTAACTTGTGCAGTGTCGAAGAAACTTGTGAATGATATGCTAATTTGTTCAACTGCCTATGAAGTTTTAATGGAGAATGTAGAATTAAATGGATGTATGAATCATTTACTTGCAAAATTAAATGAGAGCATTAAAAAAGAAAATCGGGAAGAACATGATGAAAAGAAAAACATCTCAACGTCCCTTCAACTTAATGCTGAGATTACCGTGATGAAAGCAATGGAAATAAAGAAGATTTTATAAAATTACAATTAGATGATGAAGATTTAAAGAAATCCCGGTTTTATGCCAAAAATGGGAAGAATTCATTTAAAATTAGTAATGGATTTCTTGTCCATTCAGAATGCTTATGGGGAGAAAATGTTGATCAAGTTGTTCTGCCCACATGCAAAAGAAAAGAAGTTCTTAGGATGGCACACGAAATACCATTGGCTGGTCATCTAGGCGAACAGAAAACAAAGCAGAGAATAAAATATTCATTTTATTGGCCAAGTCTCAAAGAAGACGTTAAAAAAATTTGTGAAAGTTGCAAAACCTGCCAATTACGCAGAACAGTTTCCTATAGGGATCGTATACCGATACAACCCATTGTTAGGCCAGAAATTCCATTTGAAGTCTGGAGTTTGGACTGTATTGAACCTTTAGAACCCCCGTCTCGAAGAGGACATAAATATGTGATTTGTGCAGTTGACTTATGTACTAGATGGGCTGAAGCTAATTCCGTGACTAACATCAATGCTAAAACAACTTGCAATAATCTGATGAGAATATTTACATAGACAGGGTTCCCCAAAGTAATATGTACAGACCAAGGTACTAATTTTACTGCTAAATTAAGTGAAGCATTTGTGGAACTTCTTGGAGTTTCTCCGAGGTTTGCAACGCCAGGTCATCCAGAAAGTATGGGTGCAGTGGAACGTTGGAATCGAACATTGAAAGATATGTTAAATAAAAATATACAGGAATATGGATCTAACTGGGATTTGCATCTTCCATATCTACTTTTTGCTTACAGAGAAGTTCCTCATAGTACGACAGGTGTTTCTCCGTTTCAGTTAGTTTATGGGCGTTTGCCTCCTGGACCATTGTCACTATTGAAAGACGTATGGACTGGTGAGAGGAAAATTCCCACTTCAGCTTCCGCGTCAGTTGAAAAATATATATCAGAACTAGTTGAGAAACTAAGAAAAGCACATGAAATTGCATCAGAATATGCTCAGGATTCTCAAGAAAGATATACTTCGCGGTATAATTTGAGAGCAAGCGATAAACAGTTTAATGTTGGTGATAAAGTACTAATACTAGTTCCTTCATCTTCGCATAAATTACTTAAAACTTGGATTGGCCCAGCTACTGTTGTTGAAATCACTAGACCACATTCAGCCTTAGTTGAATTAGAGAATGGGTCCAGAAGAGAACTGCATTTTAATAAGCTCAGACCATACGTTGCTCGAATTGACCATGTTGGCCTAATATTTGATGAAGATAAAGATTTTGGTGATATTCATTATGCACCATTCGGAAATGGATGCTTAACCCCTAAAGAGATAGCGGACCATATTGATAGTTTAGATTTAAATTTTGAAAAGAAAAAATGGTTTGAAAAATGTGATATGCAAATATAATAATGTTTTCAGCACTAAACCCGGAATCACTAAAGTAGAAGGACACAGTGTCCGCGTTACTAGAGATTGCTGTCCTAAAAGACTACGTCCATATAGAATATCGATAGTTATGCAAAAGGAAGTGGATTGACAGATTCAAGAATTACTTACACTTGGACTAATTGAACATAGTAACAGCGAATGGGCTCATCCTGCCGTTTGCGTTGCTAAAAAGGATGGAACTGTTAGGGTATGTGTTGATTTTCGTTTATTGAACAGCTATACCATCCCAGATGCATACCCCATGAAGATTGCCAGTGATCTTATTTACTTGATTGGTAATTCGCAGTTTATTTCTGTTCTAGATCTCACGAAAGGGTACTGGCAAATACCTATGAAAGAAGACAGCAAACATTATACTGCTTTTACTACCCACTTAGGGCATTTCTAATGGAATGTCATGCCATTTGGTATGAAGAACGCTGGTAGTACATTTCAAAAATCTATAGACAAAGTTTTAGAGTGTCATAAAGATTATTGTCGTTCCTATATCGATGATGTTGCAGTATTTTCTACCACTTGGAGTGAACATATAACACACTTGAAAGCAGTTCTCAAAACATTCAAGAAGTTGGTCTTACAGTTAATTTAAAGAAATGCGATTTCGGAAAGAATTAAGTGAAATTTTTAGGCCATATTATTGGATCAGGAAGACATACACCCGATCCCGAAAAAACCGAAGCTATAAGAAAAATTTGCAGGCCCATCACCAAAAAAGAACTTCGTAGTGTAATTGGTTTGGCTAATTATTACCAGGAATACATTCCAAATTTTGCTTCAGAAATTCTTCCCTTGACTGAATTAACAAAGAAAAGCGTACCTAATGAAATTCCCTGGTCTGATGCCCAAGAAACAGCTTTTCAAAATTTGAAACACCATTTAATGAATACGCCATCTCTATATACGCCTAATATAGCAAAGCCATTCAAATTGTACACTGATGCTTCGAGCAAAGCTATAGGAGCATGTTTATCTCAGTCGGACGATTCTGGCAAAGAACATCCGATTGCTTTTTTTAGTAAAAAACTGTCTCCGTGCCAAGTCAAATGGTCAACGATCGAACGAGAGGCTTACAGTGTGCTGACTGCTCTACGAAAGTTTGATACTTGGCTCTTCGGTGCAGAAGTCGAAGTAATTTCCGATCACAATCCTCTGAATTTTCTGACCCAAACAATGCCACACGGTGCAAAGTTAGCACGTTGGGCTTTAGCTTTGCAAAGATATAATCTAAAAATTACGTATAGGAAGGAAAAAAATCATGGCAATGCCGATTCTTTATCTAGACTTCCTTAAAATATTTTAATAGTATTTCAGTTATATCTAATTATTCAAATTTAATTTACCTCGTGATATACTATATAATTCATGTGCATATTATAAGGGTTGTTTGTAAGATATTTAATGTTAGATCAATTATTTATGGTATTGCTGTTGTTGTTTATTGCTGAATATACTATGCATTTATTTTTTTTCTTTGGGCATATGCAGAAGCTCTTCCTAAAGATTTTATGATATATGCATTTTTTTATAAACTCTTGATATAAACTTTTAGGATCTACATATATGAACATTTATTTTATAAACTTTTTCTAAAAAGAATTTTTGTGGTACCTACATGAACATTTTGTTAGAAACTCTTAGTGTTATCTGTTGCTGTTCTTCCTATATGAAAAACTTATATCAAAAACTATTCAGCATTATCATGAATGTGAACATTTGTGTAGAAACTCTCTATATCATGAAACAGTATCTAAGTTTGGTAGCATCATAGTCACTCCTGTGACGTATGAGCTCAAAAAGGAGGGACGAGTAAAGTTCCATGACGTCATGAAGTGGTATATGACAGGAGATGAGTGGCAACAGCCGAGGAAAAAAGAACGGAGTTGGAATGGACGAGAAGTATTGACATGTTTAGAGTTGGTTCGCGTAGAATATTTTTATTTGTGTTCTAAATGTTTTATATATGTTTTGTGAAGTTTTAGTAATGTGTTATTAAATGTTTCGTCTTCAAGCACGATGTTTTTTTTTATTCCAAAGCCACGACTGAATTCATTTAATTTTAAGTGATGGTGTCTCCAATCAAGCAGAGACCAAGATCGAATTTTGCTCTCACTGATACTTTTTCATTCGCATTTCAAATTCAAAATAACAGTTCTAAAAGGAATTATATAAAAATTCCAGTGGCACCTCGGTGTTATTTTAAAAGATTTGTTTTTAGATTCCATTAAAATTACTTTTGTTTTGTCTTATAAAGTATATTTACACATTGAAACAGTGCTTTTAATTTTCAAATATACTGTCAAAAAATTATGCTTTCACTGAGTTTGCATTATAAATAAAAATTATTTATTTCAATAAATTGATTTATCTTTTGCGTCACGCTATCCAAAACATTGTATCCAATTAAGTGAAAATTTGCGCAAAGAGGTAGTGTGACGTAAAGAAAACATTTACACAAATTTTACTTGCAGTTTTTGATAGCGTGACGCAAAAGATAAATCAATTTATTAAAATAAATAATTTTAATTTATAATGCAAACACAGTGAAAGTATAATTATTTGACAGTATATTTGAAAATTAAGAGCACTGTTTCAATGTGTAAATATACTTTATTAGACAAAACAAAAGTAATTTTAATGGAATCTAAAAACAAATCTTTTAAAATAACACCGAGGCGCCACTGGAATTTAATTTTTCCTTTTAAAACTGTTATTTTGAATTTGAAATGCGAATGAAAAAGCATCAGTGAGTGTTTTTTCTATATCGGGCTGATCTTGAAGTTCAAAATATTACGTTTGCATTATGAATATAAAGAAAAGAAAAAAGTAAATGATCAAATAAGAAAATCTATGTATATTTTAACTAATTGCAAATCGTCACTTAAAATTTGATATTATTATTTTTAAGACTAATATTTCAAATTCTTAAAGCCATAAAGTAGCAGCGTCTCAAACTTTTAAGCCGTTAAGGGTTTTTTGTACTGATATCACTACTTTTTAGGGGTTATTGATCAAAAAATTAAAACAAGTCCTTCTGGCTCCTAGGGTCCTAGGAAGGGTAAACTTATTTACCTTTTCTTATGAAGTTGTCACCATTTTTTTTTTCAAAATGGCAGCTACAATTTATTAATGGACTTAGTGGATTTATAAATGAAGGCTATGTATATATGGAGTTTTAAGCAAATCGTTTCATAAAACCTTTCTTATATAAATTTGAAATTTTCGGTGTGCTGGCACAGGGAAACAAGAGGGGGGATTAAGTTGGGAAATAAACATATCAAATACATTTCTGAGATAAATCTACACTACAAATTTAGTGTGAATTAATTCAGTGTTTCAAACGTTATCATGCTGACAAATTTTCAAGTAGCCTGCCACTTGGAAACTAAATGGAGAAGCATCGCACTAGAAAAATTTATTGGTTGCGATTCTCAAACTCTTAAAAAAAAAAAAAAAAGAAGAAAGAAAGAAAGAAAGTAAAATAAGTGGAAATTATTAAATTTAAGTTAGAATTACGTAATTTACATTTTGCAAGTTTCTTTTTAGAGAATTTCAAATACAAATTAAACAATTAAAAAAAAATCAAGTCAACGTTAAAAATGGAAATTTATTTATATATATTTTCCCTCTTTTTTGCTAAGTATAGATACGATACTGCTCCAGTATTCACAATTTAAATTTTCATTAAAAGTGCAGGTAAAAATTACTTCATTTATATTTCCATATAAAATGTTTGAGGGAAAAAATAGACAAAATATAAATTAAGCTTTATATTTCTATAACTTTAAAATAAGATAAAATCATCTGGAAAAAAAAAATTATGGAAAATATAAGTTAAGCTTTTTTTAAAAAATGAAATTTTTGCGTAAAAATTCTATTTCATAAATATATTTATAACAACAATAAACAAAAAACCCTCTTTTAATTTTATATAATTATTTCTACAGGTTTCTAAGCAATTAAAAGTTTTTTCTTTCTTTCTTTCTTTCTTTCTTTTTTTTAAGAAAAATAAATTAAATGTAGGAATGTACATGGTTTTAATATAAGCTACTAGATGGCGCCATCTAGTAGCTTATATTAAAATCACATACATACATATTTAACTTTTTTTTTCTTAAAAAAAAAAAAAAAAAAAAAAAAAAAAAAAAAAAACTTTTAATTGTTTAGAAACAGGTAGAAATAGTTATTTAAAACTCAGGAGGATTTTTTGTCTATTGTAATTGTAAATATATTTATGAAATGGAATTTTTCATGAAGAAACTATTTAATAAAAAAAAAAAAAAAAAAAAAGAAAGAAAAGAAAAGAAGAGAAAGAATAATATTTTAAAAATAAATTATTATGGGTTTCAAAGTAAAGATGTTTTTTATTTATTTTCACGTATTTTTTAATAATTGCTATTTGACGCATTTTTCATGAATTTTAATAAAATTCATGAAATAATATTTTTTCCCTAATAAACAGTGTAAGCACTATTTCATCCCCTAACCATCATTGTTTTAAATAATAATAATAATAATAATAATAAATTGTTTGATTGTGTTAATATTTAAAATATGTATCATTTTAAAATCTGAAAAGTAAATAAATGAATAAACTCTAACAGTATTTTCAGAAGAGATTTTAATTTTCAAAAAGAAATATATATATATATATATATATATATATGCGAAAGTGTATGTTTTAAAATGGCACGAAAACTCTATTTGCTGTTTTTTTCCATTCCCGAAGTGGAAGGATACATGAATAGGAATTGCAAATCATTGAGCTATTAGAAAATCGATGTTCATGAATGATTAAAAAATTTTCGCTTTTAAAAATTATAAATTCATCATTATTATGATAAAATGGAATATCTAAAATTACAAAATACTTCCTTATATAAAATATTATCTAAATTTTTTTTTTTTTTTTGCTAAATATTTTTTGGCTAAATATTTTTTTGGCTAAATATCAAAAATATATTTTTTTTTTTCATAACAGAAGAGAAAACATATTTAAGTGAATTGAACTTCGTATATATACAATAAGTATTTAAAAAAATGTAATAAAGTATTTTTGCTTTAAAAAAAATGAAGATTTAAATAATTCATTGACTGCATTCACGTTGGTCAACCAACCAACGGGACCAACACAAGCCTTGCAAGTAAGAACCGCATCACGGCGTCTTCGCCGAAGGAAAGCATGCAATTGGCGGAGTAATATAGTCCCATTTCTAAAATAAATTATACAAAAAATAAGAGTTTTTCTGAAAAAAAAAAAAAAAAAAAAAACGAAAATTTTACTGGATTCAGAAACATCCCATTAACAATATATATATTAATTAGAAGAAAATCGTTCGTGTCGTTTTAGACATATTTTTCATGATTTCAGTCCATTACACAACCTTTTTCCCATTTTGGCTTTAAATTGAGATTCGGATCTCAAAACATACTGCATGTAGAAATGTAAAATTTTCAGGATAGATTAAGACCAAAGATAAAAGACTATTTTGAAAAGATCACAACAAAATATGGCATATTTGCTGAGATATTAAGTGTCGGCTTTTACAAATCTCTTTGATGTCAAACTAGCCGTATATATGAGCTCGCAGCATCCCGTTTGTCTCTCCGCTTGCGTCACTCAAAAAACTGTCGTTCTTCATGATATACAATAATTCTTTCTAATGTGCCCACTTAATATTATGTTAAAGGAAGTAATATAACTGTTTTTTTTTTTTTTTTTTTTTATCCGAAAAAAGTCAAAAAATTGTTTTGAATAATTATATATTTTTTGAACTATAATTCAGTTACAGTAAAAATATTTATTTGTATAAATAATATAGTTAATATGAAGTAAACCTACAAAATGTTTTCTCTTTTTCTTGAATATATACTAAAATAATCATAATCGGGAAAAAGTCAGAGACGACATTTAATCAAAGATAAGGAGAAAAATCGTACGCGTATGACATTACATTCAGAATTGATGGTACTTTTGCATCATAGAGATTCATTATATAGATATTTGTTGCATCAGTTAAGCCAAAGGTATTATTTTGGTGTGAATAAATTGTTATGAGAGTTTTTTTTATTTTAGTCTAGCTTAACTTCATACTTATAATAAGTAGCTATAGAATAATAATATTATATCCACGATGTCAGATAAAATATTTTTATATCCGTTATCAATGTAAATGCGCATATTAGGATATTATCTTGAACAAATCATTAAATAATTAAATAAATAAACCTAAAATATTTTAAACTACGTATCAAACACTTGTAATTACATATAAATATATTTCTAATTATATCAACTTTCACCTTTTTAGAAATATGCATTTTTATTTTTTTTGTAATAGAATTTAAAAAGAAATGTAAAATAATAAATTACACATACACTTATGTGAGTAATTTTGTGATTAAACATTATTATTATTATTATTATTATTATCTCCAATGACGCGACACTTTTTGCTACAGGCATTTTGCTGGAGTTCGCGGAATCGATGACCATTTGTGAAGTAACATCCAATGGGCGGCAATGCTACCCTTAGCAAGAACAACACAAGGAGAAGCATCCATGTCTTATACGGAATTGGAAACCGGGCTCTACTGGGCGGACGTCAGTGATGCTAAAGGTGCCTTTAAACTCTGGCTTCAGCAGAGCGTCAACGGCGGTCTCTTTTCATGTTCCTTTTAAGCCTTGGTTTTTAAGAACACAAAACGCAAACGTCAACGTAGTCGGCCTTGAGATTTTCAATTTGCGCATGCGTCGCGACGCTCTGATCTGTTGTTTCAACGCCAGCGCTGATATCAAAGAGATTCTGATTGGAGCGTCGCGGCGACGAAAAGGCTGACGTTTGCTTCTGTGTTCTTAAAAACCAGGGCTTGATGGGGTATTTGAGTCGACGCTCGCTTGAGTCGTCGCTCACAAAACTCCTAGTGCGATAATTGCATAGGGACTTGGGTCTCTTCTGTAAAAGAGCAATAAAAAGTAATGTCCTTCATTGTAAACGTGTGCAAAATTTCAAGGGTCACTTTCGGACAATGGAAGCTCTTTGCAGCTCTACTTCTGTTGCCAGAGTTTGAAGGCAGCTTAAGATCTGCGCTAACAACCAGATGCACCCCACCGTATGGGCGGCATGAGAGGTAAAGTGTTATGAGTGGTCACATTTTTTTTTCCAGATGCTTTGTGGAATGAAAAAAAAGAAGCAATGGTGGACCCGCAACAGATTTCGAATATTGTGTGAGGGAGGAGATTCATCCAGCTGGTTCATTAGTACGAAATGTCGATTGTTTGGGCTAAGGCTCCTATAGGATACGAGCTGGCGCAGCGTCCGTCATTTTCTAACCCATCTGGGTAAACATTGGCGGTAGAAAAAGTTAGGTTACCTGATTAGCGTTGTTATCGCCTTTAAACTTCTACACAGATCATCTGAGCTAAAACTTCTTATCACGAAACAAACAAGTTGGGAATTTTAAGAACATCACCAGCATTCTCAAAACTGCAACCCTTCACGTTAAAAGAAATGTAATCGTTAAAGAATTTAAAAACAATAACTTAAAAAAACAGTACATTCATATTAAATTTGTCAAAGAACTTTGAAAATAAAATGAACTAAGTTGAAAATAATGGAAATCTTGCGCTACAAAGTTGTGCTCCTGCTCCGGGTATCTACGAGTTACATCTGCAATTTATAATCCATTTTTTCCTTCTTTATGGATTAGAAGAAAATATAAACAGGTGGTGCAGTTTTCTAGAGTTATTCGTTCAATTTATTGCCGAAAAATCACCAATAATAAATTGTCAGCCGGTCTTGTGAACTAGAAAATAGCGGATGCGTCAGCCTATCAATGTAGGAGTTCTAGTTTGGGACAGTGCACTCGCTAAGCCTGCCAAGTACTATTTTATGCTCCATTAAAAAATAAAAAGGTACTTGTCATGTTTTGAGTTCAAATAACAGTATTTTCAGTACAAGCTACTTCAGAAATATTTAAATCTGCTTAATTTCATTTTCAAATAGCGTTTTTCTACACTGTAAAAAAAAAAATTACAGCAGAAACATCTGTAATGGAAACTTCTTTTCATAGAAGTTTACAAATTACTTAATTTAACAGCAGGATATGCTGGCATCCACTTTGCCAGAATATTGTGCCGTGAAAAAAAGCGTTTTTTTTTTTTTTTTTTTTTTTTTTTTTTCTTTTTTGTGTGTGTACAGTTTGCTCTTTCTTCTTATGAATCAATGATTTGTAAATAGTTAAATATAAGTTCACAGGAAATTGTTACATGTTTTTTACTGAATCAGCAACACCTAAGTTAAGAAATATCTGCAGACTTTATGCTTCTCTCCATTTTGAACAAAAAAAAAAAAAAAAAAAAAAAAAAAAAAGTTTCTTTGCCAGCAATTTTAACAAAACCTAATACTTCTTTATTGCATAGTATACAAATACAGTAGAACCTCGATTCATCGTTTTTCCCGGGGGGCGTTAAACAAAAATGTTGAAAGCGGGAAAACAACAAATGCGGGTTAAAGTCAAAACACGAAAAAACAATGATTATGGATTAATACACCCAATATATGCAGTATAGTACTAATAAAATCTAATTTGCTACATTCTAAACTGTCAAAGAAATGAATCAATGTTGTAGAACATTAAGTAAAATTTATTTTTAAAAATCAAAAATTTTATGTTGGGCTTTTTTTTTGTTCCTATTATAAATTAAACAGGATTTTTTCCAGATTTACAATATTTTCTGGTTCTTTTCTTGTAATTTCTTGTGCTTATATAAAAGCTTGTGCATTTTTTAATTCCACAATTGAGTCATCGGCGTGAAAATTATCCTCTGTTCTTCACCCTTATTTTTATTTTTTAAAATCACACATTTTTTCTATGCTTTAAGATACCGCATGTCGGAACGTCTTGATTAATGCAAATATTATCACTAAATTTTCTACCAGACGCATCCTCTGCTACACGCAACTACTTTTTATCTACATTATCATCATCATGAACAACATCATCATCGTTTTGCGTTTTTGTTTTGTATTCTTCCTCATTTTTTCGCACGTAACTACATTTCACGAAATGGTGTTCCAGATTACTAAAGAGGTTACTTCCTATGATGCTGAAATTACAAAATGAATAGAAGATCAGGAGACATGACATCACAACTTTGATCCTCCATGAAAATGGGGAAAAGAGTTATTTTAGGATGAAAGAAGTAATTACAGGTTGTATGCCATATGGAACAGCTTAACATTCAGGAGAAACGTTTTACAACGATGAATGCTGGAAAACGACTTTTTGAAGCACGATGCATGCGGGTTTCGTTAACATTATTTAAGTAAAACGATCAATTCGGGAAAACGATGGGTGCGGGAACGATAGATCGGTGTTTCACTAATTACTGCATCATTTTTTTCTGAAATGGTTCTTATATTCCTACTAATTCAAAATTTTAATTGTTATATTCTTCTCACTCGATATATACCTAAAACGAAAGGAAAAAAGTAATTTTTTATTGCCAAACTGACATTAGTTTATACTTTACCTTTTTTACAGATATTCCGTTGCCAGCAATTTTAACAAAACCTAACACCTTTTCATTGCATAATATACAAATATTACTACATCATCTTTTTTTCTATATGGTTTTTCCATTCCTACTAATTTAAAATTTTAGTTGTTACATTCTTCTCACTCGATATATACCTAAAACGAAAGGAAAAAGTATTTTTTTATTGTCAAATTGACATCAGTATAGGCTTCACCTTTATACATATATTCCGTTATGTATCTGCAAATTTTCAGAATATCCTAATGATTCGCTGATAACGATTAGAATTACGTAAAAACTTTCAGGTATTGTCAAAAATTTACAAATGAAAACATAAACTTATCTGCATTTGTGAAAGCATTAATAGATAGAGAAAAAGCGAAGCTTTTTAATATAGTGAGCATGTTAAAGCACTTTTCTGATACATCGGTATGAAAAAAAATATATTACAATTACTCAGTTATGGAGGTATTGTTTATGCTAAGTAAATAATGATTGAAAATTTGATAATTATAATAAGTAATTTATCTGCTACATTTTTTCAAAACTTAGGAAAACGGTTTAGAAATATGGGCTGTTCTAGAATTTCAAAGACATAATATCATAGTCGTTCTTGAATATAACAACAAAAACAAGCATTGAATAATAACTTACAATTATAAATCAGTTCTTCGAAACTAATTAAAAATGAACGCTTAAAAATTACGGAAAACGATCCTTTAAAAAACAAATATGAAAATTAAATATGTATATACATATTTATTTCTTCAATGGCCCGTCAAAGAGGGTAAAGTTATATTATTCGATTCTAAGTATTTATTGCCTGATGTGTTCGGAAGAAATAAGATGGCAAATTGAATTTTAAAATGAATAATATCTGTAAATGTTTCCAGGATATAATCGACGCTACACCAGGACGACGGTTTAACAATGCAAAAAGGAAAAAAAAAATGTAAGAAGTGAGAAATATATTTGAAAGTTAACAATATAAATAATTGTTTTTGCACGATATTTTTAAATTAATAACTTCGGTAAAGAACGTTTAAGAAGTTCTAAGCCAAGCAAAACGTTCATTTTGGGTTATTATTCAAACAACGTAATTTCTTGCTACGCTGGTGATTTATTGGTTCGCGAGCTCCTAAGTCTGGAATCACACACACATACACACACAAAAAATAAATAAATAAATAAATAAATAAATAAAAATGAAATAAAATAAAATGCAGAGGAGGTAGATTATTATCATTATTATTTTTTTTTAAATATATATATATATATAAAGTGAAACATTCATGAGGAAAAAAATAAATTAAATTAATCAAAATGCATAATCATAAAAATATACATAGAATGTGTATTTATTTTTTAAATATGTAATGATTATCTGTATGTATATGAAACGCAACGTTAGTATATGTATTCCCTTAACACTCAAAAATCCAATACAGACACAGTTTTTTTACAAAATGCTCTGCGAATCCAGAGGAGGGTTTAAAGATGTTGAATTGTTCGATTTAACAAATAGAACGGTAATTAGAAGCTTCATAAAATAATAGTTTATGCTGCCGTCTACATTTGCATAAAATGCTTATTATTGCCATCAATACTGTCGTCCTTGTTACACAATAGTAAATATTGGCATATAATTATATTTTTTATACCAAAAGATAGGAAACAATCCAAGGAATTCGAATGGACCATTAAAAATTAATCATTCCTTTTAGTCAGAAAGAGAATAATTAAAACACTCATAATAGCTTTAGAATTCTTACTAATTTATTATAAAGTTGATGCCAATAAAAAAAAAAAAAAAAAAAAAAAAAAAAAACTATACACGATTAACAAAACAAGCAATAAAATAAATTAAAAGTGCAATGAAATTGAAAGAAAATTGAAAGAAAACTTTACGAAAGATTAAAATTACACGGGCTAAAAAAAATCTTAAATTTAAAATCCGATATTTGTATGTATATTCGTTATAGACTAACGAAAAATCACGCAAGTCACATAGATTCGAAACACATTTAACTTTATGTAGCTATTGAATCATACAACATTTTACGATTTTATCTCTAAGATGGTAATTGAATTTTTTTTTTAATTAGAAAAGAAAAATATCTGTCCAAAATAAATCCAATACATTTTTATTTATTTTAACGAAAATCCATATAATAGGTTGTTTTTCTATAGTTCCCATGTAATCATTCTTTTGTAATAGTTTCTCTGAAGGCAGAAAGTGCTCAAAAAGTATAATTTGTTTTAGCTTTTCGATAAGAAGTTTTATAGAAGCAATTTTTTTCTTTATTTCTAAAGAGAAAGCAAAATGGTTTCTTTTATGTAGCCCTCTACAACATCTGAACTTTATATGTGAACCATACGCTGTTCTAAAAAAACACTCATTATATTGAAACATTACATTGTGCAATTGTCCCTTATATCTCATAACGAATCAAAACAACTTTGAGAAGCCGTGTAAACTGATCAAGTACACTAACCATACCTTATTTTACAAGGAAATTGGTTGTATGTATCCTATATATATATATATATATATATATATATATATATATATCGTTATGTTGCATATAAAAACATTAAATTATGCCTTAAAAATGTACCTCTCATAGACCGCATTGCATCAGAAATATCTTGTGAATCCCTGTACTTAAATTTGTCACGCTATTTATGCCAATTCAGTGAACTAGAATATTAAATTAATTCCAGTGCATTTTATTATAAATATTAATGGGCATTTGCGAGCGGGGACAGACAGAAAGACAGAGAATAAATGAAGTCATAATTACTTTTTAAAATTGTCGGAAAATTTTAAAACTCTTAATACAAAATAACTGCAATTTAAAATTTTCCAGTTATAGACCTTATGTATCTGAATATTTCAGTGTGGTCCTGTAAACTTTATTTCTAGTCATACTGTAATACAGGTAAAATATTTTTCTGTGCTTTTGAAAAAAAAATAATAATAATAACTATTTCATTATGATTCGTGTATCATAAATTTATTCAAATGGAATTTATATAAATGCATCTCATAGAGCTCAGTGCTTTCAGAATTTTTAGGACCCTGTAGACGAACCAGTCGTAGTATTTCTACTGCATTCAATTGAGAACCTGCCATAGTAAACTCACATAACATCATAATTATGCAATGTAACACATCGGGTTGAAAGTGCTACAGAGTGAGAATTGCTGTGGTCAGGTTATTATCATATTAATTTGTTATTGTTATTCCTAAAACAGAGAACAAAATATTTTACTCTATAAGTCACAAATTCATCAAAATAATTTTTAATACAATTTTTTTTTTAATATTATACGTTTAACATTTTAATGTTCAAAATGTAAAGCGTCCTAAACTAATATTGACAGAAAATATAAAGACGTTATTAGATTATATATATATATTAGATATATTCTTATAACGTCAAAGTGAAATTCATGTTACAAACTAAAAATATCATACAAAAATGATATGCATTAAAAATGAGGCGAATGTTAAAGTTGATAATCCGATTTTCCACTCCCAGAACGTGCGTGTAATTTAAAACAAAGTTGACACATATTAGATTCATTTATGAATATTTAAACATATTTTTTAGTATGAAAGACATATGAATTTCAAAATTTGGTAATATGTTTAATAACTGTTCTTAGAAACTTTTACTTAGATATTTATAAAAGTGTACCACTATTGAGAATTTGAAAAGTACCGTGTTAGAAACATGCCAAATATATAAGAATTCTTCAGGAATTAACTTTCTGTTATATAAGAAAAAGTAAATACAACATACTTTTTGTTAAATATTATAAATGTATTCTTTATATATATATATATATATATATATATATAATTCAATTTTAGAAAGTGTTAAATTGTCCTCATTGATAAATCATTTGTTAGTTTGTTTTATTATAAATAAATAATAAAAAAATATATCAAGTAGAATATTTTGTACAAGGATGCGCTTCCTATTTGTAGTTATAAGAAAATGCTGTGAAATTGCTTTTAAAATTATTTACAAATAAATTTCCTATTTAGGATCATTTACAAAAAAAATTGTAAACTTCTAGCATAAGTTCGCTAAATTATTCGTAAACTATTTACTTAAAAAAAAAAAAAAAAAAAAAAAAAAAAAAAAACTTCTCGAAAAATTATTTCGAGAGAGGAAAAATTAAAATTGAAATGTCTCGTATCATTTTTAAACAATAAGGACTAAATTATGCAGAGATTTATCAAATTTCTCAGTTTATATTATTAAATTAAATTTCTAACAAAATTGTAATATTTCTTTATGTATTCCATATCTCTATTCATATATTTTTTCCATTCGTTTCTTAATAAAATATTGCAAATTTATTTTTTACAAAAAAAAAAAATAAAATAAAAAATATTATAACAAAAGAAAATTTTTCAAAAATTATATTTTTATTGAATTATATTATTGTTAAATTACATTAATCGTTTAAAGAAATACAAGTTTAGAATGAAATAATAATAATAAGAATGTCGCTTTTCATTTTTTATGTTATTGGAAATGACTATAAAATAAAAGAAAGTTGAAAATAGCTGTACGAAATGTTCGTTACAAGTTTGTTGGTTGAAAGTTGAATATTTATCTACACGTAGGCCAGAAACACAAAAACGATAAAAAATCTTATGGAATATATATCGCAAACGCAATTTAGTGGCATCCTACAGATCGCAATCCTACATGCCTACAAAGTGAAAGAGATGCGAGATAGGTCAAAAACAATGATAACACGGCGGTGCAAAAATAAATTTCTTTTTTCGAGCCCTAATACAATTCTTTCTGACTCTTGTGTGAAATGACCTCATGAATCCGAATATGACCACCATTCTGCCAAATCACCCCACCGCTTAATCGGGACGTCAACCCCCCCCCCCTCTCCCAATTTTTCACATTGTTCGGTAATTTTACGGCCATGAATTTGATTTGGAGAATGGAAAAGAACTATATTAAGACTTAAAAACAAAAAGAATATATATAATGCATAAATAATTATAATATTGATTGATTAATAAAATATAATAAATGTAAAATATAATTTCAATGACAGATCTCCCCCCCCCCCCACCCTAAATTTTCCCCTTAAAGCAAATGTTCATGTTTTAAAATTTTCCAACTCTGTAGCCCCTCAGATGATATTTAACAGTTAAAAAAATGCCCCCCACCTACAAAGCAAATTTATGGCAATAAAATTACCGAAAAGTGATAAAAATAGGGGGAGGGGGCTTAAAAAAAACGGCGGGAAATAAGGCAAAATGAGCGTTATATTCGAATTCAGGAGGTCATTTTACATAAGAATTTACAAAAATGGTGTTGGGGCCGATTTTCATGCAGAGCAGTGTAATTTATTCATAAAAACGAGTTACACAACACGAGTAACAGAAAGTTTTAAAGCAGATGTTGGAAGTTGTGGCCTGCAGATGTAATGCAGCTGTATATTCATCGCAAATTCCATGCACCTGTCGATGAAGGATCGCAAAAATGCTCGGCGTATGGGTAACAATATCACGACCTGCAACTATTCATGCCACCAGATCTATTTCTGATTCCACAGGAAAAAAAAAAAAAAAAGCGAAAGATAGATCTGGTAAACCAGGTGGCCACGGTTGCAAGTTAGCTTCCCCTTTAAGCCTCTATCAAACGAAGTTCCATAAAAAAGGCTTTAACACATACTATCTCATATACAGGTTTTTCATGAGGGAAACGGGTGAAATAGTACCATTCGATGCTTTTGCTTCACGTATATTGTTCTTTCGTGCGCTTTTGACTGTTTACATCTCATACGTTAGTTTCTAGCATGAACTCATCCAATCAGAGAATTGCGATTCCAGAGTATCCTCTGTACTCATTCCTTTCAAACCTCCAAGAGGTGAATTATCGCCAAATGTTGCTCTCGTTGTTTACAGTTGTGGATTTTGTTTATGCTTAAAAGTAACCCTTGATTGAGTTAAAGAAAGTCGTTCGTTAGCTTTGAGATGCATTATATTGTATTTCAGAATATACGTTCTACCATCTGATGTCACCTTAAGAGAGGTGCATATCCGCTGCTTATTTATTCGTGTAAAGATCCATCTTTCCTTACGCTCATACACCCAAAATACGTTTTCACCGATTCATCCTAGACAGCTTACCGAGACACCTCTAACGCCTCCTTGCATGTCTCAATTGGATTGCGCATGCGACTATATGTTAGGACATCTCTTTTGTACAATTTTAGATGTTATTTGAAAATTTGAAAAACTTTTTTTTCTTTTTAACTACAATTTAAATACAAATTTGATATATAATAATTTTTTAAATACAAATGTATATTTTTAAATATAATATATTATATAAAATCTTACTGAAAGGTTTTTATTATTATTATTGCAAGTTAAATACAATTTTTAAATATTATATTACATTTCTGAAAGTTAAGATACATAAATTATATTTTAAACAAATATTTATCAGGTCAAGTAAAGATTCAATCCAATTAAAAAAACTCCATATCTCTGTAAATTCTTAACAGAATAAATACCTTGATTTTCCGCTTTTAATGCAAATGCTTTGAATGTATTAAAGAAGATGATTCTTAACTATAACAAATTATTTTGATGGCGTTATCAAAGAATGTCAAAATTGAAAACTTTCTAAAGTCAAACATTTTTAATTAATTAAATCTAAAACTTGCTTCATCGCTTACTATTCATTTGCATTGCTACAAAGTTAATGTTAATAAAATTAAAGTTAAAATTAAGGTTAATAAATTTATTGAAATAACACATATAAAATATTTCTAAAAGGAAATTCATTTAAATCTAAAAGTTTACTATGCACTATAATAATTACAGATCTATATTTCGAAATATAACTGTGTGGATAATTTTCTAAATGTTATGTAATATTTATAAATTCTCTTTTAAGATTTAGGATCCAAACTAAACTTGAAAGTTATACTATTTTCAGCTATAACATTTATAAAATCAAAAATCAAAAATTTTATTTAATAAAACCTATTTTTTTTTCTTAATTTAAGCGTGTATTGCACTTAATTAAGATTACATTTTAAATTTTAAAATTATAATTAATAATAAATTTTAGGCTAAAACAACTTTTTAACTTATCATTTAAAAAAATATATACACTGCTCGACATTGAAAATGCAACACCAAGAAGGAATGATAATAACGGAATGAAATTTCTTGGACACATACATTATAGTATGAAGAACAATTGATTAAAATTTCAGGAAATTTGGAGTAATATGTACTGAGAAAACAGTACATAAAGCAGCGACCTCTGTGAGCAATAACAGCACATATCTGCCTAGGCATTGAATCGAACAGCGATTGGATGACATGTACAGGTAGAGTACTTCATGAAGCTTAAACACGATGCCACAATTCCTCGATCGAAGTTACTCGTGAGTGGTGGGGGGCCAGTCGTTTTTCAATGATAAAACAGTCATTTTCGTTGGTGAGCGATCAGGAGAACGCGCTGGCCAGAGCAACAGTCGAACACATTCTGTATCAAAGAAGGTCCGGACAATACAAAAAACTTGCGGTTGTGCATTATCTTGCTTAAATTTTGCGCTACGGAGGCCTCGAATACAGAACAGAGGGGCGGGCCTTAACTCATCAGAAATTTAGTGCCAGGAATACGAACATGAAGTAATTGAGACGTGTATCCATTGGGAACCCATAACATCATTGCAAATGATGGACAGTATGATGATGTCGAATCGCAGCTGGTAATGTGCATTATTCATAATGCCGTTAAATACGGATAAGGCAATCTTGATTCTGTAGACAGTATTGTGATTTGTCTGAAAGTGACTTCACGAATTCCTGCGTCCAGGTCCATCGTTGATCACACATTAATGGCGCCCATATCAGTGATGCAGTTTTAAGGGTAATCAGAATTTTGGTAGCCGCATACTGACTCACCACCTGGATTGATGGTATGTTGTACCATTGGATGCACGTCCCGGTCACCTCTTGTTTTCATTCCCGCCACTCCGAATATCAGCCATTACATTTCTGACGAGTTAAGGCTCATAGCTCTGCCCTATGTTCAAGGCCTCCGAAGCGCAACATTTAAGCAGGACAATGCACTGCCGCAAGTTGTCCATATTGTCTGGACCTTCATTGATGCCGAATGTGTTCGACTGTTGCTCTGGCCAGCGCGTTCTCCTGATATCGCACCAATGAAAATGACTATTTAATCGTTGAAAAGCGACTGGCCCCCACCACTCACCAGTAACTTCGATCGATGAACTGTGGCATCGTGTTAAAACTTCATGAAGTGCTATACCCGTATATGTCATCCAATCTCTATTCGATTCAATGCCTAGGCAGATATGTGCTGTTATTGCTCACAAATGTCGCAGCTTTATGTGCTATTTTCTCAGTACACATTACTCCAAATTTCCTGAAATTTTAATCAATTGTTCTTCCTACTATAATGTATGTGTCCAACAAATTTCATTCCGTTATTACCATTCCTTCTTGGTGTTGTATTTTCAATGTCGAACAGTGTATATTATTTAATCATTTGTTTATTTCTTCTATTAAAAGACATTTTGTGTAGGAATAATCGAATTCCTTTATTATATGTTCTAGAATATTTTACAAAATTACTTCCAAAATTAAAATAACCTGAAAAAGTATTCTGACATTAATTTCATAGAGAAATATTAGTAAGATAATTTTGGGAAAGATTGGGAAAATTGCTTACCTATTGAATAAACCACTTCCATTCGAAAGACACTAATACATATTGTATATGATTTTTAAATAGCTTGTATGTTTATACATATAAAAATATTCTTTGCGTAGTCTAGAAATGGATTAACATTTCAATCATTATAGTGAAATACTGTTTAAAATTCTAAAATAATAATAATAATAATTATTTTTTTTAAGCACAAAAAATTTAGAACTTTACATAAAAAAAAACTTTATATTTTTATATTAGTATATATATATATATATATATATACTATACAGGGCGCGAAATTTCCGCTCGCCAGCTCGCCATTGGCGAGTAGAATTTTTACTGTGGCGAGTAAAAATTTGGTCTAGTTATAGATAGAATTCTTATACGATATGGTGATAGAAAACATTCTTTTTATAGATTTAAGTATGGTAAAATCTTGCCATCTTATAACCTCATATTTAACCTCTCCTCTTTAGTTTCTTGGAGAGCCGAGTCTGTGTGTGCGCTGCCCAAGATCGCCCCAGCCTGGGAAAGGAAAAATGCTTAGTGCATACGGTGCATACATAAAAGTTTTGATCTCTTTTCGTTTCTCCTACTGTGATTTCTCCAAGCAGAGTGAGAATAGAAGAGCAGAGAGCCTGTTTGCCCGTCTCCCACTATCCGAGAGAAGAGATATGCTAAAGTTTGCCTTTGTGGTATTGTCACATGAAAATGAGCCCGAGCCCTTTTAAAGATACTGCCTATGTTTATTTTGTTGAATAATGCTCAAAAAAACAGTTCATATTTTCCAGTTTTTTACTGAAACGCAAATGGTTTTCGCTTGTAATGACTTGTAAGCAACGATTATATCGAAAAAGTTATTCCGAAATGAGCTATTTCAAATGACAACAATGAACAAATTATACACATCGGCATTCTGTCTGATTACAAAAATAAAATGTACGAAAAAGACATGTCTAATTTAAAAAGTTAATTAAATAAATAGATAAATAAGGAAGTTTAATCTTTCATAATAAAAAGATTTTCACAGGATATTGTTTAACAAAGAATTTTTCTTCTTCTAATTTTCTTTAAGGACTCTTTGCATTTATCTTATTAGATATTTTAATCTTTTTCAAATCTCAAATACAATACATTATAATAATTTTTAATTATAGATGATTATGAAACATGACACACTTTTAATATATATAATTTTAGACATATTTGTGAAAACCTTTCAAATAGTTAGGAAAAATAAAAAATCCAAAATGCGTAAAAAAAAAAAAAAAAAAAAAATGACAACCCTATTTTGTGGCGAGTAAAACTTTTTTTTGGCGAGTGTAACCTGAGTTGAAATTTCGGGACCTGTATATACTATTTCATCGTTGTGCTACAGTTAACCTGATCTGTCATTGGACTGGAGATTCTTCACAAATGTTCGTTACATTATTAGTTACATTATTCACAATCATATTTAAGATAAACATCAATGGCTCATTTTCATTCATCTGACAAGCATTGTATGTATCTAGCACTTTAGAATTTAGACGTTTTGACAAATATTTACAGAAGGTTTTAATGGATTCTCTAGTAAATTCGTGATTATGATGATCATTTCATGCCACATATATTTCGGCGAAGACTTTTCCCTTAAGGCAAAAGAGTTACACGAAACAAAGGAAAGATATATTTGGCAACATTCCGTAAAATTATTATTTTAGTTTTAGTATTATGTATGGTTTTCAAATCAGTGGAGTGTCGTTTTCAGAAAACTTGTCATACAACGTAAAAAAAAAAAAAAAGAAAAACTGTGATCAGAATATGTATAAAAAAAAAAAAAAAAAAAAAAAAAAATCTTAAGGATATGTAATGGAATGTGAAAATGCCTTACTAAACACTTTTTATGAGCGTACCGAATCGTTAAACCTTAGGGTGACAGACTACTTTTTAAAAATAAATTTCAGAATAAAAAAAAAAGAAAGAAAGAATGCATGTACATTTTTTTTGTATGTATGTGTGTGTGTGTGTTAACTGACATGATATTACTCTATTCCTTAAAAATATTATTTTGGTTTATTACGAAATATTTTTTTTTCGGGTTATTTTTTTTAATTCAAGGGTGCTTTCACATTGAGCTATGGATATCTCAATTACAATAACCCAATAACCTTCACCTTTTTAATTTTTACATTCAGTGAAACAAAACATTCAAATTAAGAATCTGAGCTAAAAAGTGTTATTTATTTTAATAATAATGTATTTAGTTAATAATTAAATTTGCAATAAGAAATTACCATTGAAATTTTTATATTTCGCAATCTTTTTTTTTTTTGGGGGGGGGGGGGATGAACAGAATTTCTTATCTTTATTTATAGAAATTTAATTTTTCCGACTGAGTGAAAATAATGCCTGGACCGGGACTCGAACCCCGGATCTTTGACTTACAAGGTCAAGGCTCTACCAATTGAGCTATCCAGGCCGACATCCCGGTCAGCATTATTCACTCAGACAACCTTTTAGGCAGAAACAATCTGGTCTATCATTTAGATAGCTCAACAGAAATAAGCCGCAGGAAATGGAAAACACCATTAAACAATGGGAGAATGAAATACAATTTTTTTAATAAAATCACACAATTAACTGTGGAAGAAAATCATATTTATAGAAATTTAATTTTTCCGACTGAGTGAAAATAATGCCTGGAACGGGACTCGAACCCCGGATCTTTGACTTACAAGGTCAAGGCTCTACCAATTGAGCTATCCAGGCCGACATCCCGGTCAGCATTATTCACTCAGACAACCTTTTAGGCAAAAAGGTTGAAGGCAAAGAAGAAAAGTTAGGCAAAGAAGAAAAAAGTTTAGTTCATACAGTCGGTAACAAAAGTGTCCGAACACTAGCAAAAATTCCTATGTAAAAAAAGTGTACTCCATACGCTTTTGTTAAATAAATCCTTATCGAACCATGTTCTTACACTCACTAAGAACAGAATTACACAAGGATTTATTTAACAAAAACGTATGAAGTGTACTTTTTTTACATAGGAGTTTTTGCTAGTGTTCGGACACTTTTGTTACCGTCTGTATATGCATTCTTTCTTCTTCTTCTTCTTTTTTTTTTTTTTTTTTTTTTTTTTTTTTTTTATTCTGAAAGTTGAACGAAAATTTTCTTTATTTACATGTTTTTAAAAGTAGTCTGTACCCTTAAATCTATATTGCATAATGTAATTTCTAATCGATAGAATTACCTTAAAAGAAACCTAAGAATGTATAATGAAAAGTCTGGTGTAAAACCTGATTTAAAAACTGAAAATTTTGGCAAGCATTTTTTTACGGTTGACAATGCTGCATATATCGTCGCCAATTCCAAATGTATTGCTTAAGTGTGACGTATAATCCACTCAAATTCATCCACTCATTTCGTTAGAGTACTTGGAGTTTTAGAGTTGTGGTGTTTAAAGTCAATTTTATAGTTCAATTCAGTAAATTAGGAACACTTCTGAAAAAAATTGGACAAAAGTATGGAATGTCGATTAATTAATTTAACTAAATGTTTTTCTGAGACAATACTCTAATAAGTTTGTTTTGAGATTTCATATTTTACGCGTAATCTTAGTAACTGTTGAATTAAAACGGTTGGCAATGCTGCATGTATCGCCGCCAATTCCAAATGTATTGCTTAAGTGTGACGTATAATCCACTCAAATTCATCCACTCATTTCGTTAGAGTTCTTGGAGTTTTAGAGATGTGATGTTTAAAGTCAATTTTACGGTTCAATCCAGTCAATTAGGAACACTTCTGAAAAAATTTGGACAAAAATATGGAATGTCGATTAATTAATTTAACTAAATGTTTTTCTCAGAAAATACTCTAATAAGTTTGTTTTGGGATTTCATATTTTGCGAGTAATTTTAGTAACTGTTGAATTAAAACGTATTTTGTCAGGATTTATTAAGGGTGAGACCTTATTCAAAATAAATTCTTTAGAGATAGTATTTATGAAATGTCGTATTCAAAATCAATGTCACATAGCAGAATTTGCTAAGAGAAACCTTCTTCTGTTGAATCTTAGTTCTGCCTCGTATATATGTTTTTTGCTTTGATGTTTCAGTTCTACCTTTTAATTTTCAAAATAATAATAATAATAATAATAATATCCTGGATTTTTTTTTTACGTTTTTGAAGATTTGAAACATTTTGAACTTATAGAACTGTAACTGTGTAATAAAAACAAATTATGATATTACGTACCCTGAACAAACTTTCAATAACGTTATTAAAGCTATAACAAGTACAGTTTGTACGATGCATCAAGCAAGTGTAAAATATGCAATATCTTACTCTGCACTATAAAAGCTTCTAAAAGGAACCCGTGGGGGAAAAATGTATCTCAAGGACGATCTACTGCAATTCCATTTGAAAAATAGTAACAACTGTAAAAGGGCTAAAAAAAATTTATAAATGTAGAGATTGAGTCTCAGTTAGAAGAGAAAGTTAATCTGTACAGAGTTAGTCTGTAGCTATGTTAAAAGTATCAACATCCTTACTCCATTTAAAGATGGTATACCTGGAAAGGATTTGTTCATATACTTTAAAGTGATGTATAAACTTTCTAAAAAATGCGAAAGACATTTGAGTACGCACGAAAGAAAAAGAAAATTCAGAGCACTTTTTTCAACTTGGTCCGAAGAAAACTATACTTGTTGGTTGAAAAAAAAAAAAAAAAAAAAAAAAAAAAAAAAAATAGAATGACAACTGAATCAGCTCGACAGAATTTTACTGTACTTATTGACAATAACTCAGATGGAGAAAGGCTTCCTTTGCTGAAAGATTAAAAAAATAAATAAATAAACGTTTGGAATACGTGAACGGCATAGCAACAAACTTAATCAAACATGCTTTACTCTGCACGGACTGATGGGGGAGTGGGGTCTGACATTTTTAAAAATTATTTTACAAAATAGTTTTTTAAATTGCGTGGTTTTAGTAGACCCATTCTTTTGATTTATGATGGACACACAACACATGCTGAGGAAAATTTTACTCAAATTGTCATTGTTAATCACATGGTTATACTAAAAGTTCCTCCACAATAAAGTCACACTCTCCAAACGATTGACTTAGCACTTTTTAGAAGCCTAATATTTCCTTTGAATTAGAAGTTAACTCGATAGCAGCAAGAGGTCAAGTTATTAAAACCTCACTTTTTAGTGATAAAAAACCAATGCAGGGAATGAAGCATCGCCAACACTTATCAAAATGCAAGAAAATTTTTTTGTAGAGAAGTAATTGATAAAAATAAGTAAGTCTATACGAGACTATATTTAGATACTAAAAAAAATTGTAAACCTAATTCAGACTGTGCAGTAGAAATTACCTCAACCATATCCGTTGTACCAACAGTGTCTAAGTCATCTATCGTAGCTAGTACACTTACACCACAAACACAGAAAAACTTTAAATTGACACTTCATTAGCATTTTTACTACAACCAGTTGAGATACTTAAAAATCAAAAATGTTCCAGATTCAAGAATATTTCTACTCTATGAAAACTCTATATACATACCTTTTAATATTCTTAATAGGGGTACAGTAGACAAATGTTATTTTTTCCCTAAACCATGGAACTACAAAACAAAAAAGTTTCACCCCTTTACACGATTAAATTTAACTTAAAACATTTTTAATTAATTTCAAGTTATAATCCATAAACATTCCACTATTTATTGTAAAGATCAGTTAATGTAACAATTACACCACAACATACAAAAAACAATTCTTACTTGTGAAAATAAATAAACATATAAAGTGTTTTTCTTTTAATTATTAAACTTAAAAATACAATTAGTCTACTGTTTGCAAATGCAGAATCTCACTTTTATTTTATTTTATGTTAAATATTAATAATTTTTGTTCTTAAGAACAATATTAACTGAATTCGCTTCTTTATTTTTCTATATCAAGTGAATAACATTTTTTGAATATTTCGAAAATCACTTTATATATATATATATATATATAATTATAATTTTATTATTATATAAAACAAATTCCGGAATTCGTCTATCTTTATTTATATTTTCGGAAGCTATCTAAATACATTCATAAAGTTTTGACCGTATATTTTCGTATTGAGGTTCATTTTTCTTAACAGGAAATCACAATTAATTATTTTAAATAACTTAATATTTCATGATATATAATTCCTAAATGCATTAAATTCCATTATTTTCTAACTTTAGAACGAATAGTTGCAGCATTTTAATAAAGATGACATATGACTATAACATGTTATTTTGATAGCACCATTAGAGAATACCTAAACCGATTAGCTTTCTAATGTCAACTCACGTTACTAATTAAATTTTAAAATTACTTTAGCATTAAAGTTTCATTTAACTTTATATCAGACTTTGAGATCTCAAGAAAAGATTGTTTGAATTACTTGTACATTGATTAAATGTTTTTAAAAGTGTAAAGTTCTTAAATAAACATGCCTTAAACGTGGGCAAACTTTTATAATTCAAAAGCGTATTTGAATTACAAAGATTGTGTTAAAACTAAATGTGTTTCGATTTTTAACTTAATTAAACGTTTGAATTCATTAAACCATCTGGAATTTCTCGATGAAAGTTATTTCTAGTAGGCGCATTTTGTTTTTTATTAGAATGAATCAAAATGTATAGATTTTAGTCGCGTTTATAAGTGGTAAAAAATTTTCATACGGATATCATTTTATATATTGCAATTTTAAGCAACAATTAACCGAACAATGTATTCGCTGGTCGACAGGAGATGTTGGGTTCGAACGTAGGTTGCACTCGCCAGTCTACCTGTTTGAATCATTCATAAATTTTCTATTATACTCTCTTGAATACAGGCTAAGGTATATTCTTAGAAAGGTTTGCAACGCTTTTCATTATGGTCCTAGTACAAACAGTACTACCAATCCTATTATAAGGAATTCTGTCTTTTTTTTTTTTTTTTAAGCAAACAATATGCATTTAATAGAAAGATATTAAAACTTCTTCACACACCATAAATTTTAAGTCAGCACAACCGGTTTCGAAAGGACGTAGCCTTTCTTCATCAGGTACAAACACGTGCTACTGCCTTGGAGGCAAAAGCAATACTGTTGCAAAAATATAAATAAAATAGAATTACCTGGAACACAGGATCGTGATGAAACTAGAGAAACCCAGAATGAGATTAATCACCAAAAACTAAATTCAAAAACAATTGAATTTAGTTATTTTTGAATTTAGTTTTTAGTGATTAACCTCATTCTGGGTTTCTCTAGTTTCATCACGATCCTGTGCCCCAGGTAATTCTATTTTGTTTATATTTTCGCAAGTTTTTGAATCCAGTCTTGCTTTTGCCTCCAAGGCAGTAGCACGTGTTTGCACCTGATGAAGAAAGGCTACATCCTTCCGAAACCGGTTGTGCTGACATAAAATTTATGGTGTGTGAAGAAGTTTTAATATCTTTCTAATATGCATTTTTTTTTTTTTTTTTTTTTTTTTTTTTTTTTTTGTTAAATACAAGTACTGTTAAAAACATTTTAAGCTAAATACTTGCTAAATATTATTTATTGCTATTATAGGTATTTAGAATTTCGAAATCGCATATTCTTTCCCAATTGCCTGTCTTATGTTCATTATTATAAATTTGCTAAAGTAATATTATTTCCTCTTCTAAAGGTTTCTTTCACATAGACTTTTATAGGGTTTTTTTGCATCTTAAAAAAATCTCAAAAAAATCTGTTAACTATCAATTTTTATTCGTTTCGAATTCAACAAAGACGAAATGCGTTTATGACTTCGGTTTGTTTGTCTATATGTATGAAAAGAAAATTTAAATTCGGAATGAACAAATACTTATTGTAAGATAACGTATATTGGCCGAAATGTGGCTCTACTATTAATTTCTGTGGTTTCTCAGATGACAGCATCTATTGGGGAAAATTGCACAGAACCGCATATGTAAAAGGTAATTGTGAGAAGATATATTGATTAAATTTTTTCTGATAACCAGCAGGTAGTGCTGTTATATAAAATAATGTAGAAAAAATATTCGATTCATGAAAATGTTCAATCTTCTGGTTTTCTGTGAATTTACACATTTTGAGATGTCCTAAACATGATTCGGCTCTTTTTAGAAAATGACTGTCTGTGTGTGTAAATGATGTGTTAGAAAATATTTGTATTTCACAAAAGACAAAATTTAATCAAGATTGATATTTGGTTAACTTGATTTAAGTTGGGGATATTTAACTTTTGGAATACATCGACGAATAAATAGCTCTGCTACGCTGTGATTCGTCCCAGATAAATGAAGCTTAATCTTAGCTTATGTTTTGTATGAAACATCAATCTTGATATAAAAGCTGATATTACGTATATAAAACAATACAGCTTCACCGTATGTGCAAATCGGCTGGCACTTGGCAATACTCTGCTATAATTTTGTTTACTAGAAGACAATATCTCAGTTTCTATGTTATATAAGCTCACCATACTTGACATGTGAGATAGTATGTAAAAACTTGCGTTTTCAGATTAGGTGCACATCGGACGAAAGGTGGCACTGCTGTGCTGCAATTAATTTTCAATTACGGAAAAACTATGTCTCAGCTTCTTTGTTAGATATATGCAAGAAACTCGTTATGTAATTTATTTATTTATTTATCTATTTAATTTTTGGATATATTCTAAGAATACTGTTTACACGGAACTTTTGAATTTCTATATTTATTATTTAAAGCTTACTTAAAAATTAGTAGAGTTTCGACCACTGGTCGATACTTGTATTATAATCGTATTCCACTACTTATATTTAAGTTTCTTCGTATCTGTTAAAAGTTCTTCATCTTCGTCATCTATATCTGATGACCTTTATCTATATCCTATGGATATAAAAATCATTTATAACACTGTCGTTAACATTTTTTAAAATTTTATTTTCACTTTTAGGAAATTCGAAGTTGTAAAATGTTTACTTGTTTTCTTTCTTTCTTCTCTTTTTCATTTTCTTTTCATTTTCTTTTCTTTTCTTTCTTTCTTTTTTTTTTTCTTTTCTTTTTTTTTTCTTTTTTTTTTTTTTTTTTTTTTTTTTTTGAATTTATAAACTGCTGAAAAGAAACTTAATATAGAAACGTACTTTATTTTTTATTTATAACCTTAATATTATTAGATTGATTGTTGTTGGTTATGGGTTTAAGGCCGATTGACTACACTAGGGTCCTAGGCCTATAGTGGGCATGCCCTCTGTGGGGGTCTTTCTAAGGGGTCATAACCCGTACTTACATGAGTTTCAGAGAAAACCACGGAAAAGCCTGACACTCTAGGTCGATAAGCGCGACATGGGATCGATGTACCGGCTTTGAGCGCAGAATCGCTCGGCCGCTGGTGGCCCCTAATATTGAAAGGCGTTTTTAATTTCATCAGATTTTTTTTTTCCAGAAGTAGGTACATATACTAGAAATTTTAAGATAAATTGGTTCTGAATTTTATGTACAAAAGTTAAGTTTTTTTTGTTGCATCCAATAGTTTAAAAGTAATAACAATAATAATAATAATTATTATTATTATTAAAGATTATAAAACGTTTAATAAAATAGAGAATTTTCTCTAATAATAGATTGTTTTCTACAGTATTAATGATTTAGAACCTAAAATCAAATTACTATACATTTGTTAATTTATTCTCTTCCAAATTTACACAAAGTAAACAATTTACAAGCTTCGTAAAATTACGTTTATTGCAAACTTGCAGAAAATATTTATCTTGAAACATATACGCTGAATTTGCAAAAATAAAATGATGAAAACACTTCATTTCAGATTTTAAGAGAGACAATTTGGAGTGATAAAAGAAAGAGTTCGTTGTGTTAGACGAGAAAGTTAAATTTTAAAACTAATTAATTAAATGCAATTTGCTAATTTAAATCTCTCCTAAAAGCTGAAAATGGATTACAAAAAAAATAATTTTCTTGTTGACTATGTTGTAAATAAAATTAATTAATTTTAAATTTGCTTATAAAATTTTAATTTTATAAAAAATTATATGAACATAGAAATAACAAAGTCTAAAGCAAGTGTACTATGACATTTATTTATAAATGAGTAATGAATATTTTATTTTTATTAACCCTTTGAGTGCTATGGACGCACATATGCGTCCAGCGAACGTCATTATTATAGACTATGGACGCAAATACGCGCTTAGTAGATGCTATCAGTATAGACTATGGACGCATATACGCACCCGGCAAAAATGATCAGTGTACTATGCAACACTCGCATAAAGCGCGTCCGCGATAAGAATGAAACAATCGTCAGCGCCAACCGCGCGCCGTCCGTATGGACCGCATAGGCCGCGAGTATTCAGCACTCAAAGGGTTAATAAGCGAAGAAATGAATAAGATATATATATATATACACAAATAAATGTTTAAAAAGTGTATTCTTTGAAATTTACATTATTTATATATATATATATATATTTAGTTTTTGTGTTTTGCTTGCACACATTTGCTTGCACAAGTTCTTCTTACACACATAATTTTCCATAGTTTAATAGTTTTATTATCAATAATTCAAATCAGTTTTACAATCATGCGTTTCAAATAACTCGAAATTTTGTTCTATATTGCCATGTTAAAAATTTAGAAAAAATTGCGTCACAGAGCCACTTATTGAGCGACTGATCACCAAGTCTCATCAGCACCACTTTAGATCAAAGGCTCAAATTAATACAATATTTGGTTGAATTTCCTTTATTAGTTCGGGAGATACAGCTCACAGAATATTTGCGATACACACAGAGACAAACAGACTAGCAGACACACAGACAGACACTTTCTAAAAAGAGTCAAATCACATTCAGGACATCTCAAAACTTGTAAATCTGTCAAGAACTGGTGTCCGAAAATTTTCACGAATCCAACACTTTCTTGTTATATGTAAAATCTTTAGAATCTGTAATTTCAAACATATTTCGATTCAGAATTTATTTAAACATCTTCGCTCACAACAATGATATAAATCTTCTGTAACATTTCATTTATTGTGATACATTTAAATTCTTACAAATAACAGAGATCGTAGCTTTTACATAGCAATCTGTGATGCCATTAATCGAAGAAATATTATGCAAATATTTGATTAATTATTTAATTAATTATTTTTTTTTAATGGGTTTTATTCGCAACGTCTGTTCTGCTTCCTATAATAACAACCATTAACGTAAACCACTCTTACTTAACAAAATTTAATATTTCATAGTTTAATAAATGTAACCAAATGTTTGTGTTAATTGATTTTATATGTGTTTTTCGTTTCCTTAAAACGTACATGTATTCCATTATAGGATTAGGCACATGCAATTACGTTTATTTATTTATTTTTATTGTAAACTTACAATTGTCTTCTTAATGCATGCTAAATTCTACCGGCTGATATAAGTATATATATATATATATATATATATAAAACTATTGTCATTAATTTATATATATATATATATATATATATATATATAAGTTTAAAGATTACAAAAACCAAAAAGGTTAGAAAAATCAAAAGCAGAATTACAAACCAATGCCCAAAATTACAGCAAAAGGAAATGCAAAACTTAAATGTAACAATATATAAGCAAATGAATGAAATAAATTAAATTAAACCCCAAAAAACACTGAGGTCTTCATCAGGGAGGCCCCTCGGTGTAGGGGTGAAAGAGAAGTTTCTGAAAAGACAGTAGCAATTTGCTAATAACTATCCTTAGCCCCCCAACTTCTCACCAAACAGAAAAGCACCATTAACTGAAGAGAAATCAAACACAATGTATATAATGTATAAAATTACAAAATTGCAAAAGGTATAAAGTTACATCTATTCATTTAAAAATATATACAGTAATATAAGGAATTAAGTTTTTTTGGGATTCAATTTCATTTATTTCATTCATTTGTTTATATATATTAAGTAATGTAAAAATAAATCAATTTTAAACACCGCAATACTTATTATTACAGTTTTATTTTTTATTAAATAAGCGCAAGATTCTAGAGTAATATTTCTCGTATTGCTTTTTATTTTCCTTTTATTTTCTTTTTTTCAAGTAAGTTGCATTAATAGTTCGAAATAGCACATCTTGTACAACCACAAAAATCCCTGATACAATATAAAATCACTATGAAAGATTTTTCTTTTAATCAAGAATTCTGAATATTATTTTATCATTGTTATGTGATAGTCCAAGCGGCGGCTGCAAAAAATTGACTTGATAAGGTATGAAGCTGATCTTTTTTCTATAGATAGAATGGTCACAATTTAAACGATTTTCGAACCCCACAAGTGTGAAGATGAAACCGGTGCTAAAATGTAGAGATTAATATGTTCTTTAAAATGGCATAGGGTTGCCTGGTCAAAACCGTCAAGTTTCAGAGGTTGCCTCGGTAATAGGGGTCAAATTTAAACGATTTTCGAACCCCACAAGTGTGAAGATGAAACCGGTGCTAAAATGTAGAGATTAATATGCTCTTTAAAATGGCATAGGGTTGCCTGGTCAAAGACGTCAAGAAACAGAGGTTGCCACGAAAATAGGGGACGTACTTGGGGATTTATTTACCCAAGTAAAAATTGATTTACCCAAGTGTAAAGATGAAACCGGTGCTAAAATGTAGAGATTAATATGGTCTTTAAAATGGCATAAGGTTGCCTGGTCAAAACCGTCAAGACCCGGAGGTTGCCTGGAAAACAGGGGTCAAATTTAAACGATTTTCGAACCTCACAAGAATAAAGATGAAACTGGTGCTAAAATGTAGAGATTAATATGCTCTTTAAAATGGCATAGGGTTGCCTGGTCAAAGCCGTCAAGAAACAGAGGTTGCCACGAAAATAGGGGACGTATTTTGCGATTTATTTACCCAAGTAAAAAGTGATTTACCCAAGTGTAAAGATGAAACCGGTGCTAAAATGTAGAGATTAATATGCTCTTTAAAATGGCATAAGGTTGCCCGGTCAAAACCGTCAAGACCCGGAGGTTGCCTCGAAAACAGGGGTCAAATTTAAATGATTTTCGAACCTCACAAGAATAAAGATGAAACTGGTGCTAAAATATAGAGATTAATATGCTCTTTAAAATGGCATAGGGTTGCCTGGTGAAAACCATCAATTTTCAGAGGTTGCCTCGATAATAGGGGTCAAATTTAAACGATTTTGGAACCCTACAAGTGTAAAGATGAAATCGGTGCTAAAATGTAGAGATTAATATGCTCTTTAAAATGGCATAGGGTTGCCTGGTCAAAGCCGTGAAGAAACAGAGGTTGCCACGTAAATAGGGGAAGTATTTTACGATTTATTTACGCAAGTAAAAAGCGATTTACGTAACTGTAAAGATGAAACCGGTGCTAAAATATAGAGATTAATATGCTCTTTAAAATAGCATAAGGTTGCCTGGTCAAAACCGTCAAGACCCAGAGTTTGCCTTGAAAATAGGTCAAATCTGTCAAGTAAAGCAGTCAACCACAAAAAAATAGGCGTGTTTTGAAGATTTCTTAACGAAGTGTAAAAAAATACGAATAGCATTAACAAAGAAAATGAATAAGCATGAAATTATATGAATATTTGAAAGGTGTAGCTGGTTCCAGAATGTACAGCGTAGGAGTTATTTTAAAATGGCATATGTTTGCCAGGTAAAACTCGCAAAGAGATAGCGGTCAGTCTCCAAAAAGCTAACGAATATTAAAGGTGTTTAACACAAAGTGAAACACACATGAGGACTATTTAAAAAAGGTTAAACACGAAATGAATAATATATAAAAGATGAAATTGCGAGCTAAATGTAGAACATACAACACTTTTCAATTTGCTTACGATTGTGCTTCAAACCTGTCAAGGTATAGCGGTCAGCTTAGGAAAGGAAGCGAATTTCAATATTCGTTTATTTTATTTGTTTAGTGATATAAGAGATTTTAAAGCAAAAAGAAAATTAAATTATAATGCGTGACCATTCTTTTTCTAATGTGTATGAAACTAATTTCAGCTCACGAGCTCGTTTTTTCCCCATTTTTCAATACTTAAAATATTCAAATTGTGTCAATGTATTGAGAAGATAAATTCCCTGAAGAAATGTATGCGGCATCTTTGTAGAATTTTATACGAAAATTTTGGGTTGTGCCGATTTTGTTATATTAAAAATTTGTCAATTTTAGAAAATTTTCTCAATTAATTTTTTTATATCTAATTAAAAATAATCAATAATACCTTCTGCAAATTAATTATGGGTACAAATAAAGCGAAAAACGTTTTTAAAAAATTCATAAATTTTTCGCGTTTCTTAATAACCATGAATTAATTAATGAAATTGAAATTTGTAAATCTTGCCGCAAATCTGAAATAAGAGATTTTTTTTTTTTTTTTCATTTCATTTAATTATTTATTTTGTTTACTAACAGAATTTTTTATTATGAGTTTCTTGGGCATTATTATCTTCATTTCTGTTAACTTTTGCGGGCGTATTTTCTTATCTGTATCCGCATGCTACATTTTTAATTTTTACTATTAATTCGTTGTTTTTATGGGAAATTTTCGAACAGTTTCATTACAGTTTATTTATTTATTTTTTCTTTTTTGAATACTTTTTATATTTTTTCTTCACATTGTACAATAAACCCTTCAAAATTATTATTATTTTTTTTTTATTTCGAGGCAACCACTATTTTTCGAGATTTTCAACTGGCAACCCCATGATACTCTAAAGAGAATATTATTCTCTATATTTTATGAACGGTTTTATTTTTAAACTAGCAGGCTTTGCCCGCTTTGCTGGTCGTTATATCGAAATGAATTCTCAATATTTCATATCACTAATAATAAAAAAAAAATCCCCCCCCCCCCAAAAAAAAAAGAAAGAAGAAAATCAGTCAAAGTGTAAGTTAAAGTTCTCGCTACCTTGGGTAGCGGTTTTCCGCCTCCCCACACTTTTCAAATCTCGAGCCCCAATGCCTTCAGCAGTACCTTATCTATTTTTTACCCCCCTTCCCATACGGATAATTTAGAAAGTTTTGCAAAATTTCCTCCCATCAAAGTGCATATTCCGTACACTTAATCAACACCTAGTCATCAAAATTCATCATTCTAAGGTAATCTAGAGTATATTTAAGCCTGTAAACGTGTTTTTTGCTCTGCCAGCCCAGAAGAGGAAGGCGTGGTAATTTCGCGAAATCCCTTTATAGTGCAACTTGCATACACAAACCTAACCAGACATGAAAAAAAAATCGAGATGCTGAGATTATTTGAAGCAAAATTATGTTTTAAAACGTGTTTCAGCCCCCCTCCCCCCCCCCATGCACATGAAGAAGGGAAGGCGGAGGGAATTTTGCAAAATTTCTTTATACTATGAGTTAGACATACATATAACCGACCCACACATCAAAAATCGCCTTCCTAAGATAATTTAGCGCATAGTTACACATGGATACATGTTTTTTGTTCCCCCCTCCCAAGACTGGTAGGGTTGAAATTCACAAAACCCCTTTATAGTGTGTGTGTTGAGTACCCGTAACCAACCGACATATCAAAAAATCGCTTTCCTGAGGTACTTAGGAACAGAGTTACTCTTAAAAACGCGATTTTGCCCCCACTCCGCCCGTAAAGGAGGGAGGCAGAGAGAAATTTTGCAAAATTACTTGATAGTGCGTGTTGAGAATGCATAACCAACCCACACATAAAAATTAATCTTACTTTGATAATTTTAAGCAAGGTTATGCTTGGAAAGTCTTTATTGATCTCCCTTCCTTAAGGGAGAAAATGGGGAAATTCTCAAAATCCCGTTGCAATGGGTATTGGATAGGCGTAAATAAGCCACACACTAAAAATTGTGGCCTCAGCTCCTATGGATGTCTTCGGACAAATTTTACCCGCTTGGCTGGTCACTATATTTAACAAAATTCTTTTCTATATCGCTTTATAGATAAAAAATAAAAATAAAATTCATTGAAATTGCTCAAAAGCTCGCTTCCGGTGTGTGTCACTATTGCATGCGTCAATGCCATACCAGTGGGCTTCCACTTTTGTGCTTATCAAATGACAATTTCGAAACAGACAGTATCGAATAAATTGAAGTATCCCTTTTATATCTGAATTTTAATTATTTTTGAACAACACTGTATGTACTGTACATAACATTTACTTTTACGTTATTTCCTATATTTATTTGATTTTTCCGGTCGACCATGCAATGACAGCAATTTCACGTCAAATGTAATATTACAATATGCTGTGAGACAAATAACTTTTTGTGGCTATATATATTTCATAGTTAGTTAACAGTGGTTGGTATATAGAAAAGTAAATAAATATTTAACCTTATCGTGGTACAGGCTTATTAAAGCTCCCCTTGGAAACTTTTGAATTTTTGTCACCATTAAAAAAAGAAAAAAAAAAATACGTACATAATTTATGAGATTACTGTTTCTGTTTCTTTCTTTCTTTCTATTTTTTCCCCTCAGTATTTTATAATTTATATGCTTTATGGGCTACTTGGCTTAAAGTGGCTATCACGAAAGTAGACTCCTTGGCGAAAAATGTCGTATCTGCTTCAGCATCAAAATTTGAAAAAATGCCCTGCATTATGAATAAGTAAAGCTGAATATAATGCTGAATTAGCTTTCATACCAAACGTATTATACGTGCCAATAGATAAATAAATAAAAACTCTATTAAAAAGAAATCTAAAATTGAGGTATGTTAAAAAAGATTATGAAACAAAATTTTAAGAAATATGTTAGATTTTTAATATTATAATTTAATTTTAATAATGACGTCATTTTGTCATAGCCTAAGCAAATTTATTATTTAGTACTTCTTTTACTATTCGAGTGAAAATATTTTTTATTATATGTCGTAAAATAAATCAACTCGAAATCCTTTTTGGCAACAATTAAAAATTAAAATAATTATTTTTAAAACTTTATTATAGAAGACATGTCTATATTATTTACAGAAGATATAATATAGATAACGTTTTCCTTCCTTTCCCTCCTCTTGGGGACTGAATTTTTAAAATTCCATAAATTGGTATTTGTGTTAGCTATATTTTAAAGCAAAAATTTTACGAATATCTGTTTTTTTTTTTCTTTGAGATATAAAGACTTTTGTAAAATCACGTTTTGCGCCCTGCCCCCCATTAGGGGCCGAGTTTCAAAAATTTCAGAAATTGGTTTTTAGGTTTTTATGTTAGCTATATTATGAAACAAAAATCTCACGTATATCTGTTTTTTCTTTGAGATATGAATGTTTTTTTTTAAGAAATCACTTTTTGCGCATGCGAAATCACATTTTGCCAAGCATCCCCTCTTGTGGACCGAATTTCCAAAATTCCAGAAATTAATTTTTAGGTATTTGTTTTAGCTATGTTTTAATGCAAAAATTTTACAGATATCTGTTTTTTTCTTTGAGACATGACGGTTTCTGTAAAATCACGTGTTTCCCTCCCACCCCCCTTGTGGGACGAATTTCACAAAATCCATTCTTAGGGAGTGCTTACACTACATGTTCTAAAATCTGACCCAGTTTTGAGTCAGTGACTCCAGTAGATTTTTCTGTGCGTTGATGAGTCTGTGAGTGAGTGAGTGAGTGAGTGGAAGTACTCTTTTATATGTTAGGGTAAGAAAACCGCTAAAATTCGCCCCCCCACACGCACTCACTTTTCGTGGCAATCTCTTTTTTTGGCGGTTTTGACCAGGCAACCCTATGCCATTTTAAAGACCATATTATTCTCTACATTTTAGCACGGATTTCATCTTTACACTTGGGTAAATCAATTTTTACTTGGGTAAATAAATCGTAAAATACGCCCCCCTTTTTCGTGGCAACCGCTATTTCTTGACGGCTTTGACCAGACAACCGTATGCCATTTTAAAAAGTATATTATTCTCAACATTTTAGTACCGGTTTCATCTTTACACTTGTGGGGTTCGAAAAGCGTTTAATTTTGACCCCTATTTTCGAGGCAACTTCCGGTTCTTGACGGTTTTGACCAGGCAACCTTATGCCATTTTAAAGAGCATATTAATCTCTACATTTTAGCACTGGTTTCATCTTTACACTTGGGTAAATCACCTTTTACTTGGGTAAATAAATCGCAAAATACGTCCCCTATTTTCGTGGCAACCTCTGTTTCTTGACGTCTTTGACCAGGCAACCCTATGCCATTTTAAACAGCATATTAATCTCTACATTTTAGCACCGGTTTCATCTTCACACTTGTGGGGTTCGAAAATCGTTTAAATTTGACCCCTATTATCGAGGCAATCTCTGAATCTTGACGGTTTTGACCAGTTAACCCTATGCCATTTTAAAGAGCATGTTAATCTCTACATTTTAGCACCGGTTTCATCTTCACACTTGTGGGGTTCGAAAATCGTTTAAATTTGACCCCTATTATCGAGGCAACCTCTGAATCTTGACGGTTTTGACCAGTTAACCCTATGCCATTTTAAAGAGCATGTTAATCTCTACATTTTAGCACCGGTTTCATCTTCACACTTGTGGGGTTCGAAAATCGTTTAAATTGTGACCGGAAGTCAGGTTGTTTCTCTTAAACTTGACGGCTTTGACCAGGCAACCCTATCAGATTTTCATTGTAACAATGAATTCTATCTATAGAAAAAAAAATCATCTTCACACCTTATCAAGTCAATTTTTTGCAGCCGCCGCTTGGACTATGAAGACATGATTCGTTTAGTACTAAATTTTTATTGCAGTTTTCATCCATAAAGTTCAAGAACGTTATTTGGAAAAATAACTAGCACCTAAAAAATTCTTAATTTTTCTTTATCCCAGATTATAATGTAAAATATATTAGAATGTGTTGTTTATTTTGTAAAGGTTATATACAACTGAAAAGAACAATCATATGGATTTTTTTTTAAGAATTCGTTTTAATTTTATTGTTAATTGACTACATATTTAAGCGTTCATTTTTCTTTTTACAAATAGTAACAGATGATTTAAATATGCAA